>JBBCBC010000012.1:3388366-3954540 GCA_037126765.1 Stenogyne calaminthoides
ATTTTATTAGATATTTTGATATTTATTTTCCTAACAGGGGTGAAGTAAACGTATTTTCCGGTATTTAAAAGGGGTTAATTGCGCCAAACCCCTTTGTGGTTTGTAAAATCGGTGTCAAACCCCCCTGTACTTTAAAAATTGTGTGAAACCCCTTTATGGTTTTATAAATATGGCGCAAAACCCCCTCGTGGTTTTTTAATATGGCGTGAAACCCCAATTTTTTGTTGAGATAATGGAAAATGTATTACACACTTTTTTTTAGTGTTATTTTTTTCACTTTCTTTGTTGAAAAATGACAGAATTGCCCCCATTAACTATATTAAAGGTGGTCTTGGTGTCAAACCTTCATATTTTTACAATTATATAACTATATAAAAATTATAAATTGTAAAAATATGAAGGTTTGACGTCAAACCCCCCTTTAATATAGTCAATGGAGGGTAATTGTGTCATTTTCAACAAAACGGGTGAGAAATAACATTAAAAAACGAGTGTGTAATACACTTTTCATTATATCAACAAAAATGGGGGTTTCACACCATATTTATAAAAACACAAGGAGGTTTCACACAATTTTTAAAGCATATGGGAGTTTGACGCTGATTTTTCAAACCACAGGGAGTTTTGACACAATTTACCCTATTTAAAAGATATCATCCATCATGGGCTGCTTCTTCACAAGACATTTAATTTACGTCTAACAACGTGCTTTGATTCAAATTTTGGTGGTGATTAACATCTAAGCACCACGTCAGCTCTGTCACTAAAAATCCTCAATTGTGTCCATCAAAACAACGTCGTTTCATATTTTCTCAACTGATTTGAGACCAAAATTGTACATTGTCAGAAAAATTGGACTAAATTAGCAATATTAACTTTTTTTGGATTAAAGCAAATTATGTTGAAAATTATAAGACCAAATATGATTTTGAACTTTCAATTTAACATCAACATTACAAATAATTAAGTGAAATAATTGACCGCTACAAAGGGCGAACACACATTCAAACAAAGAAGGCAAGTGCCTTGACAGGATTTCGTGCGTCCAATATATAATGTTATAATTATTTTAACAATGCGATAAGTAGTCTAATATTGGGAAGAAAATAGGGTGAGTTGTCCTTGGTGTTTTTGGTTCAATTCCCACTTTTGGCATCCACTTTAACACTTTTTTTTTTATTATTATTTTGCTCTTACATGTGCTTATAAGTTAGAATACATGAGCACTTCTAAACTAGAATATATGGGTATGGGTAATAATTTTGGGTACCGTACCGGACACAACTGATCAGTATGGACGCGGACCGGATACACACGAGGTCAAATTTGCAAAATTAATATATTTTTGGCCTTGAAATAAATTTATCTTATATTAAATTAACCCTGATGCACAAGCAGTAAAAAATATATTTACTCTCTCCATCGCTCAGACAGTCACACTACTTTCAAACTGTTCGTCGTTCACATATTTTATTATGATGTTCCCCTTGTTTTGATTTTATGTTTATTTAGTTGTTAATTTTTTTTAATTTTTTTTGCATACGGATATAAAGACATGTATTTAAAAAAAAAAGTTAAGAAAATATTTGTAGGAAAAATATAAAGTAATTTAAAATATTATAATCGTACCCCCACCATATATATCTTCCTTTTTTTTTGAAAATCTATGTCCATGTACCGGTACTGTGTCATACCTATATTGTCGTACTCATATCTATGAAACCTAGCTCGTAAGTAGAGCTATCGATTGTTTTATTTGCTAATTGAGATAAGTTATTCTTACGTATGCTTATAAGTAGAGCTATTTATTGTTTTATTTGCAAATTGACATAAGTAGACTAATATTTTTTACAACGATGTAAATTTTATATTTTGTTTGATACATACTTGTTTTTAACCACATATTTTAGTTAAATACATTAAATAGAAATACAACATATATTATAGGTAAATTTTTGCAGGAGTGGAGGTTTCACGATTAGACGGTTTACAAACTAACACAAATTAACACCACTTATTTTAGAATGTTAAAGCGTCATTCCTGGTTCTATCTCATCGTGAGCTAGATCGTCTCACGCAAGACCTACTCTACTTTATTTTATATTATTACCGGTTAAACTTTGTTGGAGTAGTTAGTTGAATCAATTGAGTGTTTTTTTTATTTTATTTTTACAGGTGAATCAATTGAGTTAGTAGTACTACAAGCACGCAGTACTCCAAATGCAGCATATATATCATAATGAGCGCATCCCCACATTGAGGTCACGTATATTAATTTATACGCCGACAAAGCAGATGTACATTTATGATGCACATGCATCCTCCATCTTCTCAACTGCACATCATGGTCATGGTCATGGTCATGGATCTAGTTAAAACCCATTCCTCCCATAAATGAAACTGCATGAACACCATCTCACCTCCATTATAAATTGTATTTCAACCTCGCAGTAAAAAGCTGGGAGTCATAATATAACTTAAATGACCGCTGTATGGTGTCGTTCGATTTCCGCCTAATTAATGGATCAAGTACACGTGGTTCGATTTCTGCCAAATTAGTATATGAAATAACTTTTTATACGCTTCCTTTTATACTATTAATTATTATCGAACGACAAAAAAAAAAATCAATTAACTTTTTTCTTTTGTATATTTTGAGAATTTAATTTTCTAAGTACAAAAATAATTTATACATTCATGGTACTCGTAAATCAAATTTTACAATTGATTTATCATAATCAAGTAAATATCAAATCATATATCTCGTCCGAATGATCAAATGAGGATAATTGAATATAATCTAATCCACATCAGTGAATCAAATTGCGCCATTTAATTGAAATTAAGCGTAAACTCTCATGTGAAACTTGTTAATAATATGAAATCGATACTATTACACTTATATAAATTGATATTATACATAAATTTTATAATATTAATTTTTAAATGTATTGATATTAATATATAATGATATAAATTTTAAATTATAAATAAATTTACCGGGGAGTTGCTCAAATTAAGAGGAAAAGTCACCACCGCCCATCAATTAATAAGACGCTTTCCTCATTCATTAAGAGACACCAGAATCATATAGAGCTTTTTTACTTTTTGAATCCAAGGTTTCAAATCACTACAATTAATTGCAATAATTTTTTTTTTCATACTTATGATAAATAATTATATGACAGAAATAAAAAAGCTTACGATATTAATTAATTAAGAAAGTCTTGTGTAAGACGATATCTGAGAAATAACTCTACTTTAATATTTGAATTATACTTTCTTTTAAAACACATAGTCGGGCCTTCATAAGCTCACCGATTATATAACATTCTAAACTAGATTATTCCATACAAATTTTTATTTAATTAGTTTGACTTACATATTCTCTAAATAAAAATAAAATTTCATATTCAGAATATTGATTTGTTTAATTTGGGGTGTTCTTTTTTTATATCTTAAGACACAACTAATTCAGAACCGAAGACCCAAGGACTTGGAAAAAAGCATGCTCCTAAATCTCAATAAAATTTGACAATTAAAGTCTTGTATGCATTCAGGTGCGCCGTGCACTCATAATATAATGTATATTTTTTTAGATACTCATATGCATTTTAAATTGATGCAATTTGTTTACATTGAACCGTGCAATTATTATTATGAAAAATAGTTGCACCGTTTAGTGTAAATAAGTTGCATCTTTCAATACAATAAGTTGCATAATTTTAAAATGCACAACAAACGTATGGTGCATCTAGATACACATGAAACCCACTCATAAAACCTACATCACCAGGCGAACCCGTGGGGGTTGGCCCACATGTTTTTGTTAATTGTAGACAAAGTCTAGTATGAAAATTTTCATACATGAAATTTTTTTAATTTACAACTAAATTTTGAGTTAGTAAAGATTGCATCTGAAAAGAATCCTGCTGACATGGGAACTAAATATTTAAATCTAGAAAAGTTTAAAACATGTACGAGGCTCTTGAACTTTGATTCAGTCGATTCATTTGCATGCATTCTTGTTTGGGGATAGAGACTATATTTTTTGGGCACTTTTGTATAGTTCCTATTATGTGCTTAAAGTGTTCTTTAAAACCTGTACTAACTTGGGTGTTTTTTGTGCAGGTCTTTCGAACTTGTACTACTAACATGTTTGTTGTCTGTGCAGGTTTTACGGGTAGTGATGAAGCGTAAGTCCTTTCAATTCCGATGGTGTTTATGGGAATGGACCAAAGAGGTGGAGAATTGTTGGGCCCGTGCCTAGCCCAAGTATCTATTACTTGTTGGCTCCCTGACCCAAGTCTATTCAGGCCCATCTTGAGCTTTGGCCCACTAATTCAAACGGTCATCTCCTCACTCTCACAACCCTAATTCTTGCGCAGCTTTCTTCCTCTCCCTCTGTCCCTCAATCTATGATTCACTTACCATTTCCATCATTGGAAATTATGGCTTCACAACCGGGAATCATGGATTTCTCGTTCTATAAAAGGGTTATTGGTTTTTAAGTCAAAAGGGTCGGTCTAATTCTGCCGTCTCTTCGCCGTATGCTTGAGAGTGAGAGGGGAAAAGCTACCGAGGTGGGTCTGTGAGAGGGAAGCCTTTGAGGTCGTTCCTATACACCGTGTGCATTCCACTGTAATCTAAAAGGCCGATCTGAACCCGGTGATATCTTTTCTTAATCATCTGTTTTTTACTCTCTGTTTTAAATCACCATTTTATTAGATATTTTGATATTTTTTTCCCTAACAGGGGTGAAGTAAACGTATTTTCCGGTATTTAAAAGGGGTTAATTGCGCCAAATCCCTTTGTGGTTTGTAAAATCGGTGTCAAACCTCCTTGTACTTTAAAAATTGTGTGAAATCCCTTTATGATTTTATAAATATGGCGCAAAACCCCCTCGTGGTTTTTTAATATGGCGTGAAACCCCAATTTTTTGTTGAGATAATAGAAAATGTATTACACACTTTCTTTTTAGTGTTATTTTTTTCACTTTCTTTGTTGAAAATGACAGAATTACCCCCATTAACTATATTAAAGGTGGTCTTGGTGTCAAACCTTCATATTTTTACAATTATATAACTATATAAAAATTATAAATTGTAAAAATATGAAGGTTTGACGTCAAACCCCCCTTTAATATAGTCAATGGAGGGTAATTGTGTCATTTTTCAACAAAACGGGTGAGAAATAAAATTAAAAAACGAGTGTGTAATACACTTTTCATTATATCAACAAAAATGGGGGTTTCACACCATATTTATAAAAACACAAGGAGGTTTCACACAATTTTTAAAGCATATGGGAGTTTGACGCTGATTTTTCAAACCACATGGAGTTTTGACACAATTTACCCTATTTAAAAGATATCATCCATCATGGGTTGCTTCTTCACAAGACATTTAATTTACGTCTAGCTTTGATTCAAATTTTGGTGGTGATTAACATCTAAGCACCACGTCAGCTCTGTCACTAAAAATCCCCAATTGTGCCCATCAAAACAACGTCGTTTCGTATTTTCTCAACTGGTTTGAGACCAAAATTGTACATTGTCAGAAAAATTGGACTAAATTAGCAATATTAATTTTTTTTTGGATTAAAGCAAATTATGTTGAAAATTATAAGACCAAATATGATTTTGAACTTTCAATTTAACATCAACATTACAAATAATTAAGTGAAATAATTGACCGCTACAAAGGGCGAACACACATTCAAACAAAGAAGGCAAGTGCCTTGACAGGATTTCGTGCGTCCAATATATAATGTTATAATTATTTTAACAATGCGATAAGTAGTCTAATATTGGGAAGAAAATAGGGTGAGTTGTCCTTGGTGTTTTTGGTTCAATTCCCACTTTTGGCATCCACTTTAACACTTTTTTTTTTATTATTATTTTGCTCTTACATGTGCTTATAAGTTAGAATACATGAGCACTTCTAAACTAGAATATATGGGTATGGGTAATAATTTTGGGTACCGTACCGGACACAACTGATCAGTATGGACGCGGACCGGATACACACGAGGTCAAATTTGCAAAATTAATATATTTTTGGCCTTGAAATAAATTTGTCTTATATTAAATTAACCCTGGTGCACAAGCAGTAAAAAATATATTTACCCTCTCCATCGCTCAGGCAGTCACACTACTTTCAAACTGTTCGTCGTTCACATATTTTATTATGATGTTCCCCTTGTTTTAATTTTATGTTTATTTAGTTGTTAATTTTTTTTTTAATTTTTTTTGCATACGGATATAAAGACATGTATTTTTAAAAAAAAGAGTTATGGAAATATTTGTAGGAAAAATATAAAGTAATTAAAAATATTATAATCGTACCCCCACCATATATATCTTACTTTTTTTTTGAAAATCTATGTCCATGTACCGGTACTGTGTCGTACCTATATTGTCGTACTCATATCTATGAAACCTAGCTCGTAAGTAGAGCTATCAATTGTTTTATTTGCTAATTGAGATAAGTTATTCTTACGTATGCTTATATGTAGAGCTATTTATTGTTTTATTTGCAAATTGACATAAGTAGACTAATATTTTTTACAACGATGTAAATTTTATATTTTGTTTGATACATACTTGTTTTTAACCACATATTTTAGTTAAATACATTAAATAGAAATACAACATATATTATAGGTAAATTTTTGCAGGAGTGGAGGTTTCACGATTAGACGGTTTACAAACTAACACAAATTAACACCACTTATTTTAGAATGTTAAAGCGTCATTCCTGGTTCTATCTCATCGTGAGCTAGATCGTCTCACGCAAGACCTACTCTACTTTATTTTATATTATTACCGGTTAAACTTTGTTGGAGTAGTTAGTTGAATCAATTGAGTGTTTTTTTTATTTTATTTTTACAGGTGAATCAATTGAGTTAGTAGTACTACAAGCACGCAGTACTCCAAATGCAGCATATATATCATAATGAGCGCATCCCCACATTGAGGTCACGTATATTAATTTATACGCCGACAAAGCAGATGTACATTTATGATGCATACATGCATCCTCCATCTTCTCCACTGCACATCATGTCATGGTCATGGTCATGGTCATGGATCTAGTTAAAACCCATTCCTCCCATAAATGAAACTGCATGAACACCATCTCACCTCCATTATAAATTGTATTTCAACCTCGCAGTAAAAAGCTGGGAATCATAATATAACTTAAATGACCGCTGTATGGTGTCGTTCGATTTCCGCCTAATTAATGGATCGAGTACATGTGGTTCGATTTCTGCCAAATTAGTATATGAAATAACTTTTTATACGCTTCCTTTTTTTACTATTAATTATTATCGAACGACAAAAAAAATTAAAATCAATTAACTTTTTTCTTTTGTATATTTTGAGAATTTAATTTACAACTAAATTTTGTAATTGATGAATGTAAGACAAAATTGAGTGGTTCATGGTTCACTCGGCCTAAGTGATTTATGGTTCACCCGGCCCGAATAAGTCATAATTTAGTGTTTAGGGTGTAGATGATTGATTTGTGACAATTTTATAGATTTTCATATATGAAAATTTTCACACTAGACATACTTTTAATTGTATCGCGAACCATCTCATATTGTCAATGAACACGGGATAGGATTTCTGGTACACATAATAAATGCTCTAATAAAAATCTCATCAGCACCAACAAACCAATTCCAATTATATATAACCACAAACTCCCCCACACTACTAGTATCACCCAAGCCAACAAAATGATACCCCTTCTCTCCCTCACACTACTAATACTTTTCTCTTCAACAACTGCGACCACAAACCCACCCCCACCCCCACCCCCTTTCAAAAGCATCTACGCCTTCGGAGACTCGTACACCGACACCGGCAACACCCGGTCCAACACCGGCCCAAGCGGCTTCATGTTCGTCTCCAACCCCCCCTACGGCCGCACATTCTTCCACCGTCCCACCAACCGCTACTCCGACGGCCGTCTCGTCGTCGACTTCGTTACCAACTCCCTCTCCCTGCCCTTCCTTCCTCCTTACCTCAACCAAACCGCCGACAAGTCCCACGGCGTCAACTTCGCCGTCGCGGGGTCCACCGCCATAGTCCACAGCTTCTTCGTGAAGAACAACATGTCGCTGAACATTATCCCGCAGTCGCTCGCGACGCAGATGAAGTGGTTCGAGCGGTTTTTGGGAGGAAAAGGGTGCGTGGATTCTGTTACTACGCCGACCGAGTGTCGTGCGGTGTTTAATGATGCGTTGATTTGGGTCGGTGAGATTGGGGCCAATGATTATGCATACAGTTTTGGAACTTCTGTTTCTACCAAAACTATCCAACAACTTGCAATTAATAGTGTCACGAATTTTATGCAGGTATTTAATGCATGCATTTATTATGTTAAACTACTGCCGGACGCAAACACTTTATATAACATGGGAATATGGTCCTGTTTTGAAACAAAAGTAAACAATGTAGAAGCACTTTTGGAGAAGTGGGTGTGACCCAACTTTGAGCCAATTTGCAAACTCTTTTAAAAGGGAGGAAACACTTATTTTTTAAAAAGTCAAGTCTAACTGTTTTAAAAAAATGAACAATATTTTTACTTAGTTTAGTAGAGTTTGCAAACAAATACTTCACCTAAAAAAAAGTGCTTCTTGAGTTAAATACTGGTTCAAAACACTACCGATTTATGTCTTACTATATGGACATATATATATATATGTTACCATAGTCATTGTAACACATACTTGTGCATATAGTAACATATGCTTGTTCTTATAGTTAACACAAACTTGCGTGTTGTTTTGCACCATTTTTATTGGAAGATCCGTGAAGGATTCGTGAATTTTTCTGGGCCTTACTTAAATGTTTTTTTTTTCTAAAAGTTATGATGATTCAGACCATAATCTTCCGACGTAGGTAGTGATAATCTTATAACCACTTGAACCCATAACCAGATTAATTTTCAATTCTTCGCTCATATATTAAATATTAATTAACTGTTTGAGAATTGACGAAAGTAAAATAGTTAAATGGTTAAAATACTCTATTTATGTCAAGAGGTAACCGAGTCCAGTCATCAGTTTTTACGAAATCACTAATCCACCTTATAACTCCTGGATCTCCCACTCAAATGAGGAGCGCAGTGACCAAGTGAGCTAAGACAGCTGGTTGAATCGAGTCATCATTTTACTAAATGAAAAAACTAGTTGAGAGTAGATGAACCGTAATTTCTTTTGGGGCGGCCATAAATACCATGTATAATATACAATGAAACCGTCTTTATACAATTTTTTTGTTTTGTTTTATTTCTATGAGATGATCCTAATCTAATCTAATGTGGAGTACACACTAACTCAATTTACATTTTCTTTTTCTTAAAAACTGATAAATTTTGTTCATTTTCACACTTGAGGTCAAAAGAAAAGAAAAGGAAAACCATTTTCATTAATTAGCATTCTTTTTTATATACTTCCGGAAAAGTATCATTTCTTTACTTTCAAAGCGTTACTTCCTCTGCATTACACAGACCACATTCTTGCATGGACTCAGGATTTTGAAATTAAGGATACAATTAATAAATAATTTTAAAATTTTTTAAAATAAATATTGCCTTATATTAAAGCATATACAATCAAATTAAATAAGATATTGCATAGAGTGCAAATAAAATTAAATTTACAAGTTACAACTGAATTAGAAGAGTTTTTATTTTTTAGAGCGATCATCATCAGGAAATTGTAACTGATCCACTAAAAGTACTTAAGTTATCTAATTTCACATTATTTTCTTGAGTTTAGATAGGAATAAATGATTGGAATCATGAAGACGACTCACTAACATTTTACAACTTTAAAATAATTATTTCATTTTAAATATATATTTATATATTAAATTTATCTAATCTATTATTTCATATTTATTAAAAATTTTAGTTATATTATTTTATTTTTAAATTAACATCCCCTATTAATCGAGATATTAATTTATTTAACTTTCAATTTTGAAACAATTATATATCAAACATAACTTAAGATTGAAAAGTAGAAATAAAAAACCAAATCTTATACTAGCAAATGCATGCAATGCCACTAAAATAAATAATAAAGAAATTAAAATTAGGAAAATGGCTAACAACTTGGCAAGGAAATTGGAAACAGAAACAAACCTTAATTGGCGAGTGGGGAGAAATGCAGGGGTAGTTACAACATTTTTTAATCATAACTCATCCAATAGGCAATAAACAAAATATATATTAAAAAAAAAAAAATTGGGGATACCATGTCACTCACTAGTTCCGCCCCTGCTTGCGTACCAAACTCGATTTTGGTTCCATAACTTCCCTGTAATATCTTTTTCGTCCAAAAAATTTTAACTATTCAATTTTGGTCCAATAACTATCTGGATTATACAATTTCAATCTCATTTTTGCCGAAAAACATAAAAGACATCGTTTTCCATCACACGCAAGCCAATTAAAATTGAGAGTTCCCGAGCTCGTAACTATTTTTCTGGACCGTTAATTAAAACAGAGCATTCTTAAATTTTAATTTCTTTGTTGATAACAAATCAAGATAAATTCGATTCCATGAATTACATACAGGCATTGCTGAAGAAGGGTGCAATGTACGTTGTAGTTCAAGGCCTTCCCCCAACCGGCTGCCTAACACTCTCAATGTACCTGGCTCCGCCTGAAGACAGAGACAAAACCGGGTGCGTAGGCTCCGCCAACCACCAAAGCATCACCCACAACGCCATTCTCAAAGCCAAACTCGACTCCTTTAGGAAAAACTTCCCTCACTCGGTCATAGTTTACGCGGATTACTACAACGCCTATCTTAGCGTTGTGAAGAATGCAAACAGGTACGGCATCAACGAGGTTTTCAAAGTGTGCTGCGGATACGGTGGCGATACATACAACTTCAACTACTTCCATGCCTGCGGTTCGCCTTCCTCCACTTCCTGCTCTGACCCTTCCCGGTATATTAACTGGGACGGGGTCCACCTCACTGAAGCTATGTACAGAGCAATGGCGCGGGCGTTTCTCAATGGAAGTTATACTCAACCGCTGTTTAGTTATATGTTGAGTAGGAAACGCCAGTCGAATTAGTAGAACGCTAAAAAGTGCTTTAGAAGCACTTATTCTTTTTTTTTGAAAATAAGGGTTTCTGTCTTTTTACTTGAGGTTTTTTTTTTTTTTGGGGTGGGGAGCTTTTTTTTAGTTGATTGCAGTGTGCATGATCTATTGAGATATAATTTGATGTGACTGCAGGCTGCGTTTATGGCTGATGAAGATTTGTTACTCCAGTTTAATTTAGAGGTGTTCTCTGTTTTGATTTCATGTTTTTTTTGAAGTTGAAGAATTAGGTTTATGCATTTTCATTTATCAAGATTATTAATTTACTAAATTGATATCCCAGCCCAGCACAAGTATTATAAAAAGTGCACAATATATATTTCCTTGGAACATGATGTCACCAATAACAGAGAAAAAATGCAACCCTCTTGAAAGGGAAACAAATCACCTGCTGTACAGCGTACAACACGGTGCTGTGCAGCAAGTGAACCGTTGAATCACACACGCACACACTCGTGCGGGTATATGTGTGTGCGTGTGAGATCCAACAGTTCATCTGCTGCACAACACCGTGCTGTACATCAGATGATCTGTTCCCTCTTGAAAGAGCAACAATAAGGCTATGTTTACTGCGAATTTTAGATGACTTTAAAAAATCGAATTTTGAAATCCTAATTAAAACCTGTTGGTCCCGGTGAAAAAAAACCTATTTTGCGCGTGCGGAAGCAAAACGTTTTATTTCGGTGCATATAAAACAGGGGTGAGGGCAGAGTGTTTCCAATTTTTCCTTTTTAAGCTCATGTGTTGTGTTTTGCTTATAACTAGATGCATATGACAAGTATAAACATAAAGCAGTAAACAACACAGCAATATATAGTGGTTCGGACAACCAGTCCTACATCCACTCTCCCTCTCTAGGGAAATTCCTTATCAACTTCTGAGCTTTCTGACTACCTCGTGTAGTTTACTTACTCAACCCGACCCTGAGCTTTCTGACTACCTCTGTAGTTTACTAACTCAAACTCTTAGATGTTTAACGAGTTCACACTCCTTCGGGACTTATCACCCTCACTCGGGTTTGCCTAACAACTACCTCACTTCACCACTGGGTTTGGGTTTGGTGTTGTCTCCAACTATGGTGAGATTTTCCCTTACAATGGTTTAGCCTCAATGCTAAGGTTGGGAAAATCTCTCTAAGCTTATGATACATCGTGGGTTGCTTAGGTTGGGTTCTAGAACACTCTTTGAATATATTTGTATATCTACAGACTTGTGTTCTAGGGTGGGAATGCTTTGACTATAACGCTCTTTGGCTTTGTAGCATTTTGTGCATAATCTCCACGCATCCACACACGATAATGAAGGAAGAACTTGTATTTATAGTGTGGATTTGAATGTTACCGTTGGAGAGAATCACATTCAAATCCATACTATTCTTTTGTAAGTTCTGCAGCTTTTTACAGTGGTTGTCTTCCTCTCGTTGGTCCACGTCAGCTGGATTCCAACGGCTATATTCCTCAAAGATCGATGCCTCGGAACATTCAGGATATCTTGAGCATTGATGACATTCTTGAGTCTTTAGTAATTCTTTGTGCCTTGATATTTCTCTGAGTCTTGAGTTCTCTGAGTCTTGAGTTCTCTGAGTCTTGAGTTCTCTGAGTCTTGATTTCTCCGAGTCTTGAGTTTTCTCGAGCCTTGAGTTTCTCTGAGCCTTGTTTCTCTGAGCCTTGATTCTCGGTATCCTCTTGAGTCTTGATATCTCGGTTTCTTCTTGAGTCTTGAAAACTAACTTTTGTTCTATATCTGCCGACTATACATAGTGCGTATAATATCCTGAACACTCTAAAAAGCGAATCTCGACTCATCTATCAAGATTATCCTGAACATGTCATACTCAGGGGTTTTGGGATCTAATCAAAATCCTCTTTATTAAATTCATTTCCCAACAATTTCCCCCTTTTTGATGATGCCAAAACCTATCTTGTTACAAACATATAACCTATACTCGTGGTTTGATTTTTCCTATTACAAGAATGGTAAATCTCTAATCAATTTAAATCATTCAATGATTTTCTTGAAGAATGAATCTTTCCTAAATAGATCATTACTAAATACTTAAAGCAATTTCTCCCATAGCATCATATAGTTTCCCTTTATATGAGCATACAATCAGATCAGAGACATTCAATCAGGCATATCAACATAAAAGACATGTAAAAAAGATAATGAGGTATTATCTTTGAGCATAAAGATAAAAGTTTCATTGATTGTATGTTATCAGTTACAGATTACAATGAACTTATCAAAGAAATAAAGACAAAAAACATAAAGAATTACAAGTCTTCAGTTTTGGTCTTGATCTTCATCTTGATCGGCTCCTCATTCTTCTTCAATGGACCTTTGTCGTCGGATATCTTCGACACTCATCCGACCGAGTTCGATTTCTTCTGACTTCAGACATCTTGACCCTCAGGTCTTTTGACCTATACTGAGTCTTAGTTTACTTTACTTACTAAGTCTCAGATCACTTTACCCAAGCTATCTGATTTCTTCTTTGCCTGATCTGATTAGCTCGACTAATCAGATCAACACATCTTTAGATCAACATATCAGAATAGCATCAGGTCATTATATCAGGTTAGCATATCGGGGTTTATCATATCGATCTTGATCACGCGTCGATCTCGTCGATCTTCATCTGCTTTCATTATCATATCTGATCTCGATCACATCTGATCTTGATCAGTCTCTTTTGCTCATCTTCTGATTTGCAACCTTCTCTTCTGATTTGCTGGTTTTAGCTTTTCTTCACTTCTGGTTTTTGCACAGCTCATCATTTGAACTCATCTAACTTATTTGATCTCGACCAGTCTCGTCTGCAGCCATGTCTTGATCTTGATCATCTACTTTTGATTCAATGAGTTCCCCTCAAGTTGAAGTTCCCTTTCAACCGATATAGACCGATATATCCGATTTGGTGAAGTTTTCAAGCTCACCGATTTTCTTCATTAGATCGACTTTGTATGTAATCGATTTTTGTTGACCTAATCTGATTCTCCTCGATTAAGCCAATTCTTGAAAGTGTTCTTTGCCAAAACTTAGTCCTAGAGTAGTAGCCTCTATTCCCTAAGTTAGTGCGATTTGACATCGTAAATATCGTCGACACTCTCGATATGTCAATCCGCCGAAACTTTATCCAATTATCGGGTCAAGTGATTTCTACACGCTGTCCTTGTGATGCAAATTTTTCTAAAAAGGCTTTGAGAACTCAAATTTGCATCTGCACCCTTGCTTGGCCTCTATAAATTGGACCAATATTTTACACGACATAACTCATTCACCATACTTATCTTCTTTGTAGAATCATGTATCCCGTGAACCCTTGTTTCCGGTGAGACTTCCGGCAAACACTTTTACCCCCTTTTCCATGATTTCATCTTCTCAAATCAACCCTGTGTGTCCCTTTTTGCGGTTCTCGTCGTCATCAAAAATTTCTCATACAATCGTTGCTAAGCTTCTCTACCATCGTGGTGGCGGATCTGGCCGTCGCCAATCGAGAAGACACTTCTCTAATCGTATGCACCTTGTGTGTCTTTTCTTCGATAGACGTAAACCCAAGATTAGCGACTCGGTCGAAAATGAACGTGAGTTTGATATACGATCTTGATCAGACAACAGTTGATCTTCCTATATCAACTCACCATTTAACAGCTGGAGAGCCCACTGACTCTTTCTTAGGGCTCCTGGCTTAAAAATCCTATCAAGACCGCTCTCACTCCATTGGAGAGTCCATCGGTTTCTTGGCATAGGATTACCTTTCAAGCCTCCCCCTCACCCTCGTTAAGTGGGGGAAAATGAGAGCATGAGATCTTAAAATCTCTCTCTCCTCCTCTTAATCACTACCCCAGTAGATCGGGTTTGGGTTTGGATGAAGGTTTAGGGTTATGGCTTAAAGGTTTAGGGTTTAGAGTTATGTATTGACCTCCCGTTCTCTCTTGCATTTGTAACTTGTAATGTAACTTGACCCTCGGGTTTTTATCAATGAAAAGTTCTATTATTCCATTGTTGTGTAAAACTTTACTTTTTCTTGATACCACTTGTTGGTATCGGATCGAGAACAAGTTTAAAAAAATAGATCCTTTCGGCGATTACATTGAAGAAGTAATCTTTTGAGCACCTGCTTTCTGATACCACTTGTTGGTCCCGTGAAAAAAACCTATTTTATGCGCGTCTTGGAAGCAAAAACGTTTTATTTCGGTGCATATAAAACAGGGGTGAGGGCAGAGTGTTTCCAATTTTTCCTTTTTAAGCTCATGTGTTGTGTTTTGCTTATAACTAGATGCATATGACAAGTATAAACATAAAGCGATAAAACAACACAAAGAATATATAGTGGTTCTGACAACCAAATCCTACATCCACTCTCCCTCTCTAGGGAAATTCCTTATCAACTTCGAGCTTTTCGACTACCTCGTGTAGTTTACTTACTCAACCCGACCCTGAGCTTTCTGACTACCTCTGTAGTTTACTAACTCAAACTCTTAGATGTTTAACGAGTTCACACTCCTTCGGGACTTATCACCCTCACTCGGGTTTGCCTAACAACTACCTCACTTCACCACTGGGTTTGGGTTTGGTGTTGTCTCCAACTATGGTGAGATTTTCCCTTACAATGGTTTAGCCTCAATGCTAAGGTTGGAAAAATCTCTAAGCTATGATACATCGTGGGTTGCTTAGGTTGGGTTCTAGAACACTCTTTGAATATATTTGTATATCTACAGACTTGTGTTCTAGGGTGGGAATGCTTTGACTATAACGCTTTTTTTGGCTTTGTAGCATTTTGTGCATAATCTCCACGCATCCACACACGATAATGAAGGAAGAACTTGTATTTATAGTGTGGATTTGAATGTTACCGTTGGAGAGAATCACATTCAAATCCATACTATTCTTTGTAAGTTCTGCAGCTTTTTCAGGCTGGTTGTCTTCCTCTCGTTGGTCCACGTCCACCGGATTCCATTCCAGCGGCTATATTCCTCAAAGATTGCCTCGGAACATTCGGGATATCTTGAGCATTCAAGACATTCTTGAGTCTTTAGTAATTATTGTGCCTTGATGTTCTCTCGAGTCTTGAGTTCTCTGAGTCTTGAGTTCTCTGAGTCTTGAGTTCTCTGAGTCTTCAGTTTCTCCGAGTCTTCAGTTTCTCTGAGCCTTCAGGTTTCTCTGAGCCTTCAGTTTCTCTGAGCCTTGGTTCTCGGTATCCTCTTGAGTCTTGATATCTCGATTTCTTCTTGAGTCTTGAAAACTAACTTTGTTCTATATCTGCCGACTATACATAGTGCAGATAATATCCTGAACACTCTAAAACTGAATCCTGACTCATCTATCAAGATTATCCTGAACATGTCATACTCAGGGGTTTTGGGATCTAATCAAAATCCTCTTTATTAAATTCATTTCCCAACAATTTCCCCCTTTTTTGATGATGCCAAAACCTATCTTGTTACAAACATATAACCTATACTCGGGTTCAGTTTTTCCTATTACAAGAATGGTAAATCTCTAATCAATTTAAATCATTCAACAGATTTCTTCAGTAATGAATCTTTCCTAAATAGATCATTACTAAATACTTAAGCAATTTCTCCCATAGCATCATATAGTTTCCCCTTTATATGAGCATACAATCAGATCAGAGACATTCAATCAGGCATATCAACATAAAAGACATGTAAAAAAGATAATGAGGTATTATCTTTGAGCATAAAGATAAAAGTTTCATTGATTGTATGTTATCAGTTACAGATTACAATGAACTTATCAAAGAAATAAAGACAAAAAACATAAAAAGAATTACAAGTCTTGATTTTGGTCTTGATCTTACTTCTTATTTCGGCTCCTCATTCTTCTTCAATGGACCTTGTCTGATCAGATATACTGACACTCATGCTGACTGAGTTCAGTTTCTTCTGACTTCAGACATCTTGACCCTCAGGTCTTTTGACCTATACTGAGTCTTAGTTTACTTTACTTACTAAGTCTCAGATCACTTTACCCAAGCTATCTGATTTCTTCTTTGCCTGATCTGATTAGCTCGACTAATCAGATCAACACATCTTTAGATCAACATATCAGAATAGCATCAGGTCATTATATCAGGTTAGCATATCAGGTTTATCATATCTGATCTTGATCACGTCTGATCTCGATCAGTCTTCATCTGCTCATTATCATATCTGATCTCGATCACATCTGATCTTGATCAGTCTCTTTTGCTCATCTTCTGATTTGCAACCTTCTCTTCTGATTTGCTGGTTTTAGCTTTTCTTCACTTCTGGTTTTTGCACAGCTCATCATTTGAACTCATCTAACTTATTTGATCTCGACCAGTCTCGTCTGCAGCCATGTCTTGATCTTGATCATCTACTTTTGATTCAGTGAGTTCCCCCTCAAGTTGAAGTTCCCCTTTCAACTGATATAGACCGATATATCTGATTTGGTGAAGTTTTCAAGCTCAGCTGATTTTCTTCATTAGATCGACTTTGTATGTCAGATTTTTTTGTTGACCTAATCTGATTCTCCTCGATTAAGCCAATTCTTGGAAAGTGTTCTTTGCCAAAAACTTAGTCTAGAGTAGTAGCCTCTATTCCCTAAGTTGGTGCGATTTGACATGCGTAAATATCGTCTGACACTCTCGATATGTCAATCCGCCGTAACTTTATCCAATTATCGGTCGCGTGATTTCTACACGCTGTCCTTGTGATGCAAATTTTTCTAAAAAGGCTTTGAGAACTCAAATTTGCATCTGCACCCTTGCTTGGCCTCTATAAATTGGACCAATATTTTACACGACATAACTCATTCACCATACTTATCTTCTTTATAGAATCATCCTTGTTTCCGGTGAGACTTCCAGCAAACACTTTTACCCCCTTTTCCATGATTTCATCTTCTCAAATCAACCCTGTGTGTCCCTTTTTGCGGTTCTCGTCGTCATCAAAGATTTCTCATACAATCGTTGCTAAGCTTCTCTACCATCAGGGTGGCGGATCTGCTGTCGCAACTGAGAAGACACTTCTCCTAATCGTATGCACCTTGTGTGTCTTTCTGGATGACGTAACCAGCATTAGCAGACTCAGTCTGAAAATGAACGTGAGTTTGATATACGATCTTGATCAGACAACAGTTGATCTTCCTATATCAACTCACCATTTAACAAATTGGAGAGCCCACTCTTTCTTTTCTTAGGGCTCCTGGCTTAAAAATCCTATCAAGGCCGCTCTCACTCCATTGGAGAGTCCATCAGTTTGCGGCATAGGATTACCTTTCAAGCCTCCCTCACCCTGTTAAGTGGGGGAAAATGAGAGCATGAGATCTTAAAATCTCTCTCTCTCCTCCTCTTAATCACTACCTCAGAGAACGGGTTTGGGTTTGGATGAAGGTTTAGGGTTATGGCTTAAAGGTTTAGGGTTTAGAGTTATGTATTGACCTCCAGGTTCTCTTGCATTTGTAACTTGTAATGTAACCTGACCTTCGGGTCTTTTATCAATGAAAAGTTCTATTATTCCATTGTTGTGTAAAACTTTACGCTTCCTTGATACCACTTGTTGGTATCGGATCGAGACAGTTTAAAAAAAATAGATCTGCTCAGGCGATTACATTGAAGAAGTAATCTTTTGAGCACCGCTCTCTGATACCACTTGTTGGTCCCTTGAAAAAAAACCTATTTTATGCGTCAGGAAGCAAAAACGTTTTATTTCGGTGCATATAAAAAGCGAGGGAGAGGGCAAGAGTGTTTCCAATTTTTCCTTTTTTAAGCTCATGTGTTGTGTTTTTGCTTATAACTAGATGCATATGACAAGTATAAACATAAAGCGATAAACAACACAAAGAATATATAGTGGTTCGACAACCAGGTCCTACATCCACTCTCCCTCTCTAGGGAAATTCCTTATCAACTTCTGAGCTTTCTGACTACCTCGTGTAGTTTACTTACTCAACCCGACCCTGAGCTTTCTGACTACCTCTGTAGTTTACTAACTCAAACTCTTAGATGTTTAACGAGTTCACACTCCTTCGGGACTTATCACCCTCACTCGGGTTTGCCTAACAACTACCTCACTTCACCACTGGGTTTGGGTTTGGTGTTGTCTCCAACTATGGTGAGATTTTCCCTTACAATGGTTTAGCCTCAATGCTAAGGTTGGGAAAATCTCTCTAAGCTTATGATACATCGTGGGTTGCTTAGGTTGGGTTCTAGAACACTCTTTGAATATATTTGTATATCTACAGACTTGTGTTCTAGGGTGGGAATGCTTTGACTATAACGCTCTTTGGCTTTGTAGCATTTTGTGCATAATCTCCGATCATCCACACACGATAATGAAGGAAGAACTTGTATTTATAGTGTGGATTTGAATGTTACCGTTGGAGAGAATCACATTCAAATCCATACTATTCTTTGTAAGTTCTCGCAAATTTTTTCAGTTTGGTTGTCTTCCTCTCGTTGGTCCACGTCCACCGGATTCCAATCGGCTATATTCCTCAAAGATCGGTGCCTCGGAACATTCGGGATATCTTGAGCATTGATTACATTCTTTAGTCTTTAGTAATTACCGTGCCTTGATGTTTCTCTGAGTCTTCGTGTTCTCTGTCTCTTGAGTTCTCTGAGTCTTGAGTTCTCTGAGTCTTCAGTTTCTCTGAGTCTTCAGGTTTCTCTGAGCCTTCAGGTTTCTCTGAGCCTTCAGTTTCTCTGAGCCTTGATTCTCGATATCCTCACCGAGTCTTGATATCTCGATTTCTTCTTGAGTCTTGAAACTAACCTTGTTCTATATCTGCCGACTATACATGGTGCAGATAATATCCTGAACACTCTAAAACTGAATCCTGACTCATCTATCAAGATTATCCTGAACATGTCATACTCAGGGGTTTTGGGATCTAATCAAAATCCTCTTTATTAAATTCATTTCCCAACAAAACCGATTTAGGATTTTAAAATTCAAAATTAGGTTTACAAAAACACAAAGTAAAATAGTACAAGGGTTGCCCAACATCAGCGGTAGAAACAGGTGCAGGACCCCATAAATCACAATGAATAAAATTCAAAACACAATCAGCACGTTTCTCATTCAACTGAAAAGATAATCTCTTGCTCTTGGCCAATTGACAAGAAGAGCAGACACTCGGATTCGGTAAAACAGATGTAACAGATAAATGACCAAGTTTGTTCAGTAAAGAAATAATAGAATGTGGGACATGCCCCAGACGTAAATGCCATAAACTGAAACTAGCCTTCAATTCTTTATTCCGGACAGCAGCAACCAAAGCCGGAATCCCTCGATCAAGCAAATATAAGCCTTTATCACACATTCCCTGTGCCAGGATTTGCTTTGTCACTCGGTTCTGAATGGCAAAGAACTTATCAGAGAAAATCACATCGACCGGAAAATCGGATGTTAGTTTACTGATAGATAACAAATTTTTAGTGATATGAGGAACCACTAAAACATCCAGCAATTGCACATCTGCAGACAATTTACTAGAACCAATATGAGAAATATTCAAAGCATTGCCATTACCAACAATGACTGACCCATTACCAGAATAAGGCTCGTAAGTGTCCAATGCAGTAGTCGATTAATTCATGTGAAAGCAGAGGCACCGAATCAAGATACCAATCGGGAAGCGAGTCGACACATTGCGGGGAGGATGTGAATGCAGGGCTAAGTGTCTTTGAGGAGACAAGTTGACGAGCATTGAGAAACCGAGGACACTTATCCGCATAATGCTCCCCGACATATCGACAAACGAGGGATTCGGCGCCCCCCATCGTAGAACCGAAAAACCATTGGTGAAGCCCGGAGTTGCCCGTCTTTGTCCACGGTTGCGGAAAAATTTCCACGATTGCGGAGAACTCACGCGATTCTTTGCCCAAATCCGGTGAACCTGGCCCCGCAGGAGTTGCCGCAATGAAGATGAACGGCCGACCACGGCGGGAGGAACGATCCCGTGAATGCGACTGCGGAGGAGAATTTTCCATAAAGACGAAGCATGGACTCATCTTTGTTTGGCTTGGCTCAACAAATCCGCGAAACACCTAATAGGAGTAAATGCCATTCGAGTATCCGCAAAAGCTTGCAAATTGGACACCCAATCCACGCAAAAAACCAATGACTCTTATCTCGATTCAATAACAGACAACCAATAAAGATGCAATTGATCACATAACGACTTAAATTTCTTACCATACTCTTCAACCCGGAGAATCACCCCACGCGAGAGAGCAATTCCTCGAGGAGTTGATCTTTGGCGAGTTGCGGAGGAATAAACGCCCTCGAGTAGACCACATAAGCGCACGATGTGGTGGATTCCAGAAACTTCAGAGAGGCGGCGTCTTCGGATAGCGATGTGTAGACGACGCTAAGGAGCTTATGGTCCTTAATTTTCCGGGCGATAGGCTGGATTGGGCGGGCCACACCCTCAAATAGAGGTGATTTGGTCGGAGGAGAGGCGAAAGCGATCCGTCCAAGTAACCGAAAGCGGTCAAAACACTCGCCATATGCTCAAATTTGGCGACGCCATGGAAGGTAATTCGAGGCGCCCAATTTGATTCCAGCAACCATGTTGATCATGGCGGTGACAGGAAGAGAATCGGTGGTGGTTGTTGTGGGTGCCGCCATTGCAGAGAAGATGATGAAAAAAATGAGGCTGCGGAAGATGAAGAAACCAAGGCCGCAGAAGAAACAATCGCTGCAGGAAGGGAGCGGACTAGGGTTAGGGCTGCGCGAGAGAGAAATTGGGAGGCTATGCAACTGGAAAGAAAATGATCCAGATGGCAGATCAGAATGAGAAGACGAGATGGTGGCGGCAGAAAATTAGGTTTTAGGATCGTGAGGATCGTGTTTGGCTTGATACCATGTAAAGATGAATAGAATATCACCGTTGAATTGGTGATTGGAGAAATCTATTATTAATAGACTGATTAGAGGAATACAACATCTTTCCTAAGATACAAGCAGATTTACATGGAAAGAATATAGAATATATAAATACATTGGATAAAGACTAGTTTCTATTCTTTATCTCTAATAGAAGAATTAGGTTTATGCATTTTCATTTATCAAGATTATTAATTTACTAAATTGATATCCCAACCAAGCACAAGTATTATAAAAAGTGCACAATATATATTTCCTTGGAACATGATGTCACCAATAACAGAGAAAAAATGCAACCCTCTTGAAAGGGAAACAGATCACCTGCTGTACAGCGTACAACACGGTGCTGTGCAGCAAGTGATGTTGGGATTATACTGAAAAGTATGTTTTTTACTTTGTATAATCGAAACTGAATTTCCAGACTTATTTACTGAAATAAATTGTTTATCACTGATGCTTTAAATATGATTGAATGTTACATATATTTCTTGATAACTGTTCAATAATTCGTACATGTTACATTGTAGTTAATTTAGTGATACCCGATCACCAAAGATTAAATTAAAGACCTTGTATCTAAAAAAGTACGCCATTCACGACCTAGATGGAAATGAACAACCCATCACGAAAAGGTTGAGGTGTAAGGCTCGGATTGGTTTGTCTTGACCAAGAGATTACATTAGTGCATGATGATCTGTTGAATAGGACCTCTGGGAGGATAAATTCTTGAATCGAACAAGGAAGAATTAGATCTCAGTGGTTCGTTGTTTCTTAACCTTCGTCCCTTAAATAGGATCACGTGGGATTGGTAACTATTGCTTTGACTTATCATGTGTAGCGAATCAGAGAGAGATTCAATACTTTTTATCTTGGGCAATATTATTGGTCACATGTGATTGCTAAGATTTAATACGAAGAATCGTGTGCAAGTACGCTTGTTTGATTTGCCCCCTTGGGAGGTTCATAAGCTTTATCATACCAAATCTTGCAAGTGGAATTAGTTTCCGGTATGGATAATAATGTTGAACCGTTCCTTAACCAAGGACAAAAGATATTAATTAACGGAAAGCTATTTCAGTGGCTTGAATTAATTAATGGGCTAGATAATCTTAAACACAGAAAATAATGACCGGGAGCCATATTGACTGTAATATGGGTTAAGATGGATAGTGCAATATTAATTATGTAGTGGGATTAATTAATATTTTGGGCTTGAATTATATTGTGGCTCAATATTAGATATTCAAGATCCATTAGAAGATCCAATCTTAATTCTCCTAAAGGCCCCCTGAGTTGCCCAACAAATAGTCCATTAACTGAAAAAGGTGATTAAAATAAAATAAATTTTGTTGCTTATTTTTCCTTTTTTTTCGAAAATTATGGATAAAAGAGGGAGAAAGATTTTCTTTGAATTTTGTTATGGAATGAAAATATGTATTCTTGGAATACAAGATTATCTCATTAAATTCAAGAAATCTCCCACTTGGTTATTTCATAAGAGAATTTCGAAAATTTGAAAATATAGTGGGCAAGAAAGATTTTCTTGATTTTCTTGAAAAGATATTATGGAAGATATGTATTTCTTGAAATACAAGAATATCTCATAAATTCAAGAAGATCCAAATCTTGGATTCTTGCACACACTAAATTTTCGAAAATATCCATATATGAGGAGGTGGGATTTTTGTGGAATATTTTAATTATGGGAAAAAAGAATATAGGAGATATATTCAAGATTTCTTGGTGATCAAGAAAAGTCTTTTCCCATATTGATTTTCTACTGAAAATTTCGACCACCCCTCTCCTATAAATAGGGGATGATTGTTTCATTCCCAAGTACAATTCCATGTGCTGGAAAAATTAGCAAATCCACGAAAGTGGTGCAACAAAGTTTATTTTTTCCTTTTGTTAATTGTTCGACAAGTGTCCTTCCACCGGATAGTTGAGCAAGGGCTAAAGGAATACTTGGGAAGTCCTTTTGGTTAGTCCGTCCAACCGAAGTCACTGCCATCCCGAGAGGTACGTTCACGTAAACCCGTAGATTCCGCATGCGTAGGTTTTACGTGGCTTATTATATGCATGATATGTTGTTGCAATTATTATTTGAATTAATATAGGATTAATTCATGCTAGTAATAATTAATGAATTAAATTTGTATTTAAATATTCACCTCGAATAGATCTGTGCAACTCATTCCCCAACAAGTGAACCGTTGAATCACACACGCACACACTCGTGCGGGTATATGTGTGTGCGTGTGAGATCCAACGGTTCATCTGCTGCACAGCACCGTGCTGTACATCAGGTGATCTGTTTCCCTCTTGAAAGAGCAACAATAAGGCTATGTTTACTGCAAATTTTAGATGACTTTAAAAAATCGAATTTTGAAATCCTAATTAAAACCGATTTAGGATTTTAAAATTCAAAATTAGGTTTACAAAAACACAAAGTAAAATAGTACAAGGGTTGCCCAACATGCAAGGAATTCAGCCAGTTCTAGGTTCAAAATGCCATCGAAACTCAGAGAGAAACCATGATCATATTCTTCGGATTTCAAATTCTCAAACAAGAACTTGTTACGTGAAGACTGTTGGGATTTTGAGTTGCGGTCTCCACCTCGATTCGGGCAGGGCCGCTCCTCCCATTAGGCAAACGAGTCGGTCGACTCGGGCCCAAAAATATCGTCAATTTTTAGGGGCCGCAATTTTATATAAATATATATGTATATATTATTATATGTGCAAATTTATCTTACATAGTGTACGTTGGCTTAGTGAAAAAAATTAAGGGGCTAAAATCCTCAATCAAAGGAAGTAAAAAATTGAGACTGCCAACATCAATTAATTTGAGCAAAACTCACGTGCTTGAGAGAGGAGAAAAGAGAGATTTGGGCCTTGATATTTTTCAATAGTTGGGCCAACCACATACCCATCCTTGGTCCAACAACTATTTGGCCCAAATGCCATGTTCACATTACCACCGACTTTTTTTTTTTTTTTTTTATAAACACGACTGCGTTAGTTTACTTAGCCAGCACATTAGTTTCTTTTGGGAGGGGGGATAAATGGTGTGGGGAGAAAACTTTGTGTGAGAGATTTTCTAGGCTTTTTCTAATTTTGAGGGATAAAGGAAAGGTTGTGAGGGAGTTAGGTGAAAGAGATGAAGAGGGGGAGTGGATATGGAAGCTTAACTGGAGAAGGGAATTACATGACTGGGAAAAGGAGATGTTAACATCTTTATTGAATTGCATAAACAAAGGACAAATGGAGTTGGAGCAGCGAAAAGGATGGCGTGTACTCTACTAATTTGGTTTACAAGTTGCTGATGGAAAGAAGAGTGGCTAATACAGAGAGGAAGCATATATGGAGCAAGCTTCTTGCTTCATGAAAGCTTCAAGCCTCTAGAAAGGCCAGTGTCAAACATTGAAATAGTCTTTGGCTTGGTATGATTTGGAACATCTAAAAAGTTAGAAATCAAGTTATCTTATGTAATTTTGACACCTTGTGTTGATGAGTGTTTTGATTAATTTATTACTAGAACTTGGAACTGGTTTAGGATAAGAGGGAAGGTGTCCAATTATTACTCTCTTAATGATTGGATATCGAACCCGCTAATTTGTCTCGAAAGTTGATTGTTGGTTGATTCTTGTTAGCTGGGTAAGTTGATTTTTATTAGTCTTTTAAATTCTTTATATTCTTTGTAAGGGTTGAGTACCTCTTGTACTCTTTCTCAATATAGTGCTATTTCGAAAAAAAAAAAAAAAAAAAAGTTTACTTGGCCAACAACAGTTGTCAAAGCCACATGAAGGCATGTAGAAGAGAAAAGACCACTTTTGGTTCTATAGGACATGATGTCTCACGGTTTTGATCCCAACACTCGTCATTTTTTCCACAAGATTTGTTTTCATGCAGTTTTAGTCTCATGGTCAACAAAATCGCCAGTTTTGGAAGGAATTGGTGTGATAGTTCATGGGAGTCACATCACGACTTTGTAACCTCAATCAATGTTGGCTGAACTTATAGAATTTTAAATCCTAATCCTTGTTTGTTTATCCGAATTTGGGTATAAAATTTAAATCCTCTTAAATTCAACTCTATATTACCTATAATACACGCATTTTACTTTTTCCAAACACAATTTTCGATACACGATAATCATATATCACAAACTTTTTAATTATTACTAGGTTATAACCCCGCGTACTACGCGGATTGAAAATATATTATATTATAAAATAATATTAGATCTCTTAATAGTCCACACGCTACACAATTAAAAATATATAATAATCTCCATTTTTCTTAAAAATGTGATTTTAGCCTACGGAATATTTGTATAATAAATGTCATTTTGACATTTTTTCCCTCATATATACTCCCAACATAGTTATTTAAATTTTCCAATTTCTTAAAAAATGTTTTATGTGAACAATTTCTCAGCCAATAATAATTATTATTAAAATATTTAATTATTATTGACTAAGGTTAATTTTGGCATAAAAAATATCTTTAATTTGTCTAAAAAAATTCAGAATGACATTTATAAAAAAGTATGTGGGGGTATTATTTATAATTTAACAATAAAAATATAATTATAAGTAAATTGAATGATTAAGATTTAAATATTAAAATGCTATAAATAACTCTTCATAGAATTTCTAGAATTTGAAATATAGGCTTTATAGAAATTGAAGGTGATTCACCTTTAGTAGATAAGGGATATCAAATATAAGAGAGAGTTTGTTATATTACCAAAACATGTATTCCCTCCGTCCTTGAAATATTTGCCCCTCTTTGACAAATAAATTAAGAAAAATGTGTAATGAGTAGAGTGTTGAGGGGTAATGTGTTAAACTCTTATGTATAAAGTAAATCAATTAATTGGATTGAGTGTATGTGTTATAAGAACATTTGGTGTATATATTGAATATTGTAAGGATGAAGTTTCTTTTTTTGGGTGTGTAAACTTTTGTCAGAAGTCCCAAAAAGGAATGTGAGCAAACTTTTCAGGAACAGAGGGAGTATGATTTTGATTCCTACAATAAATCTGAAAAAACAAATATAATCAAATCTTTTTAAAAAAGGAAGCATAATCTGTATAAAAAATATATAGATAAATAAAAAAGATGATAAAAAAGTTGGTTAGTATTCAAATATATTAAAGACGATAATATGCGAGAATTACCTTATAAACATCTATGAATCTTCCAATAAATGCCTTAAAAAAATGATACGAAAAAGAATACTGAATACAGACGAATAAGGTCATCACACAAATTCGATAGAAAAAAAATTATAAAAGAGAAGAATTAGAATGTTTATATTAACCCTATTCTACAAAAGATTGAATGACATACATATTAAAAAATTAATATTAGATATAATTATAGTATTAATAATACAATAAATACTTTTTTATAGACATAAAAAAATCTAAAATAAAACAACCACATGGATAGAGCGTGATTTACAATTAATAGATTAGTGATAAATGGAAAGTAAAGATCAAAATTAAATAATGAATTACTACAATTTTAAATTTTAAAATTAATAATAATACCATAAATAATTTTTCACAGAAATTCAGAATTTTGAAATAAAGCCATCATATGAGGGGGTGGTTAGTAGATAAGAGATAATCTACACAACTCAATACTCTCTCTCCTCATTTTTTACTGTACATACTATTTCTCCTACTTAACACACAATTTTCAATACACAATCATTCATTTATCACATAATTTTTTAAATCACACCCTATTAAATTCTTCAAAATTTATACTCCAAATTCCCAAACATATACAAAATCCAAATACACTATTACTTTATTCCATATCCTCTTTATAGGATTTCAATCCCCTCAAAACTAAAAACAAACAACCCTAAGGCTCCATTTGGATGGATGGATTTGAAATCCATGGATTTCACATACAAATCATCAATCTCCAACAGATTTACACACTACAACGGAAAATCAAACCATCGTATTCAACAACGGTTAATTCAAAAATCCAGTTTTAGCGACGGTCTTAGCGACGGAAATTTGAAATCCGTCGCTAAATAGTGCAGAAAATAAAGAACCCCGCCCGTTGGGCACCGCTGTCATTAATTGGGCCCGCTTTATCGACGGATATGTGAAATCCGTCACTAAATCTAATATTATAAATACCCTCGTGGCCAGCACAATAATCCATCAATCTCATCAGAAAGGAACAAATTGTGTACGCAAACGAGTCAATTTCATCTGTATTCTTCGATATAACGATAAATACTTTAATTTTTTTTAGTTTATTTATTTATATTTAGTTGTATTATATACAGTATAATTTAATTAATTTATAAATTTCATATTTTATTTAGATGAGTGCTGAAGGTGGTAATAACGTCTCAGCTTCATCCCAGGCGCCTATTCCTCGTTTGCCTATCAATATCATCAATAGAGAGTAAGTGTTGTTTTTTTAATTATATAATTAATTTAATATTAATTATTAATTATGTATATATTTTTTAATGTGTTATTATTGTACCCGGTCACGAGGCTCCTCTATAGCCAAACACAACATCATGTGTGTGGGAACTGCTGTCAACGGTCACAACTGGAAATAGGGATAATTTCATTTTACATCCTGTAAGTTTGGCCCATCCCAAAATAAATCCTTTATCTTTCTGCTTTATCATTTTTGGTCCTAAGTGTATGATTTTTATCCTTTTCTGACCAATTTTGGTCCTAGGGTGTACGATTTTCACCCTTTATGTTTCTGCTTTATCATTTTTGGTCCTACGGACGTATTATTTTCATCCTTTTTTGACCAATTTGGGTCCTTTTTCATGTGGCTTTCCGGCCACTTTAAAAATTTCCGACGAGAAAGGACCAAAATTGTTCAAAAAATGATGAAAATTGTACACTTAGGACCAAAAATGATAAAGCAGAAACATAAAGGACTTATTTTGGAATTGGCCAAACTTACCGGACGTAAAATGAAATATTACCACTGGAAATACGTGCCAACTGACCAGCGTCAGATGTATTTCAAGGAGTTTACGGAATAAAATTTACTTAATATTTTATTTCAATATATATTGATTACAATTAATTAATTTGTCGTATTATATTCGAAATATAGAAACAAACTATGTGGAGTTCTAATCTCAAGACCAATGACATTTACAAGGCATTTTGTAAGGTTGCTCAACGACAGTACCATGACATGATGCACGACTAGCGTAGACGGTGGAGGGATGAAGGGTTGAACCTATCAGAACAACTTGGACTGGAAGTATGGGACTCAATTGTGCCTGTTTGGAGGGCATATCCATTTTAAATATTGTTATTTTAATGATGTGAACAATTTTTAATTTTCTGAACAATTTATGATTTCTGTTTAATTTTAATTTTCTGAACAATTGAACAATTTTAATGAATGATCGAACAATTTTAATTTTATTTATTTTATGTTGAACAATTTTAATTCCTTTTTTTTAATACTTTCTATTTTTTACGACGGATTTAGCGACGATAATTGTTGTCGCTATAACCGTCGCTATTGTCGACGGTTTCAAAAAACCGTCGCTGAAGCCATCGCTAAAATCCGTAAAAAAAAACCAGTCGTTTCATTTTATGAAAAAACAATCGAACCAACTCAATTTTTTTCCAAAAAACAACACCAAAATTTGTGTAGATAGAGGCGAAAATCATTTTTGAAGTGCATATTGTGTAGCGGAAGCATTTCACAATCGAGGACGATTTTACCGTACGTTTTCACATTTCTACCGTTTAAAAATATATAGTGTAATGTATATAATTGATAAGTTTATTTTGTATTTGGTGTTGATATATATTGTGTAGATAGTTTATGTTAAATGAATGTTGTCATAAATAATTATTTGGTGGATAATTGTTTGATGTTATTTAATAGAAGAATATATTTGGATATTTAAATATATAGTCGAATTATGTTGGCATGTTACTTCCCTCAAATGCTATACATCAGCGAGGATTTGGAAACTGTCAGCCCTCGCCAAGAAATATTCACTATGATGGAGTGTGAATGTCATTTCAACTACTTATCCATGTATTCTACTCCATTGGAGGACATTGATTTGGAGAACAAACCAAAGAAGCTTGCTAAACAACTAGCTACGTCTACAAGAGCACGGATCATACGATCATGCCCCTCGTGTGGTAAAAGGCATGGAGGGATATGCTCGAAGAGGAAAAGAATATGTTACAAATGCCGCAAACCCAGTCACTAAATAGTTGATTGCCCTGAATCAAACATTGGAGGACAACCAATGGTAAACATAGTGGTGAGACCAGCACCAAGAAAGGATAACAATCCAACTTGGCTAATTGGAGAAAATACTCAACTTCAAAGAGAACGAGGAAAGGCTAAAGAGAAAACAATGCTCGAGGAAATGGAGCAGATGGAGATTGATGCCAAAAAAGCAAGAAGATTTGAACAAGGATTGAGGCCGAAGGTCAAAGAGATCATAGAAGGACTGAAACTGGCAACTTAAGACGAGGTTTAAATTCGAGAACTGATTGACTTGTTTGGTTTGTGTTTGGAGTTTAAACAAACTCTTACAACTACGTCTGCCAAACCGCAATGAGATTTTCGATCAAGCACCAACTATCTCAAACTATCTCGATTGGTTTGGGATTAGAATTTGAACAAGCTCCGGCAACTGTGTTTGTCAACCGCAATTGGCAGTCAAACTTCATGAGAAATCCTAATCCAACACCAAGAGGAAAAAACTTCAATGCCCCAAGAACCACACCAAATTGTCTCAATTGTGGGAAGAGACACTTGGGAGTATGCCTCCAGGGAACTAGAAATTGTTATCGTTGTCATAAAATGGGGCATAAAACCACTGAATGCCCCATGTCACCAAATGTTCGATCCCCAATGATGAGAAATCCTAATCATCGACCAATGGGAACCAATCAGTATCAATTGGGCAACCTTCAGGCTCGACAACTTCCTGCACATAACAACCACCTACCCGAACCATCGAGAAGAGGTCTATCCTACCAAGACCAGCAAGAACGAGCCTATAAAAATGCTATCTTCGGAGATGGAAAGAAGAGTGAAGAATCAATGCTACACAAGTATCAGGGACCACCCGAGCAACATGAAAGCCTAGCAGGTACATTGCTTGTGCTTGAAATACCTATGCATGTATTGCTTGATACATGAACATCTCACTCTCTTGTATTCGAAAGATCGAGGGGGTCGGGAATAGAAAGTATTGACGAAGATTACAACGAGAATCCAAAATCAAGAAGGTTGAAGCTAGAATATGATGAACACCGAATAAATACCAAATTTTACGTTTTTAAGTCGAAGACCATGAGTAAATTTATGATGAGCTAGTTTTGACACGTAAGTATAAGTATAGGGAGACGAGTATTGACATAGTTACTTTCTCTTAGATTTTAAGATAGGGTAGAATGTTTAGAAGTATAGTCGAATGATTTAGAAATATAATTAAACTTTTTTTCGCTACGTTGACCCGCTCGTTCAAACCAAGGGTTCAGTATAAGTGAATTTCGAGGACGAAATTCTTTTGAGTGGAGGAGGATATGCCGACAAAGCACCTAAATCAAACAAGGATGTGACATCATGCAACATGGAGAAGACAATTCCGTATGCATCACAATGGCCAAAGTCGTACCAACAAATTAACTAACTCGTGATTTGAGAAACTCGCTTTCAACTCGTGGAATTCACCTACAACACAAGCTGCCAAAGTACGATACAGACGTCACCGAATGGAAGTACTTTATGGAAATAAGAGAAGATTTCTTAATGTCAAGACAAAGTTGGATATCGTAAGATTCTCGAACTAGAACTCGTGCAGAGATTAGTGGGAATCATTTCGAAGATCGAGGAAAGGATCAAGACGACATAAGAGTATTAGAGACCGTATGGCGACACTCGGAGAAAGGATCTACATTTCAAACTTGACGAGAAAGTATTTCTTAGAATTTCATCGAGGAAGAGATTGATTTGCTTTGGGGAGAGAGACAAGATAAAGTCTCGTAAAACCACTCGACCTTTTCATTTAGGATGGAGACGAAATCTATCATTTAGCTTTACCAACCGAACTGTCACGAGTACATTAAGTGTTTCATACTTTAGACGATGAAATAAATATAGAGGTAACTTGGATCAGTTTTAGAAACTTAGAATTAAGATGCGATTTTACTTTCGAGGAAATACTCATGACAAACTTAGGAAGGAAGCTTCATGATTATAGGAATCGAGAATTTTTGGGTTTTGAAGACATGGAAAATAAGTTGGAATTATTTTGGAAAATTGAAATGATCTTAGGGAAATACCCGTCATGACTAAGAAAAAGGAGTAAGCGGAATTTCGGGGACGAAATTCTTTTAAGGGGGTAGGGATGTAATACCCCGTCCCAGTTTTAATAAGAATAATAAAAGAAATGAGTTTAATAAAATGAATATTTTATTTAAAGATTATTCGAATGATTTTAGAGCGTATATGTTTGCAAAGGTTTTGATTTTTCAGGGAACGGACGAGCACTTCGAACCGGGAGCACTCCTAGCACTGTAACAAAATACTTAATGAAGGTTTGGTCATAAAATATTTAATAATAATATTTAATTTCAATTTAAAGAAAGAAAAATTAATATTTCAAGGAATTAGGATTTTCGATATAAAAATCGGGAATCTAACGAATAATAAATACGACGATGGAAAATCTACTTCGTCTAACTAAATTAAAATTATTGAGAAATTTAAGAAAAATAGATTTTTAATTAAATAATTAAATAAATAATTTTCGTCTCAAAACGTGACGATTTAATCGCTAAAAGTTCTAAACAATTATTTCTAACGAAATCGTGATTTTTAATTAACGAAATTGTGACTCTAGAATACGGATAATACTAATTGTAACAAATATCGCGATTGAATAAATATCCTATGACATTCGTTTCTAGCCACAAGTCGACACTTGGTCCATACTCCGCCACCACGCTGGTTACTATTCATCAAAATGAAATTTACACCAAAAAACACTTTCATTTCATCACCATTTCAGCCGTGACTCTCCTCTCATTCCTCTATAAAATAAGCACCTCCCCTTCATAATTTACACAACACTTGAGCAAGGCGAAGCCCTGCAAAAATCGAAACCCAACTCTCCCAAAATTCATTCTCTTCTCCAAATCCATCGGCCACCATCATCTTCAAGCAAGTAAGGAAATTTTCCTCCAACCATTCATTTTGATCGAGCAATTTCTTGATTCCAGCAGCAAGGAGGAGCTTCATCCATCATCCAATAACATCTATCAAGGTAATCAATCCACACAATTCTTATAATCCATGAAAAAGATAAGAAATCACTTCCTTCACTCCATGAAGCTCATGGCTTCATCCTCTCTTTCTCACTCTTCAATTTTTCTTGAATTCAAGCATGAAACCATCATCTAATATGTATCCAATTAGCTTCAAGCTACTAAAAACCTGGTTCCTTGAAGATGCTAGAGAAAAACAGAGGAGGAAAACGACAAAGGTAACCTCCGAACAAAATTCAAAACCTGTGTTCGTATGATTTTCGGTGAGATTGTTGAGTGCTTATACGTGTTGGAAATTGTTAGTTTAGAACTCCTACGTGTTGTTTGAAGTACATACTTCATGCTCGTATTTTTGGTTTTAAAAAATTGTACCGTTATGCTGCCGAAATTTACACTCAAATATGTCAAGTTGAAACGTCAAAATTGTTTCCTGCTGATTTTAGGCTACGCCGTCGAGTACTCTGTTGTACTAGAAATTTGTGTTTTAAAACACCTTTGTGCTACCTTATATGTGTAATATGTGATCGTTGTCTCGGTACTCAATTTTGGTGTCGTTACACTGCTCGTTTTTACGATTAAACATTGTCGCTCAAAACTGAAATTTCCAGAAAAACTGCTACTCGAATTTCCTAAATAATAACTTTAAAAATTCATATCTCGAGTTCTAGAAATAATTTTGAGATGAAACTAGCGGAAAGTTAAAATTCATCGAGTCTACTGTATTCTAATAAAATCTCGTAATTTTTCATTGGGTAGATTCAGAGTTATGATTTCTTTAAAAAGATGCGACGTGCTGAAACGAAAAAACTGGAATTCTGCTTTCAACACGAAATTGGTCCCAGGCACCTGACTTTCATGACACTTTTAACTAACTTCCTTTCGTTATTTTCATACGATTTGTCATGCCAGTAAACTTCAGATTACAATATTTAAAAGCCCTAAAGTTTCGTCTCGACCGGATTAGCGAGTCAAAGGGAAACATCTCGCAAAAATGAAAGAAAGTCACAAAATTTGGGACACCAATTTTCCTAATAATGTCATAACTGAAATTAGGAACTTTTGGAAAACTTAATGGTTGGTATAATAATTTATTTGGATGACTTTCTTTCCCACAAACCATATGTGCTTTATATTCCCTTTTATGCAACTTATTTGAAAGTCCTTTAGGAACTCTTTTGAGTAATCACATGTTTTTAATCATGAAAATTATCCAAACACTATACACATGATAATTTATATTTTTTCTAAATAACAACTATGTTAATAAAAGTATAAATTTGATCAAATCGATTATTTGAGTTTTTACCCAAAAATATATATATGTGTGTAAATAAATTGTCGTACTTTTCCGTTAGTTTAACTTGTTATACATGACCTTTGTAGAAAATATAAAAATGTGGTCCTAAACTATAACAAGTCATAAACATGATCCTCAAAATTTATGAGTTTTGGACTTGCAAATAAAGAGTTATGAATTTGCGAAGTTTATATTGTGAATCTGAAGAACAGCCGAACTTCTTGATTTACTGGGACTATTTTCCATACGATTCTTTTTTATAAAAATTATAATCAAATACCAAATGCTCTTATCTGCTTCTTTGAATTATTTGATGAATTTTAGTACTATGTAAACAATTTTACAAAATTGTTTTCTAAAACTGTGTCTAGCTGAAAAATGAACCTTAAAGCTTTATTCTTGCAAGTAATAATTTTGGGACATCATTAATAAACTCCAATAGCCGATTAAAGTAAAAGTTCGATAAAAGCTCACGAGTAAGGAAATCTAAAGAATAGAGTTTAACGTCCTTGATAAACTTACAAATAATTTTACTTCAATCAAAAAGTAATTAATGACGAGAACATGAAAATATTGTGCTAGGGGAAGTGCTGCTCGAATCAAAGCTCGGACGATCACTGTCACGCTCAAACTCTCAAATCGATTTCAAAGTTTGTAAGTTTTCTTAAAAGTTAATAAGGTGGGTGACACTATTTGTATGCAGTGGTTTATGTTACAGTGATTGTTGGTGTATTCTGAACTCGACTAAAACAAACACAAATCTATAACTAAGAACACAAGAAAACAATAAATAAAGTGGATAATGCTTATGAATGATATGCTATGTATCTTACGAGATACATAAGATGCAATTTCACGAAGGAGGTGGGAAGTTGTAAAAGGGGATTGCACGTGGTAGCTGTTACCAGTGTCCCACATGATAATTATCATGCGATGTAGGTTGGAAGCGACAAGGGGATTACATGTGGTCGGAGCAACCAGTGTCCCAAATGAAATGCTTATGATCGAATGATCATGATGGATGATATCTTATGAATATCATCGATGTTAAGAAATTAAGCTACTAATAAGATTATAATAAGAAACCAAGGTACAAACGAGTCTATACAAAGACTCTGTACAATTCTCCAAAAATCATCTACGCAAAAGCGTATGAATAATACTTTAATAAAATACTAAGATAATTATATTTCGGTGACCAGTATGAGTAACAGTGTACAAGTTGCCCGCTGAGATTTTTATCTCACCCCCCACAGTTTGATATTTTTGGGATATGATTGAGAGGGGTCGGAGCTGCAGCAGGATTGACACGGAGTTTCCCTTTGTTAATGATAATAATATATAGATATGACTCTTTAAATAAATATTTCGCTTTTATGATTGGTGAATTTATTCTTATGCCGAGCAACAAACTCTTTTTGAGATTGCTCGATGATTAAAATATATGCTACCTTGTAAACGACTGATTTTATTATAATGTCATGATCTAGTTTTAATAAACGGGCCCACACAGTTTTTTCATAACTTATATTTGTCATTAATACTTTCCGCTGCAAAAATGTAATACTTATGCTTGTCGTTATATTTTAAAAATAAATTTTTTAAGCTCAGATTTTACAATCACTAAGTGGCGACCCGAGTTTAGAGTGTCGAAGGTGCAAGAGACGACATTCTGGATTCGGGGCGTTACAGGTGGTATCAGAGCCTAGGTTCAACTTTCGGACAAAATCTAAAATATAATTTTTCATATTAAAATCTCTTTATAAAAAGTTTTTATAAAAAAACTTGCCTTAATATATTAATATACTAGTAATTAGAAATTCTTAAAAGTTGAGTATAAAATGCTTAATAGAAACATTATGCCAATGAATGAACTACTTGAACTAAGTTACTTGTGGGAAAATGTGTCTCCTGCCGCAGCCAAAGCACCTCGAGGTATGTGTATGTTTTAAAGATTTTCAAGTAAGATTATGATTTGAAAAAAGTTTCAAGGACATTGACTTACATAATTTACGGAAGTTACGAAAGTGAGAAATGATAAGCTATGCATTGATAAGACATGTTTATGAAATGAAAGGAAATGTTACATGTTTATGAAATGAAAGGAAATGTTACATGTTTATGAAATGAAAGGAAATGTTACATGTTTATGAAATGAAAGGAAATGTTATGGAATGGTTTATTCATTTGCTCATGGTACAAGTGGAAGTTATGGAAATATTGTACATGCATTCACGATACTTTTGATATCATCTGAACACTCTCAGTTTTAAGCCTTTAGATCTCTATATATTGTGGAATATAAGATGGACCTAGAATGACTCCCTTCACATGAACTACAGTCCCTATATCACTGTATAGTTTAGAAGGCACTAGATGCTTGTATTATTATTTTATCTTATTGGGACTGTTAGTTGTTTTAAATGGAGGTCACTCCATATTTTAAACGGTTATATATATTATTCTACAACTTACTTCAAGTGAGCTTGTATTTATTCTATCCGTTATTTTACCCAATTATTTCTTTATTGACATGCGATCAATGGTTCCTAAGCTTACAGTTGTTGATCCGTCATTGTGCCGCTGTGGCCACAGTGTGTTCCAATGTTCTGTGTATTCCAATGTATAACTTGTGCTAGTACAGTGTTAATTACGATAATTTGGTTCTGTTTTTATAATTTTTCTCATACCCATATGTTATAACTATATTTAGTCTTCTCTCTTCGGACCCTTATTGACTATAAGAATGGTACCACATCGTGAACGTAGACTACCTCATAAGAAAGCCCAAGAACCTCTAAAAGGTCGTGTTGAGCAAGGACGACATCCGAATGCTGAACTAGAACAATCACCTCTAATACCAATGCCTCAACCCAGACCTCAAACATGTATAATCTTCAAAGAATTTCAAAGTCTACAACCACCTCGATTTAGAGGAAATGAAGGGCCTGTAGCAACGGAAGAATGGACAGCTGATATTGAACGAATTTTTGGACTCATGGACTTGACAGAAAAACAAAAAGTCCTTTTGTGTTCGGCTCCAACTAACAGAGGATGCAGCTCAATGGTTGAACTCATATGAGCGTACCTTAGGAATAGAAGGGTACAATCCCGAGTATGGAGCGACTTTAAGGGAATTATGTTGGCATGTTACTTCCCTCAAATGCTATACATCCGCGAGGATTTGGAAACTGTCAACCCTAGCCAAGAAATATTCACTATGATGGAGTGTGAATGTCATTTCAACTACTTATCCATGTATTCTACTCCATTGGAGGGCATTGATTTGGAGAACAAACCAAAGAAGCTTACTAAACAACTAGCTACGTCTACAAGAGCACGGATCATACGTTCATGCCCCTCGTGTGGCAAAAGGCATGGAGGGATATGCTCGAAGAGGAAAAGAATATGTTACAAATGTCGCAAACCCAGTCACTAAATAGTTGATTGCCCTGAATTAAACATTGGAGGACAACCAATGGTAAACATACTGGTGAGACCAGCACCAAGAAAGGATAACCGTCCAACTTGGCTAATTGGAGAAAATACTCAACTTCAAAGAGAACGAGGAAAGGCTAAAGAGAAAACAATGCTCGAGGAAATGGAGCAGATGGAGATTGATGCCAAAAAAGCAAGAAGATTTGAACAAGGATTGAGGCCGAAGGTCAAAGAGATCATAGAAGGACTGAAACTGGCAACTTACGACGAGGTTTAAATTCGAGCACTGATTGACTTGTTTGGTTTGTGTTTGGAGTTTAAACACACTCTTACAACTACGTCTGCCAAACCACAATGAGATTTTCGATCAATCACCAACTATCTCAAACTATCTCGATTGGTTTGGGATTAGAATTTGAACAAGCTCCGGCAACTGTGTTTGTCAACCGCAATTGGCAGTCAAACTTCAAGAGAAATCCTAATCCAACACCAAGAGGAAACACCTTCAATGCCCCAAGAACCACACCAAACTGTCTCAATTGTGGGAAGAGACACTTGGGAGTATGCCTCCAGGGAACTAGAAATTGTTATCGTTGTCATAAAACGGGGCATAAAACCATTGAATGCCCCATGTCGCCAAATGTTCGATCCCCAATGATGAGAAATCCTAATCATCGACCAATGGGAACCAATCAGTATCAATTGGGTAACCTTCAGGCTCGAAAACTTCCTGCACATAACAACCACCTACCCGGACCATCGAGAAGAGGTCTGTCCTACCAAGACCAGCAAGAACGAGCCTATAAAAATGCTATCTTCGGAGACGGAAAGAAGAGTGAAGATTCAATGCTACACGAGTATCAGGGACCACCCGAGCAACATGAAAGCCTAGCAGGTACATTGCTTGTGCTTGAAATACCTATGCATGTATTGCTTGATACATGAACATCTCACTCTCTTGTATTCGAAAGATCGAGGGGGTCGGGAATAAAAAGTATTGACGGAGATTACAATGAGAATCCAAAATCAAGAAGGTTGAAGCTAGAATTGGATGAACACCGAATAAATACCAAAATTTGCGTTCTTAAGTCGAAGACCATGGGTAAATTTATGATGAGCTAGTTTTGACATGTAAGTATAAGTATAGGGAGACGAGTATTGACATAGTTACTTTCTCTTAGATTTTAAGATCGGGTAGAATGTTTAGAAGTATAGTCGAATGATTTAGAAATAGAATTAAACTTTTTTTCGCTACGTTGACCAGCTCGTTCAAACCAAGGGTTCAAGTATAAGTGAATTTCGAGGACGAAATTCTTTTAAGTGGAGGAGGAAATGCCGACAAAGCACCTAAATCAAACAAGGATGTGACATAATGCAACATGGAGAAGACAATTCCGTATGCATCACAATGGCCAAAGTCGTACCAACAAATTAGCTAACTCGTGATTTGAGAAACTCGCTTTCAACTCGTGGAATTCACCTACAACACAAGCTGCCAAAGTACGATACAGACATCACCGAATTGAAGCACTTTATGGAAATAAGAGAAGATTTCTTAATGTCAAGACAAAGTTGGATATCGTAAGATTCTCGAACTAGAACTCGTGCATAGATTAGTGGGAATCATTTCGAAGATCGAGGAAAGGATCAAGAAGACACAAGAGTATCAGAGACCGTATGGTGACACTCGGAGAAAGGATCTACATTTCAAACTTGACGAGAAAGTATTTCTTAGAATTTCATCGAGGAAGAGATTGATTTGCTTTGGGGAGAGAGACAAGATAAAGTCTCGTAAAACCACTCGACCTTTTCGTTTAGGATGGAGACGAAATCTATCATTTAGCTTTACCAACCGAACTGTCACGAGTACATTAAGTGTTTCATACTTTAGACGATGAAATAAATATAGAGGTAACTTGGATCAATTTTAGAAACTTAGAATTAAGATGTGATTTTACATTCGAGGAAATACTCATGACAAACTTAGGAAGGAAGCTTCATGATTATAGGAATCGAGAATTTTTGGGTTTTGTAGACATGGAAAATAAGGTGGAATTATTTTGGAAAATTGAAATGATCTTAGGGAAATACCTGTCACGACTAAGAAAAAGGAGTAAGCGGATTTTCGGGGACGAAATTCTTTTAAGGGGGTAGGGATGTAAAACTCCGTCCCAGTTTTAATAAGAATAATAAAAGAAATGAGTTTAATAAAAATGAATATTTGATTTAAAGATTATTCAAATGATTTTAGAGCGTATATGTTTGCAAAGGTTTTGATTTTTCAGGGAACGGACGAGCACTTCGAACCGGGAGCACTCCTAGCACTGTAACAAAATACTTAATGAAGGTTTGGTCATAAAATATTTAATAATAATATTTATTTTCAATTTAAAGAAAGAAAAATTAATATTTCAAGGAATTAGGATTTTCGATATAAAAATCGGGAATCTAACCAATAATAAATACGACGATGGAAAATCTACTTCGTCTAACTAAATTAAAATTATTGAGAAATTTTAGAAAAATGGATTTTTAATTAAATAATTAAATAAATAATTTTCGTCTCAAAACGTGATGATTTAATCGCTAAAAGTTCTAAACAATTATTTCTAACGAAACCGTGATTTTTAATTAACGAAATTGTGACTCTAGAATACGGATAATACTAATTGTAACAAATATCGCGATTGAATAAATATCCTATGGCATTCGTTTCTAGCCACAAGTCGACACTTGGTCCATACTCCGCCACCACGCTGGTTACTATTCATCAAAATGAAATTTACACCAAAAAACACTTTCATTTCATCACCATTTCAGCCGTGACTCTCCTCTCATTCCTCTATAAAATAAGCACCTCCCCTTCATAATTTACACAACACTTGAGCAAGGCGAAGCCCTGCAAAAATCGAAACCCAATCTCCCAAAATTCACTCTCTTCTCCAAATCCATCGGCCACCATCATCTTCAAGCAAGTAAGGAAATTTCCCTCCAACCATTCATTTTGATCGATCAATTTCTTGATTCCAGCGGCAAGGAGGAGCTTCATCCATCATCCAATAACATTTATCAAGGTAATCAATCCATACAATTCTTATAATCCTTGAAAAAGATAAGAAATCACTTACTTCACTCCATGAAGCTCACGGCTTCATCCTCTCTTTCTCACTCTTCATTTTTTCTTGAATTCAAGCATGAAACCATCATCTAATATGTATCCAAGGAGCTTAAAGCTACTAAACACCTGGTTCCTTGAAGATCCTAGCGAAAAACAGAGGAGGAAAACGACAAAGGTAACCTCCGAACAAAATTCGAAACTTGTGTTTGTATGATTTTCGGTGAGATTGTTGAGTGCTTAAACGTGTTGGAAATTGTTAGTTTAGAACTCCTACGTGTTGTTTGAAGTACATTCTTCATGCTCGTATTTTTGGTTTTCAAAAATTGTACCGTTATGCTGCCGAAATTTACACTCAAATATGTCAAGTTGAAACGTCAAAACTGTTTCCGGCTGATTTTCGGCTACGCCGTCGAGTACTCTGTTGTACTAGAAATTTGTGTTTTAAAACACCTTTGTGCTCCCTTATATGTTTAATATGTGATCGTAGTATCGGTACTCAATTTTGGTATCGTTACGCTGCTCGTTTTTACGATTAAACATTGTCGCTCAAAACTGAAATTTCCAGAAAAACTGCTACTCGAATTTCCTAAATAATAACTTTAAAATTTCATATCTCGAGTTATAGAAATCATTTTGAGATGAAACTAGAGGCAGGTTAAAATTCATCAAGTCTACTGTATTCGTATAAAATCTCATAATTTTTCATCGATTAGATTCAGAGTTATGATTTCTTTAAAAAAGATGCGATGTGCTGAAACGAAAAAACTGGAATTCTGCTTTCAACAAGAAATTGGTCTCAGGCACCTGACTTTCATGACACTTTTACCTAACTTCCGTTTCTTTATTTTCAAACGATTTGTCATGCCAGTAAACTTCAGATTACAAGCTTTAAAAGCCCTAAAGTTTCGTCTCGATCGGATTAGCGAATCAACAGGAAACAACTCGCAAAAATGGAAGAAAGTCACAAAATTTGGGACACCAACTTTCCTAATAATGTCATAACTGAAATTAGGAACTTTTGGAAAACTTAATGGTTGATATAATAATTTATTTGGATGACTTTCTTTCCCACAAACCATATGTGCTTTATATTCCCTTTTATGCAACTTATTTGAAAGTCCTTTAGGAACTCTTGAGTAATCACATGTTTTTAATCATGAAAATTATCCAAACACTATACACATGATAATTTATATTTTTTCTAAATAACAACTAAGTTAATAAAAGTATAAATTTGATCAAATCGATTATTTGAGTTTTTACCCCAAAATATATATATATGTGTGTAAATAAATTGTCGTACTTTTCCGTTAGTTTAACTTGTTATACATGACCTTTGTAGAAAATATAAAAATGTGGTCCTAAACTATAACAATTCATAAACATGATCCTCAAAATTTATGAGTTTTGGACTTGCAAATAAAGAGTTATGAATTTGCGAAGTTTATATTGTGAATCTGAAGAACAGCCGAACTTCTTGATTTACTGGGACTATTTTCCATACGATTATTTTTTATAAAAAATATAATCAAATACTACATGCTCTTATCTGCTTCTGTGAATTATTTGATGAATTTTTTAGTACTATGTAAACAATTTTACAAAATTGTTTTCTAAAACTGTGTCAAGCTGAAAAATGAACCTTAAAGCTTTATTCTTGCAAGTAATAATTTTGGGACATCATTAATAAACTCCAATAGCCGATTAAAGTAAAAGTTCGATAAAAGCTCACGAGTAAGGAAACCTAAATAATAGAGTTTAACGTCCTTGATAAACTTATGAATAATTTTACTTCAATCAAAAAGTAATTAATGACGAGAACATGAAAATATTGTGCTAGGGGAAGTGCTGCTCGAATCAAAGCTCGGACGATCACTGTCACGCTCAAACTCTCAAACCGATTTCAAAGTTTATAACTTTTCTTAAAAGTTAATAAGGTGGGTGACACTATTTGTATGCAGTGGTTTATGTTATAGTGATTGTTGGTGATTCTGAACTCGACTAAAACAAACACAAATCTATAACTAAGAACACAAGAAAACAATAAATAAAGTGGATAATGCTTATGAATGATATGCTATGTATCTTACAAGATACATAAGATGCGATTTCACGAAGGAGGTGGGAAGTTGTAAAAGGGGATTGCACGTGGTAGCTGTTACCAGTGTCCCACATGATAATTATCATGCGATGTAGGTTGGAAGCGACAAGGGGATTACATGTGGTCGGAGCAACCAGTGTCCCAAATGAAATGCTTATGATCGAATGATCATGATGGATGATATCTTATGAATATCATCGATGTTAAGAAATTAAGCTACTAATAAGATTACAATAAGAAACCAAGGTACGAACGAGTCTATACAAAGACTCCGTACAATTCTCCAAAAATCGTCTACGCAAAAGCGTATGAATAATACTTTAATAAAAATACTAGATAATTATATTTCGGTGACCAGTATGAGTAACAGTGTACAAGTTTCCCGCTGAGATTTTTATCTCACCCCCCCACAGTTTGATATTTTCGGGATATGATTGAGAGGGGTCGGAGCTGCAGCAAGATTGACACGGAGTTTCCCTTTGTTAATGATAATAATATATAGATATGACTCTTTAAATAAATGTTTCGCTTTTATGATTGGTGAATTTATTCTTATGCCGAGCAACAAACTCTTTTAGAGATTGCTCGATGATTAAAATATATGCTACCTTGTAAATGACTGATTTTATTATAATGTCATGATCTAGTTTTAATAAATGGGCCCCACTGCTTTTTCATAACTTATATTTGTCATTAATACTTTCCGCTGCAAAAATGTAATACTTATGCTTGTCGTTATATTTTAAAAAGAAATTTTTTAAGCTCAGATTTTACAATCACGAAGTGGCGACGCGAGTTTAGAGTGTCGAAGGTGCAAGAGCCGACATTCTGGATTCGGGGCGTTACATATAAATATGGTGTTCATGAATGAAGTTAATAACTTTATTTACTTTGCAACTAATCATGGTGCAACATATTCGGAAGATCGTATAAGATGTCCGTGTAATGCAAGAAAGTGTCAGAACAAGTTATACAGAATGATTATCGATGTTCAAACACATATCATCGTGAATGGTTTTGTTCCTTATTACTAAAATTGGACACATCATGGTGAAGATCGATGAAATGTTGATTTCAATGATCTTGTAGAATATTATAATGCTCTTGAATACAATGAGACACACGATGATCATGGAGTCGATGATCCTGGAGTACAGTTTGAGACACCTGTAGTGGATACACCGGATATGTATCATACGATGATCATGGAAGCTGGTGGGTTTCAAGATGAGGCTATGGAGGAGGAGCCAAATGAGGAAGCATCTAATTTTTACAGAATACTTAAAGCAGCTGACGAAGATCTGTATGATGGAAGTCAAACTCACTCTCTGTTGTCATTCAATGCTCGACTCATGGCTATCAAGACTGAGAACAAACTTTCTCAAAGAGCCTATAATCAGATTAGTAAGTTGATCAATGAGGTATGTCCTTCCGGTAATAAGGTGCCTATTACAGAATATCAAGCCAAGAATCTGTTGAAGAGCATGGGTCTACCAGTAGAGAGTATTGATTATTGTATCAATAACTGCATGTTATTCTGGGGTAATGAAGACGATGCAAATCTAGATAAGTGCAAATTTTGTGGGCACTCTCAGCATAAAGTACCGCGTCGGAACATGACTGACGATCGACGAAAGCAGAATAAGAAGAAGAAAGTGACAAATAAAATGATGTATTACCTCCCTATCATTCATCGTCTTCAGAGATTGTATCAATCTAGTGCCACAACCATAGACTGTTGTATTGTTCAAGTGTGATTGATATGATCCATCTGCTTCAGGAACAAGGATTCATCCCGAATACAAACTGGTCGATGTTCATAGTGTTGGAATTTAGAGGCACGTAAACACGTAATACATGCGCAGCGAAAATAAAGAGTTAACCAACAACGAACAATTAATTGCATAATTAAATACGAGTAAACGTAAACATAATTCTTATAGCAATTCGTACACGGATTCCTCAACTATGGTATCCACGTAACAATCGTTTACTAACTCGCACAGATCTGCCAGCGTTGAATCCCCGAGATGAATTTGCTAGGAAAATTCTAACTTAGAGATTTTATGGAGAAAACATGAAGTCTTGTGTTATGAATTCCCAAGAGCTCATATATATAGGGGAGACTCAGCTTACATCTTAAGCTAACCTGATTAGGAAATAAAATCCATAATCTTGTAAATTAAATCCCATAGATTTAATTCCCATATACGTAAATCTCTAGGGATTTGATTTCCATGTATATCAAATCTCTACGGATTTGATTCCATATATATCAAATCCCATAATAATATTCCATATATTATTATTGAGAATCCTATTTAATCAAATCCAATTTAATTAAATAGTAATAATAATTAATTCTAAATATAATTATTATAATATTCTCCATAAATTAAATATTAATATCTAATATAATATTTAATCAACCAACTACAATTAGTAAACAACCGTTACTTGTTGTGTGACTCATAAGCCCTCACATGTCAAGTGTTGGTCCCGGTGTAAACGAGTCTTACACGTGTATGGGGGGAATACACGTGTTCAGTGATTTTAAAACTTTTTCTTCACTGAGGTCAGATTGGGTCAGGTTGTCCTGATGATTTGGTCCTGAGAAGCACAAATCGCCCTGAGTCAAAGTCTACCTGAGACAGTGATCCTGAGCTGCTTTTAGATACCTCAGATAATCCCAACTGATCCTGAGTACTTTCAGAGTTACTGAGTTTGCTTGAAAGGCTTACTCAGATGTGCGGAATGGTTGGCCCTAAGTTTATACTCGTTTTATACTTTGCTGAAAACCTTCCTTTTAATGGAATAGTGATTAGGCTGTGATTCGGTTGGATCATGCACTTGATTGGATTGGTTCCAACTGAATATCGGTGAAAATATGCTTTCGATTAAAAGTAATGCAACGCTTAATAAAAAAGCAATACGTAAAGCAAATAACACGAAAAGTTATAGTGGTTCGTAGACTCAAGCTCCTACGCCCACTCTCTCTCGATCTCTTGAGAGAAATTCCTTAATCACCTCCTAAGGTTTTCTGACTACCTCTGTAGTTTACTAACCTTTCTATTTTGAGCTTTCTGACTACCTCTGTAGTTTACTTACTCAAAACACACACAAGCTTTCTGACTATCCAAGATAGTTTACTCACTTCTTCTCTAGAGCTTTATGACTACCTCAATGTAGTTTACTAACTCTTTACAACTCCAACTCACCAATAATCACACTCAAACTACCTTACAAAGGGTTTGGGGTTTCTTGGTTGGTTTCCAACTAGGATGAGATATCCTTTACAATTAAGAACAATGCAAAGGCTAGGATATCTCTACTAAGCTTTGGATATATCTTATCAAAACTAGGCTTAGTGAATGAGCTCTCTTCAATATAAAGCACTTGGGAAATTCTTGGGTTTTCGAGTGCTTCAACTTGCAATAATAAGTTTGAGCTCTTGAGTTGCTTACAAATTTCCCTTAACCTTCAATGTAGATGGTCACAAGTATTTATAGGCATACACCAAGGTCACTCTTGAAAAACTATCCGTTGGAAGAGATAGCTCCATGAGTTTCCTCTTATGGTGTGTGATGAACGACTATTTTAGGGTTTGAAACTCCCTAGCATACTTTAGGAAATAACCTTTTCTTACAGCCATTCAACACTTTTTGTAGTCTGGAACATAGTACTACTGACATGCTTCAGTGACCTGTCGCTTTCAGTGTCAGTAAAGTACAGTGTTATCTTCTTCTGATTGGCTGTTGTCTTCAGTTAAATGTAGACAATCACAATGTGTTGGTCCCGGTGCAAACGAGTCTTACACGTGTATGGGGGGAATACACGTGTTCATTGTTTTTAAAACTTTTTCTTACTGAGGTCAGCTTGGGTCAGATAATCCTGAAGATTAGGTTCTGAGAAGCACAGATCGCTCTGAGTCAAAGTCTACTGAGACAGTGATCCTGAGCTGCTTTCAGATACCTCAGATAATCCCAACTGAGTCCTGAGTGTCAGAGATCCTGAGATGCTTGGATCAGATAACTAACTTACTGAATCCTCAGAAGAGAGTTCAGTTTGGTAACTATCTGTTCTAGCTACTCAGTCGTGCGGAATGGTTGGCCCTTTAGTTTATACTCGTTTTAAGCTTTGCTGAAAACCTTCCCTTTATGAAATGGTGATTAGGCTGTGATTCAGTTATGCAACTTCCAGTGGATTGATTCCAATTGAAATATCAGTGAAAATTATGCTTTCAAACTCAGTGATGCAACAGTTAAGCACAGATAAAGAAAGCAATAAATAACACAGCAATTATAGTGGTTCAGAGACCCAAGCTCCTACATCCACTCTCTCTGATCCTCAGAGAAATTCACTAATCACTTCTGAGCTTTCTGACTACCTCGCGTAGTTTACTTACTAAACTCGGCCCTGAGTTTTCTGACTACTCCACGTAGTTTACTTACTCAACCCGACCTTGAGTTTTTTGACTACCTCCGTAGTTTACTTACTCAAACACAAACAAGCTTTCAGACTACCCCTGTAGCTTACTAACTTCTCCTCTAGATTTTTCTGACTACTCCGCGTAGTTTACTAACTCTTTACAACTCTTCTCACCAACAAACACACTCCAACTACCTTCTCAAGGGTGTGGGGTTTCTCGGTTGGTTTCCAACTAGGATGAGATATCCTTTACAATGAAGCACAATGCAAAGGGTTAGGATATCTCGACTAAGCTTTGGATAAATCTTATCATGCTAGGCTTAGTATAGTGAGCTCTCTTCAATATAGAAGCACTTGGGAAATTCTAAGTTTTTCGAGTGCTTTAACTTGCGATAATAAGTTTGAGCTCTTGAGTTGCGTATAAATTTCCCGTAACCTTACAATGTACACCAGTATTTATAGGCATACACCAAGGTCACTCTTGAAAACTATCCGTTGGAGAGATAGCTTCATGAGTTTCCTCTTATGGTGTGTGAGAAACGGCTATATTTAGGGTTTGAAACTCCCTAACACGTTTTAGGCAATAGCCTTTCATGTAGCCGGTCTTCGCTTTTTGCAGTCTGGAACTTTCGTACATCTGACATCTTTTTCAGCGACATGTCACTGTCAGTGTCAATATGGTACAGTGTTGTCTTCCTCTTTTTGACTTTTGTCTCCAGTTAAAGGTAGACACCTTCAACGGCTCTTTTGGTTACAAACTCTGAGTTTGATATAACCTTAACAACACTTCTGACTTAGTTCCTTTTGTCTGCATTTGAATGTCTTGGCAAATATCTATTTTCTAAGGAATCACAATCTTCTCAGTATTGCATCCTTCAGATAGATATATTCAGTGCCTCGGAACATTCAGGTTTATCTTGAAAGCATTCAATTACATTCTTGAGTCTTGATAATTAATGTGCCATCGATATTCTTGATCTTGATTCTCGATCTTGATCTTGCGTCTTGAGTCTTCGAGTCTTGAGTCTTCTTCTTGAGGTCTTCGAGTCTTGAGTCTTCGAGTCTTTATAGTTATCTTGGTGATATCTTTGAGTCTTTATCTTTGAGTCTTGATTCAAGATTATCATCTGAGTCTTGATATCTCGATTTCTGCTTGAGTCTTGAACCTTTAGTTTCATCTTTTGAACTTGATTTCTTCGAAACATCTTGAGTTCTTGAGTCTTCAGAACATATCCTGAACTATATCTGCTGACTATACATTTTGCAGATAACATCCTGAATACTCTAAAATTGAATCCTGACTCAACAATAAAGTTCATTCTGAACATGTCATACTCAGGGGTTTTGGGATCTTAATCAAAATCGTATATCTTTTATTAAATTCATCTCCCAACAATTTCCCCCTTTTTGATGATGCCAAAACCTATCTTGTTACAAACATATAACCTATACTCAGGTTTCAGTTTATCCTATTACAAGATTGGTTGTCTCCCAACAATTTCCTAAATCAGAGAAACTCCCAACAATTTCAGAGAGTCTCCCAACAATTTAAATCATTCAACAATTTCTTTAGTAATGAATCTTCTTAAATAGTTCATCACCAAATACTTAAACAATTTTCCTCCTTATCAACATACAATCAGTTCAGAGACATTCATTCAGGCATATCAAAATAAAAGACATGTAAATAAGATAATGAGATATTATCTTGTGAGCATAAATGATAAATTTTCATTGATGATGAGTATACCATTACAGATTACAATGAAATCTTATCAACAAAATCAAAAAGAAAAAAAATTAAAGATTACAGAATCTTCTCGAGTCTTGATCTTGATTTGGCTCTTGATCTCTTACGCTCTTGATTTGCTTCATTCTCAACTTCATCAGCGGGCACCTCCATGTTGAACATTCCGAAAAATCTCTTCTTCAGCTCATTTCTCTCCTTAATGATATCCGGACTGTTTCTTGTTAAACCTAACTGACCAGCATACTGAGCAATTTCTTGAGTAATGGCCTTCTCATTCACCAGGCCATTACCAAGTCTTGGAGGCGGGTAGAAATATGGACCGGGGCTACTATCTCTGACTTCTCCTTCATCCGCAAGGTTAATCCACTCTGTAGATACTTTGGATAGAAGGTTAAGAGATATTCAATGAATGCTTCATTCTGATCTGAGCTTTCCCTCTCCACTCCCTGAGCACATCATAATAGAACCAGAAGGTTCTCTTGACCTCTTCCCACATATCGTTGAGTTTGATAGGCATCCATTTATCAACGTGGGGCCACTTCGATTGCTTTTTGATGTCCCTTTCCTCTTGCTCGCAAAACTTCTTGAATTCACTCCTTCGCTTCGCTCTTCGCCTATCTTCTTTTCGATCCGCAGACGCATTCGAGACCGGCGGCGCGGCTTTCTTTAGCTTTGTTCTATCTGGAGTGTCTTCAGAGCATCTCTTGTGTTGAAGACTTTCTTCTGAGGCTGAGACTCAGATTCTTCAACATCATCCAGAATCAGCTTTCTCTGGATTGGCTTAGAAGCCTTTCGCGACGCTTTCTTCTGGGTTCAACAACAACGCCAAGGCATTTCTCTTCATTGGCAAATCGTCAGCGACTTGTTCCAACCTTTACTCTAGCACTCAGTTTCTCTCTTGCAACATCAAGCATGGTTTGCTCAGAAACTCGAGTGTAGATAGACTTCTCCACCTGAGCGAACTTCAACTTGTCAGTAGCTTCGACTTCTCTTAAGGCTTTGGATAGGTTATACATTTCAGCATCTTTCTGAGCCTTCTTCTCCAAAGTACGTGCCATGAACTTCCTGAGGTCTTCACCTTCCTTTTCCCCCTTCTTGGCACCGTAATTTGGAAGAAGTCTGGAGAGTGCTGTGTCCATGTGATATTGTTCTTTGCTCACACAAATGATCTCTCCTCGCTATCCTCGATCTTGCTCATCCTCCATCCTCCGATGTGGTTCTTAGCCACATAAAATTCTTCGAGATAATTGGGCAAAGCCGCCAGAGAGCCTCCTTAAGCATCTCTCATCATCTTGGTCAAAGCACCGAGCTCATTTCCTCAACAAAGAAATTTAATCATCACTTCATTCCTCTCTTGCCAATTTCACCTCTAGAAATGCAGTTGACTCCTGTGTGCTTCGTTTCATTTCAAAGACTCAACTTCGGCCTTTTGATTCCCTCCAAATTTTTCATTCAAATTTTTCTTCCATGGAGGTCATCTGAGAGGTCAGAGTGTTTTGTATTTGCACCAGCTCTGAAGAGTGACTAAGACTTTCCATCGTCTGAGCTTGATTGGCCAATGTTTCTTCCATCTGAGCAATCTTGATCATCATTGACTCAACCTTCTCAAGTTTCTCCATCAAGGGAGTGAGGTCAATCTCAGGAACCTTCTGCACCTTCTGTTTGATTTGATCATCCTGAAGCTTCAAATTTCATCCTCGAGCTCCAAGAGCCCTCGATCTCACATTATCGACAATTGAGAATTAAAGATAGAACTTTCAGTAACTTTGGCATAATTGTTAATAGTTCCAAAAGGTACCTGAATAGTGCTAGCTTCAGTCTGAGGTTGACCGATTTTAGGTTGATCAGCACGAGAAGTTTCCTTCTCCATCTGAGACTGATCCTCAGCATCTCCCTGTTGGTCCCCATCTCCATCTTGAGATTTGTCTCCACGCCTCGGGCACCAACTTCATAGCTCTCCTTTTTCGGCTATCTTCCTCTGAACCAAACTCATCAAAATCGGAGTTTTCATCCTGAGCTTTGTCCTCCTGAACCCTGAGAAGTCGGTCAGGAAGGCAGTCTCCTCATTCCACCAGTCTTCCCCTCTGAATGTAACAATATCAAGCATCTCGGGAAGAGTCGATTGTGGATGAACACGATCATCCTGTCCCCGAAGAAGACATCTTGCGGATCGAGGAAGAAATTTGAGCTCGGGGTAGCGGTAAAAATGAACCTATTCCCCCTTGCTCCTCCACTCGCCTTCTTGACTTCTCCATGCTTCCATCTCGGGCTCTCTGGTTCGGTTGAAGCATCGGTGAGGATCAAGCGATGAGATCACTCGGGGAGCTTCATCAAGAATACTCTGCTCCCGAGTCTCGGCGACATCTGAATGTCTGTCAGTCCTCGGTTTGCATCTGAGTGGGTTAAAGTGCTTGGTAGCATATCCTCAGATTAGTCTGAGTTGGCTCTTCTGTTGTCTGAAAAACACTTCTTCGATAGGAATCTTTGAGGCTGAGTTCGTTTGAAAATTTCTGAAATTTTATGCGAACTTAGCGAAGTCTCAAGCACCTCGGAGAAGACACGCCTCGATCTGTTTCTTGTGCCTTAGAGATAACTTTGAGCCAAAACTTGCAATGGCGAACTTTGAGCGGTTTGGCCCTCAGGTTGAATCTCTTCCGATTCACTGCCATCTTCATCGGTGAGAACCACCAATCTTCTGCGCTTTGGGGCAAGGTTCTTACCTTCATCATTTTTTGCTCCTGCTCCTTCTTTGCCTCCAACAAAATCTTCCCCCTGGTTTGTTGGGTCTCTTCAGCAGCAGCAGCTTTAGGTGATTCTACTTTCTTTTCCTTCTTCCCCCGGATGGCCTGCTTCTTCACAGCAATGGGCTTGAAGAGTATTTTGGACTTAGGGAATGGGGTCGAATTGGCGAAGATATCCTCCTCCTCTCTGCACATCTCCAAAATATAAGCTATTTTGGTTGCATGGTGGATCTTGCCTTTTATCGTGATCGCCCCGTTAACTTTCTTTATGACTTTGGCTTACTTCGTCACCGTCTGAATCAAGAATTTCAGCCAGTTGAAGCCAGTGGTGGGAGAAGCCTCGATCGCCGCCATCAGTCTGAGCTTCAGGGTACTGATCTGCTCAAAACTCCTCGCAAGACTCGTGATGCTCTTGCTCACAATATCCATCAGCACTCGATATTGTGGCTTCAAGTGCCTCTTATGCAATGTCGCCTCAAATTTCACAGGATTCTCAGCAATCCTATCTAAGTACTCCTGCTCTCTACCCAACATATACACAGAAGGATCTTCTCCTTTATCACAGAGCTCAAAAACATCATTTAAATTTTTCGGAATTATATACAACTCCCTCTCAAAATCGATGTATTTGGATGACTGCTCTAAATGTGATACAGTAATCGTAGAATGCATACCATCCTCTTCATCTATCCTCAAGTTACAGATGAATTCGATTACCTCTTTCGCAAACTCTTGGTCTGGTCGGCTTGCGACTAGATGGGTGAGTTTAGCCAGTCGAATCATATGCAGAGCCTCCTCTTCTGGCTTTGAGTTGGTTGTGCTATCAAGTGAGACAACGAACTCGTACCACGGCTTGTTGGTTTCGGCTAATCTCTCGAACAAGGTTGGGGCCATTTTAGAGATTGATTGAAGAAATGAAGCTTTAGGGTTTAGAGATTTCTGGGCAAAGGGATTTTTAATTGCAGAGGATTTGGGAACGAAGGGTTTGATAAAATTTTAGCTTGAATGGCTTATTGGGGTATATATAGCTTCGATATCGTGGGGAATCGCGTTGGTTAGGTGAAAAGCAACGGTTGAGATTAATCTCCGATTAATCGGGTATACGAACCGACGATCTCCGAAAAGTAAGCCGCCAAAATATCCTCATTGGTCATTAATGTAACAGAGCATTAAATGACTGTTGACCTTCTTTGGAATTTCAAACGATCCCGCCCAAAACATTCCTCAGGTGTTTTGTATTTATTGCAAATGATTACTGAGTTTCACTTAAGCAATAAATGAGTTGCATGAGTCATTACTTCTTCAGACTAATTTCTCCTATCAGTCTTACTGAGTACTGACCTTGATAAAATGTCAGTATAATACTGAGTACTGAATGGGTTCAGCATGCTACTGAGTACTGACCTTCAGTAAATCTGAGTTTCCTGAGACTCAGTTCAGTATTTCCATTTTATCCTGAGTATCTCTTAGAATTCTGAGAAAACTTCATGCATCTGAAAATCTTCAATTTTTCAGATTTACTCTATACACCTGGATCTAACATCCCTAATTCAACTGAAAGTTCCTGAAATCTTGATTCAGCCAAAGGTTTAGTCAAGATATCAGCTCTTTGCTTATCAGTATGAATTTTCTCCATTTTGATGTCCTTTTTCAATATGATCTCTGATGAAGTTCCTTCTTCAGCTTGATTTCTCTTGAAGTTCATGAAGGAGATTCATCTTCCAACAATGACATCTTAGATCTTCTTTCAACAGGGCTATTGATATCTTCATTCAGTTCAGTGCCCTTTTCTGTTTTCCTGAAAAACAGATTAGATCTGTGGTACCCAATTGGTATAGGGTCCTATCTGGTTAGCTCTACCTTTAGGAATCCAAATCTGCCTGACAACTCTAATCACTTTAGAGTGGCTAATTTGTCTTCCATAAACATCAACATACACATCTACTACTCTAGGTGCCTTAGCAGTTTTCTGTGTATGTGTGCTAGCTTTAGCATGAACATGGGTTTTTGAATTCTTCTTTGGTTCAGGCCTTCTGTTCATGGGTTTTTGAATTCTTCTTTGGTTCAGGCCTTAGGCAAGTGGGGTTCAGGTTGTCTGTACTGAAATCTGGGTCTTTCAGTGTACTGAGGACTTGGTCTCTTCAGTTGAGAATGTCTCTGCTGAGTGTTTCTCATCTGAGGATTCCTCTGATGGTTCAGTGTGGAGCCTTTCAGGTTTGCATTCTTAGCCTGAGGCTTTGAAGTACTTGCCTGAAACTTTCCAACTGACTGCTCAGGTTTTCTAGCCTTCACCTGAGGTTTGGGCTTTCTAACTTGATCATTCAGTTTTACTGAGACCATAGGTCCTTTTTCCTTGTCTACAACCTTGGGCCTTTCTTCAGTTTGAAGTGTAGGTGCCACTGGTTTTACAAAGATTGTCTTCTTGCTACTTGATGCAGCATTTAGATGACCTTGTGAGGTTCCCCCTGGAATGTATCCCAATCCAGTTTTTATAGTCACAGATCTCTGGTAACTCTGAATTTCATCTATTACATTAGATGCAGTATTCAATAGAGTTAACTTCTTCTGTGCACTAACTTCTTCTGTGCACTATCCTCACAGTTCTGTAGAGTTTCATGCTTCTCAGAGAGGCCATTGAACTTAGTCCTGATTAGCTGAATCTCTTCAGTGGATTTCTCTAGCTTTTCAGTTAGGGACATTATCAACTTCTCTTTCTCTGAGAGTTGTACTTCCAGAACATCCAGTTCATCAGTAGCTCCCATTAATTGAGAAGTGATTTCAGTATTGCTAGAGTCTTTCCATTATAGATTTTCAGCTTTCAGTTCCTTATTATGCTCTTGAGTTCTATTTAGGAGTTCTTGTAAAACAGCATAGTCCTTCATCAGATTCTCAAAAGAATCCATCAGGTCAAAATGATTGTTTTCAGTGGAACTTGAAAACTCTTGTGCTAGTGTAGGAGCAACAACAGAGATAGAAGAACTTACCTCTCCTACAGCAATGAGACAGATGTCATCTCTGTCACTTTCTGAGCACATTTCTTCTGAGGAGCTGGAACTTTCTTCAGGCTCCTTTTCTTCTTTAGCAATCTCAGCAAGTGTATCCCATATTTCTTTTGAATTCTCACAATGAGAGATTTTCCTCATAACACCATCATCAATAGTGTTATATATTGTATCTTTGGTAACATAGTCAAGATTGACTAACTTTCTCTCCTCAGGAGTCAGTTGGTCATCAGACTTAGGAAATTATGCTCTGGGATCAATTCTCTCATCTTCTGTTCCTCTGGGATTCACCACAGTAAATTTGAATGGTCCTTGAGAGACCACTCTCCACATACGCTCATGTTTGGAATACAGATGAGCCTGCATTCTCAGTCTCCATAGATCATAGTTCTCCACTGAGAACATGGGAAGTTTTTTAGAAGACATTTTATCTGATCTTTTTTTAAAAAAATCAGCAAATAAGATCAGTTCAGATAGACCACAAGTATTTTTGAAAATAAAACTTTGGTCAACAAAGCAGGTGGTCAAGTTGAACCACTGCTCTGATACCACTTGTTGGTCCCGGTGCAAACGAGTCTTACACGTGTATGGGGGGGAATACACGTGTTCAGTGTTTTTAAAACTTTTTCTTACTGAGGTCAGCTTGGGTCAGATAATCCTGAAGATTAGGTTCTGAGAAGCACAGATCGCTCTGAGTCAAAGTCTACTGAGACAGTGATCCTGAGCTGCTTTCAGATACCTCAGATAATCCCAACTGAGTCCTGAGTGTCAGAGATCCTGAGTTGCTTGGATCAGATAACTAACTTACTGAATCCTCAGAAGAGAGTTCAGTTTGGTAACTATCTGTTCTAGCTACTCAGTCGTGCGGAATGGTTGGCCCTTTAGTTTATACTTGTTTTAAGCTTTGCTGAAAACCTTCCCTTTATGAAATGGTGATTAGGCTGTGATTCAGTTATGCAACTTCCAGTGGATTGATTCCAATTGAAATATCAGTGAAAATTATGCTTTCAAACTCAGTGATGCAACAGTTAAGCACAGATAAAGAAAGCAATAAATAACACAACAATTATAATGGTTCAGAGACTCAAGCTCCTACATCCACTCTCTCTGATCCTCAGAGAAATTCACTAATCACTTCTGAGCTTTCTGACTACCTCGCGTAGTTTACTTACTCAACTCGGCCCTGAGTTTTCTGACTACTCCACGTAGTTTACTTACTCAACCAGACCTTGAGTTTTCTGACTACCTCCATAGTTTACTTACTCAAACACAAACAAGCTTTCAGACTACCCCTGTAGCTTACTAACTTCTCCTCTAGAGTTTTCTGACTACTCCGCGTAGTTTACTAACTCTTTACAACTCTTCTCACCAACAAACACACTCCAACTACCTTCTCAAGGGTGCGGGGTTTCTCGGTTGGTTTCCAACTAGGATGAGATATCCTTTACAATGAAGCACAATGAAAAGGGTTAGGATATCTCGACTAAGCTTTGGATAAATCTTATCAAGCTAGGCTTAGTATAGTGAGCTCTCTTCAATATAGAAGCACTTGGGGAAATTCTAAGTTTTTCGAGTGCTTTAACTTGCGATAATAAGTTTGAGCTCTTGAGTTGCGTATAAATTTCCCATAACCTTACAATGTAGAGGATCACCAGTATTTATAGGCATACACCAAGGTCACTCTTGAAAACTATCCGTTGGAGAGATAGCTTCATGAGTTTCCTCTTATGGTGTGTGAGAAACGGCTATATTTAGGGTTTGAAACTCCCTAACACGTTTTAGGCAATAGCCTTTCATGTAGCAGGTCTTCACTTTTTGCGATCGAACTTTCGTGACATCGACATCTTTTTTCAACACATCCTTTGTCGATTATCGATATGGTACGATGTTGTCTTCCTCTTTTTGAATTTTGTCTCCAGTTAAAGGTAGACACCTTCAACGGCTCTTTTGGTTACAAACTCTGTGTTTGATATAACCTTAAAAACACTTCTGACTTAGTTCCTTTTGTCTGCATTTGAATGTCTTAGAAAATATCTATTTTCTAAGGAATCGCGATCTTCTCAGTATTGCATCCTTGAGATAGATATATTGATTGCCTCGAAACATTCAGGTTTATCTTGAGCATTGGTCCATATATTCGAGTTTATCTTTGAGTTTTGATAATTCTTTGTGCCATCGGTATTCTTGATCTTGATTCTCGATCTTGATCTTGCGTCTTGAGTCTTATGAGTCTTCAGGGTCTTCTGAGTCTTCAGAGTCTTTATAGTTATCTTGGCCGATATCTTTGAGTCTTCATCTTGAGTCTTGATTCCTCGATATCATCTTGAGTCTTGATATCTCGATTTCTGCATCGAGTCTTGAAACCTTCGATTTCATCTTGAAACTTGTTTTTCTTGAAATATCTTGAGTTCTTCGAGTCTTGAACATATATCTTGAACTATATCTGCTTTGTCATACATTTTGCAGATAACATCCCGAATACTCTAAAAACCGAATCCTGACTCAACTATCAAGATCATTCTGAACATGTCATACTCAGGGGTTTTGAGATCTTAATCAAAATCATATATCTTTTATTAAATTCATCTCCCAACACAACGGCTCTTTTTGGTTACTATCTCTGAGTGATATAACCTTAACAACACTTTGTTTTAGTTCCTTTTGTCTGCATGAGAATGTCTTGGGCAATATCTATTTTTCTAAGTAATCGCGTTTTACTCAGTATTGTATCCTTCAGATAGATATTTTCAGTGCCTCGGATCATTCAGTTTATATCGATCATTCAAGACATTCTTGAAGTCTTGATAATTCTTGTGTCTTCGATCTTGATCTTCTATCTTACGCCTTACGTGTCTTGATTCTTCTGAGTCTTCAGTGTCTTCTAAGTCTTCAGATTCTTCTGAGTCTTCACAGATATCTTGGTGATATCTTCGAGTCTTCATCTGCGAGTCTTTAGTTTCTCAGTTTCTCCTTTGAGTCTTGATTCTCGATTTCATCTTCGAGTCTTGATTTCTCGATTTCACCTTTTGTCTTGATTTCTCGATTTCACATTTGAGTCTTGATTTCTCGATTTCATCTTTGAAACTTGAAACTTACCGAGTCTTCAGAATCTAACCTGATCTATATCTGCTGACTATACACGGTGCAGATAACATCCTGAACACTCTAAAATTGAATCCTGACTCAACTATCAAGATTATCCTGAACATGTCATACTCAGGGGTTTTGGGATCTAATCAAAATCTTCTTTTATTAAATTCATCTCCCAACAATTTCCCCCTTTTTGATGATGTCAAAACCATCTTGTTACAAAACACTTAACCTAGTCTCAGGTTTCAGTTTTTCCTATTACAAGATTGGTATATCTCCTAACAATTTTTATAATCAATCTCCCAACAATTAAATCTCCCAACAATATTAAGGCATATCAAAATAAAGACATGTAAGGTAAGATAATGAGATATTATCTTTGAGCATAAAAATATAAAGTTTCATTGATGAATGGTAGAAAGTTACAACTTACAATGAACTTTTCTGAATGTAAAAACAAAAAGATAAAGAAATTACAGGAGTCTTTTGAGTCTTGATCTTCAGTCTTCTTTTGCTTCTCAGCTCTGGCTCCTTCATTTCTCTTCTTCCACCTCATCAGCAGGCACTTCAAGGTTAAACATTCCATAATATCTCTTCTTCAGCGCATCTCTCTCTTTGATGATATCAGGATTGTTCCCTGTCAGGCCTAACTGAATGGCGTACTGAGCAATCTCCTGAGAAATGGTTGTTTCATTCACCAAGCCATTCTCCAGCCTAGAAGGAGGGTACGAGTATGGACCAGGGGCTGTTATCTGAACCTTTCCTTCATCCGCAAGATTGATCCAGCTTTGAAGATACTTCGGATAGAAGGTCAGTAGATAATCAATGAAGGCTTCATTAGAATCTGAGCTCTCCCCTCTCCATTCTCTTAGAACATCGTAGTAGAACCAGAATGTTCTTTTGATCTCTTCCCACGCATCGTTGAAATGGATTGGCATCCACTTGTCAACGTGCGGCCATTTCTGTGCTTTTGCAGTCCCTCTCCTCTTGCTCGCGAACTTTTTGAAACCACTCATTCTCCTCTGCTCTTCTTCCTTCTTTTTCTTGATCAATGGAACTCCAGAAACCAAAGCAGCAGTTTTCTTGGCTTGCTCAACTTGGAGTGATCTCAGAGCACTTCGTGTATTGAAGACTTTCTTTTGAGGCTCTTCCTCAGACTCTTCTGATTCCAATACCAGCTTCCTCTGAATTGTCTTAGAAGCCTTAGCTCATTTTCCTTCAGGCTCAACAAATGCCACAACCTTCCTTTTGATAGGCAATTCAGCTCCGGCTTGGCTTGTACCAATCCTTCTTCTAGCACTCTATTTTTCAGCAACAACATCTTGCATGGTTTCTTCAGAAACAAGAGTGTAGATAGACTTCTCCACCTTCTTGAATTTTAGCTTCTCAGTGGCTTCAACTTCTTGCAAGGCTTCAGCAATGCTTTTCTTTTCTGCTTCTTTTTCTGCCTTTCTTCCCAAGGTATGTTCCAATAATATTCTCGAGATCACTCAGTCTTTTTCCTTCTTGAACTATACCTTGACGAAAGTTGGATAGTCTTTGTGTCCATATGATCTTTGTCTTTCTTGACACTACGCACTTCTCCCGCCAACTGATCTTGCTCCTCTTCTAATCTCATCAGGTGGTTCTTCGCCATGGAGAACACTTCAGACATATGGGCAAATTGGTTGGAGAGAGCTTCTTTGAACATGTCTGTCATCTTGGCCATGAGCATGGAGCTCATTTCCTCAACAGCATTCTTGACTAGCATCTCATTCTTCTCCACCAATTTGGCTTCAAGAAATTCAGTCCTTTCCTAATGCTTTTGCTTCAGCTCTGCACTCAATTCAGCCTTGAATCCATCCATCTTTTCTTCTATCTTTCCTTCCATGGAAGTCAGCTTCTCAGTCAGAGTGTTCTGAAGTTGCACCAGGTCTGAAGAAGAACTCAGACTTTCCATCTTTGTGGATTGGTTGGCCAATACCTCCTCAATCTGAACAACTTTGTCCATGATTAGCCCAACCTTCTCTAGCTTCTCCATAATTGGGGTGAGATCAATCTCAGGAGCATATGTGATCTGCTATTTTTCTGAGCGGTTGTTCAACTGAGTCTCGATCTGAACACGAGCTTGATCTGAATCGAAGCGGACTCGGCTGAGTCTGGGTTTCCACCTGAGCTTGGGTGTCCACCTGAGCCTCAGTCTGCATATCAGACATTACAGAATTAAAGATAGATACTTGAAGAGTCTCGCATAATTTTTAATAGTGCGAAAAGTTACTGAAAGGCTAACTTGATCTGAAGATGTTTGACAAAGAGCTCTCGAAAGATCGATCTTTGTCCTTCTCCTTCTGAGATTGACTCTCATCATCCCCTGGTTGGTCCCCATCTTGAGTTTTGTCTTTGGAGCTCGGGGCACCAACCTCGGCATCCTCCCTCTCAGCAATCTTCTTTTCACCAGCTCATCAATATCAGAAGTTTTCATCATGAGCTTGGTTTTTCTGAACCCGGAGAATTCTGTTAGCACAGCTGTCTCCTCATTCCACCAGTCTTCACCTCTAAATGAAGCGATGTTGAGCATTTCAGGCAAGGTCTGGTTGATGATGTAGACTGTTGACCTCAGTCTGAAAAAGATATCTTGGAGGTCAGGATATGTGCTAAGCTCAGGGTACCGGTCTAGAATGAACCGTTCCCCCTTGCTTTGCCACTCAGTCTCTTCAGCCTCGCCCTTCTTCAGCTTCGGGCTCTCAGGTTCAGTCGGAAGTTCTTCTGAGGGATCAAGAAATGGATCACTCAGGAGCTCATCAAGATTCAAGACTCTCGAGGCTCAAAGAAAAATCGAGGATTGACAGGCAACTCCTCGATCTGAATCCCCAGGCTGCTCGAGGATTGAACAGGCACTTCCTCAGCAGGAATCTGAGCGATCTCTGAGGTCTGAGGTCCTTTGAAGATTTCTTGAGAGAACTTGTCTGAGCTCAGCGACGTCTCAAGAACCTCAGAGAAGACTTGCTCCTCAGTTTGCTTCTGTGTCGTGGATATAACCTGAGCCAATACTTGTAAAGGCAATTTTTGAGCTTTTTGACCCTCAGGTTGTATCTCCTCAGGCTCACTCTCCTCCTCCTCAGTGGCAACCACCAACCTTCTACGTTTTGGAGTAAGGGTCTTCTTCTTCAACGCTTCACCCTTCTCCCTCTTGACCTCCATCAAAGCCTTCCCCCTGGCTTGATGGGCTTCTTCAGCAGCAGCAGTTGGTTCCACTTTCTCCTCTTTCTTCCCTTTTAAAGTCTTTCTGGTAGCAGTAGGCTTGAACAAAATTTTAGACTTTGGGAAAGGAGTGGAGTCGGCAAAGATATCCTCCTCTTCACAGCACATCTCCAAAATAAAGGAGATTTTGGTTGCATGGAGTATCTTGCCTTTGATCGAGATCGATCCATCCTCCTTCTTGATTAGCTTGGCCTGGTCACTCACCACCTTGATCAGATACTTCAACCAATTGAAATCTTTGGTGGGTGAATCTTCTATTGCGGCCATCAATCGGAGCTTGGGAGTGCTTATGTGCTCAAAACTCCCCGATCTACTCATTATACATTTACTAACAATATCTAACAAAACTCTGTACTTCGGCTTCAAATGCCGTTTATTCAAAGTCACCTCGAACTTAATAGGATGTTCAGATATGCTATCAAGATATTCCTGCTCCCGTCCTAACATATAAGTTGTAGGATCCTCTCCTCTATCACACAACTCAAAAATGTCATTTAAATTTTTAGGGACTATATACAGCTCCAGTACAAAATTTACATACTTTGAGCTATGTTCTAGGTGGGAAACAGAAATCTGAGAATCCATACCATCCTCATCATCTAATTTCAGATTTGAGATGAACTCTATTACCTCTTTAGAGTATTCGACCTCTGGTTGGCTTGCGACGAGGTTTGTGAGTTTTGCTAATCGGATCATGTGTAGCGCCTCTTCTTCATGAGTAGAGTTGGATGTACTCTCGAGCGATACTACATATTCATACCATGGCTTATTGGAAACAACCAGTTTGTCGAATATAGAGTAAGTCATTTTGAGAATTTTGAAGTTTAGGGTTTTGGAACGATGAAGATTTTCTGGGCAAAGGTGTTTTTAGTTGCAGAGTGATTTTGGGAGACGAAGGTTAATAAAATGGCTTGAATGGTTTTTCGAGTGAATATATAGAGTGGGATCATGGGAAATCGTGTGATCAATTAAAATCAACGGTTATGATTGATCACCGACTAATCGGGTATGCGAAAGGACGATCTCACGAAAGATACGCCGCCATTTTAACCTTATTGGTGATTAATTGAATCAGAGCAATTAATGACTATTGACCTTCCTCGGCATTTCAAAGATCCCGCCCAAAAACATTCCTTCAGGTGTTTAGTATTTATTGCAAATGATTACTGAGTTTCAGTTAAGAAATAAATGAGTTGCATGAGTCATTTACTTCTTCAGACTAATTTTCCTATCAGTCTTACTGAGTATTGACCTTGATAAAATGTCAAGATGATCTTCGAAGTCTTGAATGGGTTCAAGATAATAATGAAATCTTGACCTTGAAGACACCCTGAGTTTTCCAAGACTCGATTCGATTTTCCAATTTTATCCTGAGTTTCTCAGTAGAATCCTGAGAAAACTTCATGCATCTGAAAACCTTCAATTTTTCAGATTTATTCTATACACCTGGATCTAACATCCCTAATTCAACTGATAGTTCCTAAAATCTTGATTCAGCCAATGGTTTAGTCAAGATATCAGCTCTCTGCTTATCAGTATGAATTTCTCCATCCTGATGTCCTTCTTCTCGACATGATCTCTGATGAAGTGATGTCTAATATCCACATGTTTGCATCTGGTGTGCAATACCGGATTTTGTGAAATAGCAATGACACTATTATTGTCACAAAATATTGGTACTTCATTGGCTACAATCTTATAATCCCTTAATTGTTGTCCGAGGCGAAAGAATGCATGCCTGACTTCACTTCCGCAACCATGTATTCAAATTTTCTTTATCTTGGTTGCTCTTTGAGGTCTGCTTTTTGAAAACCGGGATATCGACTTTCTTCCTAAATTGACAAGTTCCTGTAGTGGACTTCCTATTAATTCTCTGACCTCCATAATCGAAGATCCCGAATAACCAATTTAATTCAAGGTTATCATCACCGGATACCACAATCCTCTATTCCATGTGCCCTTAAGATACTTCAAGATCTTTTTTGGTAGCCTCCATGTGACTAGCCTTAGGATTAGCTTGGTATCTTGCACATATCCCAACAAAGAAAATGTTATATCCAAACTTTACTTTGTGAGATAGAGCAATGATCCAATGATCCTCTATAATCGGTGTGACTTTCTCGATTTGCCTTGAGATCGGGATCCATCTTGTAGTTAGTATTCATGGGAATTCTAATCGCATTGCAATTTTGTACACCATACTTGGCAATCGGATCTCGGTGTACTTTGCTTGGTTGATGAAGATTCCTTCCTTTGATTGTTTCACTTGAAGTCCTAGAAAGAAATTCATCTCCCCATCATAGACATCTCAAACTTGCCTTTCATCGATTGTAGAAAACTTTTCACACAACCGATGATTTGGAGATCCAAAATGAAGTCATCTACATAAATCTGAACTAGTAAGATATATTCCCCATCTTCTATCCTGAACAAAGTTCTATCAACAGTTCCTTTGATAAAACCATGGTCAGTAAGAAACTGAGAAAGGGTATCATACCATGCTCTGGGTACTTGCTTAAGACCATACAAGGCTTTTCTGAGCCTGTAAACTTGGTCATTCTGTCTGAAACCAGGAGGTTGTTCCACAAAAACCTCTTCTTTAAGCACACCGCTCGAAAATGCACTTTTCACATCCATTTGATAGACCGTGAACTTCATGTGGGCAAAGATATGCAAGAAACAATCGATGGCTTCTAGTCTTGCAACAACAGCAAAAGGTTTCATCATAATCCAAGCCTTCTTCTTGGGAATAACCTTGTGCAACTAGCCTTGCCTTGTTTCTTACAATGTTGTTGTTCTCATCTATTTTATTCTTGAATACCCACTTGGTTCCAATAACATTGTGCCTCTCAGGTCTATCCACTAGCTCCCATACTTCATTCCTTGAGAATTGATTCAGCTCTTCTTGCATAGTTGTAATCCAATAAGAATCTTGTAGAGCTTCTTCAATCTCAGTAGGCTCTTTTTCTGATAGGAAGCAGCAGAATAGTGCACTTTCACCATGGAACCTTCTTGTCTTAACACTATTAGTTAGATCACCCACAATCTGACTTGTAGGGTGACTATCTAACCAACTTCTTCTAGATGTTCCCCCTTCAATAATATCCTCAACATTTGAAATGTTAGGTTCAGGCAATTCAGTAAACTCAGGGAACAACAGAAAAGGAGAAAGGGAATCATCTTCCTCAGGGGAAATTCTATTCGAACATTGTCGGTGACATTTGTTCCCTTTGGTTGATAGATTCAGAAATTGCCTCAGCTGTGACCACATCTTCATTGTCATCACATACCTGAGTCTGAACTGGTGTCTGTTCAGATTGGTCATCTTTTGTGTGTTGGCTTTCCTGAGTCTCACCATCCTGAGTTCCATCCTGAACTTCTTTGTCTGAGTCTTAGAAGGTGACTGACTTCTTCTTTTCAGGTTCAGTGGATGTTTTGTCATTCTTTTTCAGGCTTAGTGTGGTGATTCTCTTGGTCAGTTTTTTTGCATCATGTTCTGCTTTCTTCCGAGCAAGTAGATTCATCAAAAAACAACATGAGGTGTTTCTTCCACAATAAGAGTCCTATTTGTGTAAACTCTGAAGGCTTTTATTGACTTCGAATATCCTAAGAATATTCCTTCATCAGCTTTGCTATCAAATGTTTTCAACTGATCTTTACCATTATTGTGTATGAAACACTTGCAACCAAACACACGAAAGAAAGAAACAAGAGGCTTCCTTTCATTCCAAAGCTCGTATGGTGTTTTGCCTTGACTCTTGGTCAGCATGGATCTGTTCTGAGAATAGCATGCAGTGTTGACAGCTTCTGCCCAAAATCTTTTAGGAATATCAGCTTCAACTATCATAGTCCTTGCAGCTTCTTTTAGAGTCCTGTTCCTTCTTTCAGCAACACCATTTTGTTGAGGGGTCCTTGCAGCTGATGTTTCATGAGTAATTCCATTTGCTGCACAATAATCAGATATAATATGGTTTATAAATTCAGTTCCTTTGTCTGATCTGATTTTGACCACACTCAGGTTCTTTTCAATACTGAGCCTTTTCAGTAGTTCAGGCAGTTTTATCTGAGTCTCTTTCTTACTGAGTAAGAATATGACCTAAGTATATCTTGAGTAGTCATCAACTACTACGAGTGTATATTTCCTGCCATTTGTGCTCACTGGTGTTACTGGACCAAAAAGATCCATATGCAATAATTGGAGTATTCTTTCAGTAGAAACATCTACTTTGCTTTTAAATGATGCTCTAATTTGTTTTTCTTTTTGGCACGCATCACAAACATGTTCCTTAATGAACACTTCATTTGGTAACCCTCTCACAAGAGCTAATCTTGCAAGTTTATTCAGAGTTTTGAAATTCAGGTGATTCATCCTTTTGTGCCATAACCAACTGGTATCTGTGGAACTTTTTGCAACCAAACATGTATCTTTAGGAGTTGAACTCCAATCAGCAAGATACACATTTCCTTTTCTAGTACCAGTCAGTAGTATTTTTTGTGAGGTATCATCTTTCACATAACATAAGTTCTTTGAGAACTCAACATTAAATCCCTTGTCACAAAATTGGCTTATTGAAAGCAAATTATACTTCAATCCTGATACATATGAAACACCATGGATATGAACTGAGTCGATTTCAAGAGTTCCATATCCTTCAGCCTGTCCCTTGGAGTTATCTCCAAAAGTAATCTGAGGGCCTCTTTGTTCTACATAGTCACTGAGTATTTGCTTGAATCCTGTCATATGTCTTGAGCATACACTGTCAAGATACCATACAACAGGGGCCATTTCATCTCCACTCATCAGTGCTATGTGATCTTCAATCAACTTAGTGCCCTTGTTTTTCTCCTGAAAAATAGATCAATTCTTAGGTACCCATTTGGTGTAGGGTCCTACAAGGTTAGCTGTACCTTTTGGAATCCAAATCTGCCTAACAACTCTAATCACTTTAGAGTGGCTGATCTGTCTTCCATAAACATCTACATACACATTTACCACTCTGGGTGCCTTAGCAGTGTCCTGTGTATGAGTGCTAGCCTTGGCATGAACATGAGCCTTAGAATTTTTCTTGGGTACAGGCCTTTTGTTCCATTGCTTTGGCTTCTGTGCATCTGGTCTGAATCTTTGTTGACTTGGGTTCAGGTAACCTTTACCCTTAGGCAAGTGGGGCTTAGGTTTCCTGTACTGAAATTGGGGTCTTTCAGTATACTGAGGACTTGGTCTTTTCAGTTGAGAATGTCTCTGCTGAGTGTTTCTCTTCTAAAAATTCCTCTGCTGGTTCAGTGCAGATCCTTTCAGGTTTGCATTCTTAGCCTGAGGCTTTGAAGTACTTGCCTGAAATTTTCCTACTGAGTGGTCAGGTTTTCTAGCCTTCACCTGAGGTTTGGGCTTTCTTACCTGAACATTCCGTTTTTCTGGAACCATAGGTCATTTTCCCTTGTCTAAAACTTTGGGCAAATCATAAGTTCGAAGAGTAGGTGCCACTTGTTTAACAAAGATTGTCTTAGTGCTACTTTATGCAGCATTCAGATGACCTTGTGAGGTTCCCCCTGGAATGTATACCAATCCAGATTTTATAGTGGCAGATCTCTGATAACTCTGAATTTCATCTATTACTTTAGATGCAGAATTCAATAGAGTTAGCTTCTTCTGTACACTATCCTCACATTTTTGTAGAGTTTCATGCTTCTCAAAGAGGTCATTGAACTTAGTTCTGATCAGCTGAATCTCCTCAGTGGATTCCTGTAGTTTTCCATTTAGGGTCTCTATCAACTTCTCTTTCTCTGAGAGTTGTACTTTTAGAACATCCAGTTCATCAGTAGTTCCCATTAATTGAGAAGTGATTTCAGCATTACTAGAGTCTTTCCATTTAAGATTTTTAGCCATCAGTTCTTTGTTCTGCTCTTGAGTTTCATTCAGAAGTTCTTGTAAAACAGCATAGTCCTTCATCAGACTCTCAAAAGAATCCATCAGGTCAAATTGACTGTTTACAGTGGAACTTGATAACTCTTGTGCTAGTGTAGGAGCAGCAACAGAGATAGAAGAATTTACCTCCTCCACAACCATTAGACAAATGTCATCACTGTCACTGTCTGAGAACATTTCTTTTGAAGAGCTAGAACCTTGCTCAGAGTGTTCTTCTTCTGCAACCATGGCTTTCTTACTAGAGAACTTCTTGTCTCTTTTTGTTTGTCTTTCTTTTCTCTCCTTAGCACTCAGATCTGGACAATCATACTGGAAGTGACCTTTCTTTTGGCAGTTATAGAACCTGTTGGCATCATCATCCTGATCACTTTCTTCTTTGGACTTGGAGTCCTTCCTTTTGGATGAAGATCCTTCAGCTTTCAGGTCTTTTCTCTTCTCAGTGGTTCTGTCCTCAGCTTTCTTCTGGTGCCTGTGATTCTTGTAATAGTTTTTATATTTTTCATATCTACTATTAAGCCTTTCAAACCTCCTTGCCATCAGTGCTAGCTTATCCTCAAGATCATCCTGATTTTTAGCAAGGGAGTTCTCAGACTCTCTTGTTTTACAGGTTTTATCCTTGGCTTTGAAAGCCACATTTTTACTAGATGAAGAATCATCTTTGCTGTCAGCTTTCTTTGTTTTCTTATCAATAACAAACTCATAAGCTTTCAGCTCAGAGAAGATTTGTTGGTATGACATTGAATCAATGTTCTTGGTGTTTTCAATCACCACTGCATGAATATCCCATTTCTTAGAAAGACCTCTAAGAAATTTCAATGCTACTTTTCTTTGTGGATATCTCTTTCCAAGTGCATTTAGATCATTCATTATACTAGTGAATCTGACTTCCAGTCTGTCAATAGATTCACCATCTTCCATTTCAAAACTGTTAAACTTTCCAATTGCAACTGAAAGTTTGTTCTCCTTGATATGATCTGTGCCTTGGCACATTACAACTAGTGTATTCCATATTTCTTTGGCAGTATTACAATGAGAAATCATTCCCATCACACCATCATCAATTGTGCTATATAGTGTGTCTTTGGCAATATAGTCTAGATTGACTAACTTCCTCTCCTCAGGAGTAAGTTGGTCATCAGACTTAGGAAATTCTATCCTGGGATCATTTCTCTCATTTTCTGTAACTCTGGGATTCACCACAGTGAATTGGAATGGTCCTTCAGAGACCACTCTCCACATACGTTCATGCTTAGAATACAGGTGAGCCTGCATTCTCAATCTCCACAAATCATAGCTCTCTACTGAGAACATGTGAAGTTTCTTAGAAGGCATTTTGTCTGAGCCTTTTAAGATTTCAGCAAATAAGATCTGTTCAGATAGACCACAAGAATCTTTTAGCAAATAAGACTATGGTCAACAAAGCAGGTGGTCAAGTTGAACCACTGCTCTGATACCACTTGTTCGTCCCGGTGTAAACGAGTCTTACACGTGTATGGGGGAATACACGTGTTCAGTGATTTTAAAACTTTTTCTTCACTGAGGTTAGATTGGGTCAGGTTGTCCTGATGATTTGGTCCTGAGAAGAACAAATCGCCCTGAGTCAAAGTCTACCTGAGACAGTGATCCTGAGCTGCTTTCAGATACCTCAGATAATCCCAACTGATCCCGAGTACTTTCAGAGTTACTGAGTTTGCTTGAAAGGCTTACTCAGATGTGCGGAATGGTTGGCCCTAAGTTTATACTTTGCTGAAAACCTTCCTTTTAATGGAATAGTGATTAGACGTGATTCGATTCGGATCTGACTTGATTGGATTGGTTCCAACCAATATCGGTGAAAATATGCTTTTCGATTAAAGTAATGCAACAGTTAATAAAAACAATACAGAAAGCAAATAACACAGCAAGTTATAGTGGTTCAGAGACTCAAGCCCCTACGTCCACTCTCTCTGATCTCTTCAGAGAAATTCCTTAATCACCTCTTAAGGTTTTACACTACCTCATGTTTACTAACCTTTCTATTTTGAGCTTTCGACTACCTCTCATAGTTTACTTACTCAAAACACACACAAGCTTTTCCGACTATCCAAGATAGTTTACTCAACTTCTTCTCTAGAGCTTTATGACTACCTCAATGTAGTTTACTAACTCTTTACAACTCCAACTCACAAACAATCACACTCAAACTACCTTACAAAGGGTTTGGGGTTTCTTGGTGTTGGGATTATACTGGAAAGTATGCTTTTTACTTTGTATAATCAAAACTGAATTTTGGACTTATTTGTTTGAAATAAATTGTTTATCACCGATGCTTTAAATATCATTGAATGTTACATATATTTCTTTGCATAATCTGCTCAATAATTGCGTACATGTTACATTGTAGTTAATTTAGTGATACCGGATCACGAAGATTAAATTAATAAATCCCTGTAACTAAAAAGTACGCCATTCACGACCTAGATGGAAATGAACAACCCATTCTTGAAAGGTTGAAGTGTAAGGCTCGATTTGGCTTGTCTTGACCAAGAGATTACACTAGTGCATGACCGATGCATCGAATAGGACCTCTGGGAGGATAAATTCTTCGTAACCGAACAAGGAAGAATTAGACCTCGATGGTTTGTTATTTCTTAATCTTCGTTCCTTAAATAGGATCACGGGATTGGTAACTATTGCTTTGATTTATCATGGGTAGCGAATCAACGAGATTCAATACTTTTTATCTTGGGCAATATTATTAGTCACATGTGATTGCTAAGATTTAATCTGAAGAATCGTAGTGCAAGTACGCTTGTTCGACGGTTGCCCCTTGGGAGGTTCATAAGCTTTATCATACCAAATCTTGCAAGTGGAATTAGTTTTCAGTATGGATAATAATGTTGAACCGTTCCTTGACCAAGGACAAAAGATATTAATTAAGGGAAAGCTATTTCAGTGGCTTGAATTAATTAATGGGCTAGATAATCTTAAACACGGGAAATAATGACCGGGAGCCATATTGACTGTAATATGGGTTAAGATGGATAGTGCAATATTAATTATGTAGTGGGATTAATTAATATTTATGGGCTTGAATAATATTGTGGCTCAATATTAGATATTCAAGGTCCATTAGAAGGTCTAATCTTAATATTCCTAAAGGCCCCCTAAGTAGCCCAACATATAGTCCAATAACTGAAAAATGTGATTAAAATAAAATAAATATTATTGCTTATTTTTCCATGTAAATTTCGAAAATCATAGATATGTTGGGAGAAAGATTTTCTTTGAATTTTGTTATGGAATGAAGATATGTATTCTTGGAATACAAGATTATCTCATTAAATTCAAGAAATCTCCCACTATGTTATCTATGATGTGATTTTCGAAAATTAGAAAATATAGTGGGCAAGAAAGATTTTCTTGATTTTTTTGAAAAGATATTATGGAAGATATGTATTTCTTGAAATACAAGAATATCTCATAAATTCAAGAAGATCCAAATCTTGGATTCTTGACCCCATATTTTCGAAAATTCCATAATGTAGATAAGGTGGGATTTTTGTGGAATATTATAATTATGGGAAAAAGAATATAAGAGATATATTCAAGATTTCTTGGAGATCAAGAAAAGATTTTTTCCAAATTATTCTATCACAAATTTTCGTCCATCTTGGTATCTGTAAATAGGGGATGATTCTTTCATTCCCAAGTACAATTCCATGTGCTGGAAAAATTAGTAAATCCACAAAGGTGGTGCAACATAATTTATTTTCCTTTTGTTAAATCGTTCACAAGAATCCTTCCACCGGATAGTCGAACGAGGGCTAAGGGAATACTTGGGAAGTCCTTACGGTTAGTCTATTCAGCCACACCGTTGCCATTCCAAGAGGTACGTGCACGTAAACTCGTAGAATTCCGCATGCGTAGGTTTTACGTGAATTATTATATGCATGATATGTTGTTGGATTATTATTTGAATTAATATAGGATTAATTCATGCTAGTAATAATTATAAGAATTAAATTTGTATTTAAATATTCACCCCGAATAGATCTGTGCAAATTATTCCCCAACACTTGGTTGGTTTCCAACTAGGATGAGATATCCTTTACAATTAAGAACAATGCAAAGACTAGGATATCTCTACTAAGCTTTGGATATATCTTATCAAGACTAGGCTTAGTGAATGAGCTCTCTTCAATATAAAGCACTTGGGAAATTCTTGGGTTTTCGAGTGCTTCAACTTGCAATAATAAGTTTGAGCTCTTGAGTTGCTTACAAATTTCCCGTAACCTTCATTGTAGATGGTCACAAGTATTTATAGGCATACACCAAGGTCACTCTTGAAAAACTATTCGTTGGAAGAGATAGCTCCATGAGTTTCCTCTTATGGTGTGTGATGAACGACTACTTTAGGCAATAACCTTTTCTTGCAGTCATTCAACACTTTTTGCAGTCCGGAACATAGTACTACTGACATGCTTCAGTGACCTGTCGCTTTCAGTGTCAGTAAAGTACAATGCTGTCTTCTTCTGATTGGCTGTTGTCTTCAGTTAAATGTAGACAATAACAACGACTCTTTTTGGTTACCATCTCTGAGTGATATAACCTTAACAACACTTTGTTTTAGTTCCTTTTGTCTGCATGAGAATGTCTTGGGCAATATCTATTTTTCTAAGTAATCACGTTTTACTCAGTATTGTATCATTCAGATTGATATTTTCAGTGCCTCGGATCATTCAGGTTTATACTGATCATTCAGTACATTACTGAGTCTTCAGTAATTACTGTGTCTTCAGTCTTCAGTCTTCTATCTTCTGTCTTCTGTGTCTTCAGATTCTTCTGAGTCTTCAGTGTCTTCTGAGTCTTCAGATTCTTCTGAGTCTTCACAGATATACTGACTGATATACTGAGTCTTCAATTTCTCAGTTTCTCACTGAGTCTTTAGATTCTCAGTTTTATACTGAGTCTTCAGTTTCTCAGTTTCACACTGAGTCTTCAGTTTCTCAGTTTCATACTGAAACTTCAGAAACTTACTGAGTCTTCAGAATCTAACCTGATCTATATCTGCTGATTATACACGGTGCAGATAACATCCTGAACACTTTAAAACTGAATCCTGACTCAACTATCAAGATTATCCTGAACATGTCATACTCAGGGGTTTTGGGATCTAATCAAAATCTTCTTTTATTAAATTCATCTCCCAACATCAAGCGATTAGTCAAACTAACGGTCTTAATTGAACCCTAGACAATAAATCAGACATTCTCAATATATGAGGCACGTTGCGAGGAAATGTGCAACTACCTGTAACTGAAACATGGGCTATTACGATAACTTCCTTTCATTCGCGAATACTCGATTAAGTCTTGAATATAATGAAGTGTCTATTCATATAACTTAATCATATTATCTCTAATCACTAACTGATCATGGATATCACAATAAGCCACAAAGTCTAAGTTGACGTGCATCGGCCGATGACTTAGATCCAATTATGATGAGAAGATGAGTATTCTCTCTAAATCCACATTGAGGAATGAATCCTATTCTTGGCTCAACTACCACGCACATGCATTTCGTGATGAACCAAATCCAAGCCACACCGTTTTGCTTTTCCGGCGTATATGTGACGTAAATTGTAAGAGAAATTAAGATTAAATTGACGAGTCTGAATCTATTTAGGGTTAATTAAAATTATGGGATGATTTGTGAATAAATGCCCCTCATAAGTAAGTAAATAAATGTGAAACATATCAAATATCATTATTCATGCCGTGGCCCAAGCTATTATTATTGCGAATATTAGCGAATACAACAAACTATCATAAAGAACTAACAACTCCGCTCTACTGGGATCCTGATTTGCTCAACAGATTACCAAACGGCGGTTGAGTATAACTCCCACTAAAAAACGCATCCGCCAAGAGTTTATACATAGCTTCAGTGAGGTGAACCCCATCCCAGTTAATATATTGAGAAGGGTTAGAGCACGATTTGGAGTTAGGAGCACCGCACTGAGGGAAGTTGTTGATGGCAGAGTTATCACCACCGTATCCGCAGCAGGCGTTGAAAAGATCGGTGAATCCAAGTCTGCGTGCATTCTTTATCACGCTAAGATACGCGTTGTAGTAATCTGCGTAAACTATGACGGCCTGAGGGAAGTCTCTCCTCAAGGAGTCGAGTTTGGATTTGAGGGCTTCGTTGTGAGTGGAGCTTAGCAGGTTGCCGGACCTAGTACACCCGTACTCGTCTCTGTCTGCAGGAGCAGACCTCTTCAATGTAGATGTTAAGCACCCTAGTGGAGGAAGCCCTTGAACCACAATGTGCTTTGCACCCTTCTTCAATACTGCCTGTATATTGTTCATGGAATTAATTAATATTTTCCAAGAAATAGAAAACGTAAAAATATTACAAGGCAAACAAACTGGATCCATAATAATATCATAAAATTCATTTATTGATATCACTACTCTAATAAACTAATGCCATAATTTGACACACACATAAATGCTATGATATTAGTATATAAGTGTAATATGTTGTAATCTCTCTTCTGTATTCTTGGGGTATTCCTGATACCCCATTACTATATTTTTGTCTTTTCCAAAAAAATAAAATAAAAAATAGTATATAAGTGTAAGGGATCTCAATCCCATTCCACATAATTTTTTTTTCTTATCCCATCACATATTCCAATTTTCATACACGATCGATCCGGACCCGACCCGAACCGGATTGCGGAGGGGTCGCATATGGGTCGCGCTCGGATCTGGTTGAGTCCGGATCGAGCCGTGATATAAGATTGAGATGAGATTAAGGGAGTTGGGGTAGGATTGTCAAAAAAAGAGCATAATTGATAGTTGATGCAAGGGAAAAAATGGTGTTTTTACGTATATATTATGCGTAAGAGTAATAATATCAGTTGATAAGTGTTATCTCGAAGTGTAATGGTATCAAGTTTATACTGTGAACAAGTTTAATTGGAGACTGACTCAAGAAGGCAGACTCATTTGTGAAATTTATTCATCATATGAAATTGGATCCATGTATTAATACCATAACATTTACACACACATAAATGTTACTGTATTAGTTTATAAATGTAATAATATCAGTTAATAAGTGATATGATATTAGTCTATAAATGATATCAATTCTATACTGTGAACAAGTTTTATCCGAGACAGACCCAAATAAGAATACCCTAAAGAGTAATGTTGTGTTCCAAAATAGTTACCCGTAGAAAATCTGCGATACTTTGTACGACAAGTTGTTGGATGGTTAGGGGTGGAACAGCTGAGCCAGAACTGTATGCATAATCATTAGCCCCAGCTTCACCAGCCCAAATCAAGGCATCATTAAACACAGCTCCACATTCCCTGGGTGTAGTTGCCGAATCTACACACCCTTTTGCTCTCAACACGCCATCGAACCACCCGAGCTCTGTCGAAAGCGAGTCCGGAATAACGGCCAACGGCATTCCGCTCCTAACGAAGAAACTGTGTTCAATGGCTGTGGATCCGGAGACGGCGAAGTTGACGCCGTGAGATCTGTCGGCGCTTTGATCGAGGTAAGGTGGGAGGAAGGGGAGATTCAGGGACTGCATGAGAAAGTCGACTACGAGACGGCTGTCGGAGTAGCGGTTGGTGGGGCGGTGGAAGTAGGTGCGGCCGTACGGCGGGTACGAGACGAATATGGCACCACCGGGGATGGAGCTGGACTTGAGGTTGCCGGTGTCGGTGAAGGAGTCTCCGAAGGCGTATACTTTCTTGAAAGAGGTTTTAGGGTTTGGGTCTGCGTATGTTGTGGAAGAAAAGATTAGTGTGATGATTGTAAGGGAGAGATGAAGAAGTTAGGCCATCTTTAATTTCTTGGCTTGGTGATACTAGTATGGCTTGGTGATACTAATAGTTGGAGAAGTTTAGGTTAATGAACATTCATTTGTCAATACTAGGTTTTATAGAGACCTAGAAATTCAAGGTTAGCATATTGTCAATGGTAGTGTATTAAGGAAAATAATATAAATGTAAAAATGAATTGATTCCACGTCTATCTACAAATTCAGACTTTTTGATTAGATGAAATTTTTTCATAGTATAAGAGTAAAAAGACTCGTGCCCACATCCTGAGTTTTAATCTCGTTGAAAGGCGCATTACCATTCATATAATCGTCCACCCGTTGTGTCTCCTCTCCAGAGAGGAGGTAGAGTTAAGAGTCTGACCTACAAGTGAGAGAGAATATTAGGGATTTTTTTTTGATCAGGCAAATTATGACTCGAACCCCACGCCATATAGGTAGTGGTGCTTTAACCGATTGAGCTATTCTACTTCGTCAATAAATGAATTAATTTCAAAATTAAACTTTTAGATGAGATGAAATTCTTTCATGGTATTAGAGTCTCCTCTCTAGTGGGTAGAGTTGAGAGTCTCACCCGGAGCATTAGGGAATCAATATAAATGACTATTTAAAGTTTGAACGTTTAGATGAGATGAAATTCTTTCGTTGTGTTTGAGCAAAAACCTTGGGTCCACACCCTACTGAAAGCAACTCCACACATATTAAATCATCCACTCACTGGGCCGTACGTTCCATGATGGAGTGATCCAATAAGTAAATGAGTATTAATGAATATTTAATTAATTAATTTTTTTTTTTTGATCGGACAAAGTTAGATGTTAGTTGTTAGTAGTTAGTACACCAAGCACCCAAATACTGCACGAAATCGCCAATCCACCTTATAATGAATATTTAATTAATGATTGTTAAATTTGTCAACATCGATATTAAACTGTCCACTCCCTGAGCCATACTCCCCATGATGAAGTTATGGATTTAAATCCACTCGATAAATTAGTATTAATAAATATGATCATTAAATTCTCAAGTGTTGGCCTAGTGGTGTAGGCTTGAGACTTAGGAATATGCTACTCTCAAGGTCGTTGGTCCGAAACCCCTAAAGTGTGATCAATTCTTGAGATAGGTCAGTCAATATGGAGTTTTCCTCTGATTTAAGTGGAACCCTCATTAGCGGACGTGTGAAGTTTGGTACCCTTAATTAGTCGATCCTTGGACTTGATATCGAGTTATAAAAAAAATAAATATGATTGTAAACTAGTCAATATAATATCCACATTAAATTGTCCATTTTATGATTATTAAATTAGTCAATATGCACATTACATTGTCCATTCACTATGCCACACTCCCCAATTCTTGAGATCGGTCGATCCATACAAAATTTTGCTTTGGCTTGAGGTGGACTCTCCGGTTAATGGACAGTGAATTCTAATTCCTCAAATTAATTGGTCCTTGAGCTTGATACAGAGTTATAAAAAATAAATATGTTTGTTAAATTAGTCAATATCCACATTAAATCATTCATTCTAGGATTGTTAAATTAGTCGATATCCACATTAAATTGTCCATTCTCTAGTCACACTCCTCGTAATGGAGATGATTATCTAAACCCTGTAGATAAATTAATATTAATGAATATTTAATGATTGCTAAAGTAGTCAAGGATTTTTCTAATTAGGAAAATGCCATCCAACTAGATAAAGATATTTTCAAAGATTTTGCACAATAGATAATGAATATTCCATTTTAATTATCTCATTTTATTTAAAAGATATTTCTTTTTATTTGTCACTAGCACGTAACCCCGCGTACTATGTGGGATTTAAAATAATATTTTTATTACTAATTTTAAATTAAATACTTTAAATATTTAATTAATTTGATTAATTCAACTATAGGTATACTTTTTATATGTTAATATTATTTGTGCATATTTTCATTCATTTTTTATTCTAAATTTCTTCCTCCCATTAAAATTAGCTTTCCTACTCATTTCACACTTATATATTATTTACATAACACATGTTATTTTGACATTTTCACCCCTCATTATCTCATATATACCCCTCATGATTATTTTTTATGATTATTAATTTTTTTTATTTTTCTACAAATATGTTGTGTGAATAATTTTTCCAGCCAATAATAATTATTATTAGAAATATTTAGTTATAAAAAATTAAGGTTAATGTTTGCATAAAAAAATTTAAATGACAATAAAAATTAATTAATATAGGTATATATGATTTAATGAAGGGAGAAAATATCAGAACGATATTTATTATATAAATATTATAATAGACTAAAAATATTAGATTGTGAGGAAATAATTTAGAATAGGAAATGAATGAACATATTCACATACAATATTAGAAAATAAAAATTATGTCTATAATTGAATTAATCAAACTAATTAAATATTTGAAGTATTTAATTTGAAATTAATGATATAAAAACTATTTTCACTCTTGCGTAGTATGTTGGGTTACATGCTAGTGATATTTAAAAATAATAAGAGAGAGTATAAATTAATAAATTATGGAGTGATATTTAAAAATGAATTACCGTAGAAACCTCTATGAATCTTCCAATAAATGTCTTTAGAAAAAATATGAGACGAAAAAAAAAATGGATACAGACGAAGAAAGTCCTTAGACAGACGCAACAAAAATTGATAAAAGATAATAATTAGAATATTTATATTAAATTTATTTTACAAAAGATTGAATGACATATATTAAATTAGAAAATTAATATTAGGAATTAAAATTTATACTCCGTATTATTAATAATACCATAAAGACCTTCTAATAAAAAATCAAAGGATTTGAAATATAGGAACCACATGAATAGGGGGTGATTCATAATTAATAGATAAAAGACAAATGCAAGGTAGAGATCAAAATTAAATAATGAATTATTGAGATTAAAAAAATTAAAAAATTAATAATAATACCATAAATAACTTCTTACAGAAAATCAGAGATTTGAAATAAAATCACCGTATGAATTGAGGGCGATTCACCTTTAGTATATAAGTGACTCTACTGTATTCAATGCAAATTTTTTCTTGTTCTTCCAACAATGCCCCTAATAAATAATATCAATATAATTAATGTCCATCAAAATGTTCAAGGATAATAGAATTATGATTATATTAATAAATAAGGGTATAAAAGTCTTCTAATACATTAATAAATGAGAAAATTTATTTGTGTGAATGGATAAAATTAGACAGATAAAAATGAACAAATGCGTATTTAATTTAGGTTGTACAATGAGTATAACGCCATTAATAAAAAAACCTTTTGAAACTTAATGTTGGGGAAAATAACACAAATGATTTTGTAATTTTGTCCGAGTCCGTTAATAGTCGAGTAACTTTTGAATGTACCAATTTTAGTCCTTTTTGTCCAATATTGATCCTTTCCGTTAGAAAGTTGAAATTTTCCTTGAAAATTTGGGGATTCCGCCGAGTTGTCGCTACCTCAGCTAATAAAATTTGAATTAAGATTAAAACCCATGATAGAACTATCAAATTCGTAGTCTTTTGCATTAACAAGGGAGATAAAAAGTTTTTGGAGTTATAACATTCCTTTATTTTTCGTTTTAAAAAATTTAACTATTTAATTTTGGTCCCATAATTATTTCTATCGTCCAATTTTGATCCCATTTTTGCAGGAAATTATAAAATCTAATCGCTTTCGAACATGTTCAAGTCACTTGCCAGTTAAAATTAAGGGTTTTTGAGTTCATAGCTGACGTGGACTCTGACTGTTAAACAAAATTTAATTTCTAAATAAAATTGAAAAAGCAAGAAAATTTCTCCAAAGTTGTGGGAAAAATAAAATTTGGTTTAGCAACTAACGTTCATGTCAACTACAAGCTCAGAAACAGAACTCATATCTGAAGTGGACACTGACTATCAAATAAAATTTCATTTCTAAAAAAAATTGAAAGAGCAAGAAAAATTCTCCTAAGTTGTGGATTTGTTTTAACCGGCACGTGACTGCGCATAACGAAACGATAACATTTTATGTTTTCCTATGAAAATGAGATCAAAATTGGATAATTGAGATAATTATGGGACCAAATTTGAAAAGTTATTTTTTGGGACGAAAAACAGATTACAAAAAAGTTATGGGACCAAAAAATATTTTTTCTCCATTAACTAGGAGTTGGGCAGTGTTAATTTAAATGGAACCAGAAGAAGAGTCACAACAAAGGCGTGCTCATCAACAATCACGACGTTTCTATGGCTCGCCACTCTGCTTCTCCTCTCCTGCTAACGATGACGTCAGAGGCTAAGTCTTGTATGTACTAGGTGCATAACAGGTGCACCGTGCACTCCATATAATGTATTTTAGAAATATATAACTTGTTGAACTGAAACATGCAACTTATTTACAAGTTGCACGTTTCAGTGCAACAAATTGTATATTTCTAAAGTATACAATGGAGTGCACGGTCCACTTGATGCAAAAGAGACCCACTCGACCGTTGTTAGAATGTCATAATAAGCTCATGCAAGAGGAACTCAATTATGATCTATCAGCTTTAAAGGTAGAGTATGAAGCATTATCCTCCAAGTTAATTACCACCGAACAAAAAGGCGTGTTCGAACAAATACTTGAAGCAGATTGACCGGATGTGGGAGGAATCTTCTTCGTATTTGGGTACTGTGGTACAGGAAAAACATTCATTTGATCAGCATTGTCAGCAACAGTACGATTGAAGGAACACATCGTACTGAATGTTGCTTCGAGTGGAATAACATTTCTATTACTATCTAGAGAACGTACAACTCATTCAAGATTTTTTATACCTCTCAATATCAATGAATCATCGACCTGTCAGATAAATCTCTGTTCTGAGTTGTCAGAACTTATTTTGAAGGCAAAGTTAATAATATTGGACAAGGAATCCATGATTAACAAATATTGTTTTGATAATTCAAAGCTTGAGAGATATGATTAGATGTTCTGATGATCAACGTCTAATTTGCATTTTGGCAGGAAGACAATTGTTTTGGGTGCAAATTTCAGAAATATTAAAAGGTTGTCTACGGCTATGTTTACTTTCACTTATGGCATTCGTTTATGATTTCTTTTACGAGTCAATTAATTTATATTAGTTCTCTAGAAGTAAATGTTTTTTAAAGCCCAGAATTTAGGGGTTGTATTTTAAAAATAATAATTATTGAGTTTGGCAAAAAATAGGACATTAATTTTTATTTATTATTTATTTTGGGGCAAAATCAGGCCGTTAACTATTTTTTGGAAAATGTAGGTCATTTCTCCTACATTGACAGGTATAAATGTGCGGAAAAAAAATGAAAATATATTTTCCTTAAAACGCAACCTCCAAATATATAGTTGTGGATCTAAAAAAACTAACACAACATAAAAAAAAAAAAAGCATGAACACAAAATAAGTAAAAGAGAAAAAGATTTTTTTCGTCTTGTAAATTTATCAAATTTTGATTTTCGTCCTATTGAGTTTTTAAATTTTGATTTTTGTCTTGCAATTTACATGATTCAAAACTAAAAAGTGGAAAAAGTTTGTAAGTTACAGGACGAAAATCAAAATTAAAAAGTTAAAAGAATTATAAAGTCAAAAGTGTATAAATTACAGAAGGAAAAGTATAGGGTGAACAAGTTTCACGGTGAAACTGGTTAATGAATGTGACTTATATTACTAAAGAGTGTGACTTTTTATTATAAAGGGTGTGACTTTTTACTATAAAGGGTATTACTCATAAAAGTGAAGGGTGTGACTTATATTATTGCAGAGGGTGTCGTAGTGATAACTGAAGGGTGTGACTTATATTACTAAAGAGTGTGACTTATATTACTAAAGAGTATGCCTGTAAAAAAAAAATCAATTTCACGGTGAACAAATTTCACAGCATACTAACTCATTACAGAATACTACTAAAAATTAAAATTTAAAAGTCTAATAGGATGAAAATTTGGGTTTCATGGATAAATTTTGCTGCATCATTTTTATTTCATCACAAATACTAGCAACTGCATACCACTAGAGGTGGCAAAATAACCGGGCCGGGTCGGGCGGGCCAATCGTAAGTTTTGGGTCGGGCTGGGCCTGATTCTTAGCGGGCCTACATTTATGAAGCCCAGCCCAGCCCTAGGCGGGCCATCGGGCCACGGGGCCAAAATGGCCCTTTTTTTAATAATATTTTTAAAATTTTAATTGTATAATTTTATAAGAATATGGTTCCTTTTTAAATTTTTATAACTCCAAAAACCTCATACATAGTCATAATGCATCAAATATATTTAATCCAGATAAGATAACTGTCAATATTCGAAATAAGTTCAAATAACAATTTAAAATGTCACTTGGGGAAAGGCTTTATAAAATTATTTTAGTTGGGTTCAAATAAAATAGTAGAATTTCAGTCTTGGAGAAAGGCTTTATAACATTATTAGCCTTGAAACGTGAGGTCAACTTGAGTAGTAAGCCTCTGACTATTTATTCCATTATAGATACCCTTGAATTTCACTGAAATCTAATTATAGATACCCATTCACATATCATATATAACTCTAAATATAATTAATCATTTTCGCTGCCTAACTGGAAAGAAGTCGTGTGTTTTGTTGCCTTGTTGGGCTTGGGGCCTTGGGCTAATAAAAAAAAATATATTATTTTAACGGGCCAACCAAAAGCCCACAGGCCAGCCCGGCCCAAGTCCAGTCGGCCCGGCGCGCCTTGCGGGCCGGGACAAATAGGCCCGGTTCTTTTCGGGCCGTAAAAAATTAACCCATTTTGCCACCTCTACATACCACACCTTATCACAAAACTAGAAGCTAATGTAAACAATTTATCCCAAAAAATATTTAATTGGTAATGAAATATTGCATGTCATAAGGAATATTAGCTAAAAAAGTATTAAATTTCACCGTAATAAATTCATTAAAAACATTTTATTTATAAATAAAAGAGCACCATTAATATTTCACTAGGTCACTCATCCATCAAATACATCCAAACACCAACTACATTATATAAAAAGCGCCAAAACAAGATGGCGAAGAAGCCTAGCTACTACAATCTATAAAAAAGATATCTGAAACCAACAATAAAAGGAATTATAACAACTGCAGGAGATGTTAACTCGATCGGTGTTTCTTGCTCAACAAATCACTAAACCGCGGTTGAGTAAAACTTCCATTCAAAAACGAATGTGCCATGACTTTGTACATAGCTTCAGTGAGGTGGACCCCGTCCCAGTTTATAGACCGAGAAGGGTCAGAGCAGGAAGTGGAGGAAGGCGAACCGCAGGAAAGGAAGTAGTGCAAGCTAGGGTTATCACCAGCATGTCCACACCACGTGCCAAAAAGGTCCTTGAATCCGTGATTTGTTGCATTCTTTAGCACATTCAGATACGCGTTGTAGTAGTCTGCGTAAACTATGTTGGAATGAGGGAAGTCTTTCCTGAAGGCGTCTAGTTTGGTTTTGAGGATCGCGTTGTGACTGAAGCTGAGGCGATTGGCGCTCGCCACACACCCTTTGGCGTCTCTTTCTTGGGGAGGAGCAAGGCTCAATGAGAGGGATAAGCATCCTGTGGGGGGCAGCCCTTGAACCACAATGTACTTTGTGTTGGGATTGTTGGAGCCTGAGTGAACGGGGAAGTCAGAGGACGGGAGGCGCTCGACCAAGCATTGTGGTCGAGCACATCTGCTCGATCGAGCACCTCGATTTCCAGAGCCGAGTAGGCGCTCGAGCAGGCAACGTGATCGAGCGGAACCGCTCGACCAAGGCCCGTGGTCGAGCGGGTTCCGCAACCAGTTCGTAGAATTAGGGCTTCAGCCCATGTCTTCATTTAAATACCTTGACTCATTGTATTTGCCTCTTTGTACGAAAAACACACGAAAATAGTGAATCTCCTGGCTTGGTAGTGCCCCCAGACGTAGTCATTCCTGACGAACTGGGTAACCAAATTGTTTGTCTCTAAATTCCTAGTTCTATTTTTTTCTCCATAATTGCTTGTTTAATTCCTAACAACTGGTATCAAGAGCATCGGGTTAAAGTGATCTGTGGAGAGCAATTATGATGGCTGAAGGGAAATCGCCTGTTGAGAAGTTTGATGGAACGGATTTTGGATTCTGGAAATTGCAGATCGAAGATTACCTGTACGGTAAAGATCTGTATCAACCGTTGGGTGAAAAACCTGAAGAGATGAAGGACGACGAGTGGAAGTTGCTGGATAGGAATGCGATGAGTGTGGTTCGTCTGTCGTTATCCAGGAACGTCGCCCTACATACGGTGAAAGTAAAAACCACAAAGGAGATGCTGGAGATATTGACTGAGATGTATGAAAAACCGTCTGCAGCGAACAAGGTTCATCTGATGTGGAGGTTATTCAACCTGAGGATGACGGAGGATACTGTGGTAGCCAACCATCTCAACGAGTTCAATATGATCATAGCCCAATTGAGCTCGGTTGAGATTAATTTTGATGATGAGGTTCAAGCCCTTATTTTGTTGTCTTCTTTACCAGAAAGTTGGAGTGGGACGATAACGGCTGTTAGTGCTTCAGCAGGTAAAGTGAAACTGAAATTTGATGAGGTTAGGGATTTGGTCATGAGCGAAGAAATTCGCAGGAAAGAGTTGAGTGTGGCCACAGGATTTGCTTTGAGTGCGGGAAGCAGAGGCATATCTGAATCCAAGGGGAAGCCAAATCGGGGTAGATCGAAGTCAAGGGGCAAAGATAAGCCCAAGAAGGATAAGAGTAAAGTTGAGTGTTATAAATGTCATGAACTTGATCATTACAAAAGTGAGTGCAAGGCACAAGGGAATGAACCAAAGAAGAATGACAACTCAGCCAACGTTGTCACTGATGAGGACTCAGATGCATTGATTCTGAGTGTAAGCAGTCCATTGGAGTCGTGGGTGTTAGATTCTGGAGCATTGTTTCATTCGTGCAGCAGTGCTGACGTAATGGAAAAGTACACTTCCGGGAACTTTGAGAAGGTTTATCTAGCTGATGATGAGCCTCTGGAAATCAAAGGGAAGGGGAATGTTCGGATTAAGACACCAAATGGGACTGTGTTACAATTGAAAGATGTGAGACATATTCCTGGTTTGAAGAGGAATTTGATTTCAGTTGGGAAACTTGATGACGAGGGCTACAAGGTGACCTTTGGGTGTAACTCGTGGAAGATATCCAAAGGTATCATGGTAGCGGCTCATGGAAATAAAGAGGGGACGTTGTATATGACAGGCAACACCCGGGATAACATTGCTCTTGCAAGTGAAAAAGGGAATGCAAATTCGTGGCATTGTCGTCTAGGCCACATGAGTGAAAAGGGGATAAAAGTTATGTGCTCGAAGGGTAAACGTCCAGACCTCAAGACAGTTGACATTGGTTTGTGTGAGGACTGTGTATTCGGAAAACAGAAAATGGTGAGTTTTTCAAAGGGAGGCAGGGCTTTGAAGAAGCAGAAGCTGGAGTTAGTTCACAGTGATTTGTGGGGTCCAGTACAAGTGACATCCCTTGGTGGAGCATCATATTACATGACTTTCATTGACGACTCTACGAGGAAGGTATGTGTTTATTTCTTGAAAAATAAGTCTGATGCCTTTAATGCTTTCAGGAAATGGAAGGCTCTTGTAGAAACTGAAACGGGTCTCAAGGTGAAGTGTTTGAGATCCGATAATGGTGGAGAGTATGAGCTTCGTGAGTTCAAAGGATTTTGTGAGGCGAATGGAATCAGAATGGAGAAAACCGTGAGAGGAACCCCACAGCAGAATGGCGTGGCAGAACGTATGAACAGGACCCTATGTGAATGTGCTAGAAGCATGAGATTGAAGTGTGGGCTGCCAAAGATGTTTTGGGCAGAGGCAGTTAACACAACAACTTACTTGATAAACAGAGGACCCTCAACTCCGTTGGATGCAAAATCTGTTAAGTGTACGTTTGTTGGATATGGCGGTGATGAATTTGGCTATCGATTTTGGGCTGAGGAAAACCGAAAGGTGATTCGTAGTCGAGATGTCATATTTAATGAACAGGTGATGTACAAAGACAGGTTGGGGAAATCCAAAGAAGGTGGTTCTGAGTCTCAGGTTGTGGAGTTAGACATTTCGAACTCGGGTGGGAGCAAAGGGGTTTTAGATGATCAGGTGATTGTTGAGGAAGAACCAAATACACCACAACCAACAATTCCGCTGCGGAGATCCACGAGGGATCGGAGATCTCCTAATAGGTATTCACCCTCCCTCCATTATTTATTGTTAACTGATGGTGGTGAACCTGAATGTTATGCAGAGGCAACACGTAGTGAACAGGTGGACAAGTGGAAACTTGCAATGGATGATGATATGAATTCATTGATGACCAAGGGAACTTGGGAGCTTGTTGAGCTTCCTAAGGGCAATAAAACACTGCATAACAAGTGGGTTTACAGAATAAAAGAGGAGGCTGATGGAAGCAAACGCTACAAGGCAAGATTGGTTGTGAAGGGGTTTCAGCAGAAACATGGTATTGACTATACTGATGTTTTTACTCCAGTGGTGAAGCTAACTTGTTGGGATTATACTGGAAAGTATGTTTTTTACTTTGTATAATCAAAACTGAATTTCGGACTTATTTACTGAAATAAATTGTTTATCACTGATGCTTTAAATATTATCGAATGTTACATATATTTCTTTTGCATAATCATTAAATAATTCGTCGTGTTACATTGTAGTTAATTTAGTGATACCGGATCACGAAGATTAAATTAATAGATCCTTGTAACTAAAAAAGTACGCCATTCACGACCTAGATGGAAATGAACAACCCATCGTGAAAGGTTGAAGTGTAAGGCTCGGATTGGCTTGTCTTGACCAAGAGATTACACTAGTGCATGACCGATGCCTTCGAATAGGACCTCTGAGGAGGATAAATTCTTGAATCCCGAACAAGGAAGAATTAGACCTCGATGGTTCGTTATTTCTTAATCTTCGTTCCTTAAATAGGATCACGTGTGATTGGTAACTATTGCTTTGACTTATCATGGGTAGAGAATCAACGAGATTCAATACTTTTTATCTTGGGCAATATTATTGGTCACATGTGATTGCTAAGATTTAATCTGAAGAATCGTGGTGCAAACGCTTTGTTCGATTTGCCCCCTTAGGAGGTTCATAAGCTTTATCATACCAAATCTTGCAAGTGGAATTAGTTTCCTAGGTATGGATAATAATGTTGAACCGTTCCTTGACCAAGGACAAAAAGATATTAATTAACGGAAAGCTTTTTTCAAAGGGCTTGAATTAATTAATGGGCTAGATAATCTTAAACACGGGAAATAATAATGAGGAGCCATATTGACCGTAATATGGGTTAAGATGGATAGTGCCATATTAATTATGTAGTGGGATTAATTAATATTTATGGGCTTGAATAATATTGTGGCTCAATATTGATAATTCAAGGTGTTGGGGAATAAGTTGCACAGATCTATTCGGGGTGAATATTTAAATACAAATTTAATTCTTATAATTATTACTAGCATGAATTAATCCTATATTAATTCAAATAATAATCCAACAACATATCATGCATATAATTAATTCACGTAAATCCTACGCATGCGGAATTCTACGAGTTTACGTGAACGTACCTCTTGGGATGGCAGTGATCTGGCTGATTAGACTAACCAAAAGAACTTCCCAAGTATTCCCTTAATCCTTGTTCGACTATCCGGTGGTAGGACACTTGTGAACAATTAACAAAAGGAAAATAAATTATGTTGCACCACCTTTGTGGATTTACTAATTTTTCCAGCACATGGAATTGTACTTGGGAATGAAAGAATCATCCCCTATTTATAGAGCACAAGTGGTCGAAAATTTCGTGATAAAACAATGTGGGAAAATCTTTTCTTGATCTCCAATAAATCTTGAATATATCTCCTATATTCTTTTTCCCATAATTATAATATTCCACAAAAATCCCATCTACTCTATTTTATGGTAAATTTCGAAAATATAGGGTGCCAAGAATCCAAGATTTGGATCTTCTTGAATTTATGAGATATTCTTGTATTTCAAGAAATACATATCTTCCATAATATCTTTTCAAGAAAATCAAGAAAATCTTTCTTGCCCCTTATTTTCAAATTTTCGAAAATCTCTTATGAATTAACCAAGTGGGAGATTTCTTGAATTTAATGAGATAATCTTGTATTCCAAGAATACATATCTTCATTCCATAACAAAATTCAAAGAAAATCTTTCTCCCAACTTATCCATAATTTTCGAACTTTTCTTGGAAAAATAAGCAACAATATTTATTTTATTTTAATCATCTTTTCAGTTATTGGACTATATGTTGGGCTACTTAGGGGGCCTTTAGGAGAATTAAGATTGGACCTTCTAATGAACCTTGAATATCTAATATTGAGCCACAATATTATTCAAGCCCATAAATATTAATTAATCCCACTACATAATTAATTCTGCACTATCCATCTTAACCCATATTACAGTCAATATGGCTCCCGATTATTATTTCCCGTGTTTAAGATTATCTAGCCCATTAATTAATTCAAGCCACTGAAATAGCTTTCCATTAATTAATATCTTTTGTCCTTGGTCAAGGAACGGTTCAACATTATTATCCATACCGGAAACTAATTCCACTTGCAAGATTTGGTATGATAAAGCTTATGAACCTCCCAAGGGGGCAAATCGAACAAGCGTACTTGCACACGATTCTTCGTATTAAATCTTAGCAATCACATGTGACTAATAAAATTGCCCAAGATAAAAAGTATTGAATCTCGCTGATTCGCTACCAATGATAAGTCAAAGCAATAGTTACCAATCCCACGTGATCCTATTTAAGGGACGAAGATTAAGAAATAACTAACCACTGAGGTCTAATTCTTCCTTGTTCAGTTCTGAAGAATTTATCCTCCTGTAGGTCTTATTCAGTGCATCAGTCATGCACTAGTGTAATCTCTTGGTCAAGACAAGCCAATCTGAGCCTTACACTTCAACCTTTCACGATAGGTTGTTCATTTCCATCTAGGTCGTGAATGACGTACTTTTAGTTACAATGGACTGTTAATTTAATCTTCTGTTATCTGGTATCACTAAATTAACTACAATGTAACACGTACGACTAATTTTAATAGTTATGCAGTAAATATATGTAACATTCGATAATATTTAAAGCATCAGTGATAAACAATTTTTTTCAGTAAATAAGTCCGAAAATTCAGTTTTTGATTATACAAAGTAAAAAGCATACTTTCCAGTATAATCCCAACAATCTCCCACTTATACTCAAAGTCTGCTTTTAAGTATACTACAACATGTCTCGTGTAGTCTGTGACATCTAATGTCACCTACACGAACCTAATAATTTCTCCCACTTATACTCAAAGCAGATTGACAACGGTCTTGACACCCATTCCTTCCACATGTGTCTCGAATGTATTCAGAGGCAGACCGTTTGTGAATGGATTAGCTAGGTTGTCTTTCGACGCGATCTATGCCACCTCTATATCTCCTCTCTTAACGATTTCTCGTATAAGATGTCTTTCCTTCAGTGTGTTTGTTTGACTAGTGGACTCTTGGTTCCCTTGAGTTTGCAACTGCCCCAAGCAAATATTGCTAGACAAATTCGGAACTCCATCCAAGTCCACTAAGAAGGTCTAGAGCCAAATCGTTTCTTTTCATCGCTTCACAAGCAAAGTTATACTTACCCGACTTTCATGGTTGAGTCGGTGATGCATTTACGCTTCACACTCGTCCATTTGATGGCTACACTTCCCAAATGGAAACACACTAATCGAGGCAGAGATAGTTTAAGAATTTAAGTCCGATTAGAAATCCGAGTCCGTAGTAGTCGATGGGATCGGGGATTGGATATCGATCGATAAACCAACATTCTATCTCGAGTTCTTTTTCGGATACTTGAGGAATGTTTTTTAATCGCCGTCAATGCTCTTTCCCGGGTTACTTTGATATCTTGCCACCATGCCTACTGCAAGCGGATATCCGGTCTCGATACAACATTGCATACATAAGGCTTCCGGCGACCAAAGCATAAGGAATGTCTTTCATGTCATCTATCTCCTTTTGCGTCTTAGGGGACATTTTCTTGGATAGATGGATTCCATGCCTGAAAGGTACGAAGCCTTTCTTGGAATCTTGCATGCTAAAGTGTTTCAAGATAGTATCTATGTATGAAGCTTGCGATAACCCGATCATCCTTTTCTTGCGATCTCGAGTGATCTTGATCCCAAGGATGTGTCCGACTTCCCCTAAGTCTTTCATATCAAACTGTTTTGAAAGCCATGCCCTTACGTCTGATAACACCTTCACATCATTCCCGATGATCAGAATGTCATCTACGTATAGTACTAAGAATACCAATGCGCCCGGCACTTTTTATACACACAACTTTCAAACTCATTTTGATCGAACCCATAAGACTTTATAACATGGTCAAAACATTGGTTCCAAGCTCTGGATGCCTGTTTGAGTCCGTAAATGGACTTCTTGAGCTTACAAACTAGGTGTTCTTGGCCTGTTTCAATGAAGCCTTGGGGTTGTTGCATATAGATCTCTTCATCAAGACTTTTGTTGGGAGATGAATTTAATAAAAGATTATATGATTTTGATTAGATCCCAAAACCTCTAAAGTATGACATGTTCAGGATAATCTTGATAGATGAATCAGGATTCAGTTTTAGAGTGTTCAGGATATTATCTGCACCGTGTATAGTCGGCAGATATAGAACATGTTAGTTTTTCTGAAGACTCAAGAAGAAATCGAGATCTTGAAGAGACTCGAGAAGATACAGAGAACACAAGACTCGAGAGAAACCGAAGGCTCGAGAAAAATCAAGGCTCGAGAAAATCAAGACTCGAGAAATATCAAGGCACATTTTTATCAAGACTCAAGAACATACCGAATGCTTTCAAGATATCCCGAATGTTCCGAGGCACCAAGGTTTGAGGAATATAGCCGCTGGAATCCAAATGACGTGGACCAACGAGAGGAAGACAACCAACCAGAAAAGTCGCGGAACTTCTTAAAAGAATAGTATGGATTTGAATGTGATTCTCTCCAACGGTAACATTCAAATCCACACTATAAATACAAGTTCTTCCTTCATTATCGGTGTGGAAGTGTGAAAAAGATAGCAACAATGCTACCGAGCCAAAAAAGTGTTATAGCCAAAGCATTCCCACCCTAGAACACAAGCCTATAGATATACAAATATATTCAAAGAGTGTTCTAGAACCCAATCTAAGCAACCCACGATGTATCATAAGCTTAGAGAGATTTTCCCAACCTTAGCATTGAGGCTAAACCATTGTAAGGGAAAATCTCACCATAGTTGGAGACAACACCAAAACCCAAACCCAGTGGTGAAGTGAGGTAGTTGTTAGGCAAACCCGAGTGAGGGGTGATAAGTCCCGATGGAGTGTGAACTCGTTAAACATCTCAGAAGCGATCCCGTGGAGGGTGATAAGTCCCGAGGTGAACCCGAGAGAGGGTTATAAGTCCAGTTCGAGTGTGAGCTCGGTAAATATCTATTGGCAATCCCGTGGAGGGTGATAAGTCCCGTTTAAAGGAATTTCCCTAGAGAGGGAGAGTGGATGTAGGACTGGTTGTCCGAACCACTATATATTGCTGTGTTGTTTACTGCTTTATGTTTATACTTGTCATACGCATTCGTTTATAAGCAAAGCACACACATGAGCTCAAAAGTTTCGAAAAATTGGAGCACTCTGCCCTCATCCCCGCTTTTTATGCAATCAAAAAGAAAACGCCTTGCTTCCGACGCTAAAAAATAGGTTTTCCCACCGGGACCAACAACTTTCGTTAAGGAAAGTTGTCTTGACATCCATTTGCCAGATTTCAAAGTCGAAATGCGCAGCAATCGATAAGAGAATAGGGATAGACTTAAGCATGGCTACGGGCGAAAAAGTTTCCTCATAATCGATCCCTTCTTTATGAGTATAACCTTTCGCCACTAGTCTTGCTTTGAAGGTTTCCACCCTCCCGTCCGGTCCTCTTTTTCTCTTATATACCCACTTGCATCCAATGGGTTTGACCCCATTAAGTGGTTCGACTAGCTCCCACACTCTGTTATGAAACATAGAACCCATTTCGGCTTTCATTGCTATTTGCCAAGAATCTGCATCCTTGTCTTGGAGTGCCTCGTCATATGTCCATGGGTCTGATTCGTCTTGTCTGGGAATCAAGTCCGAGGACTCTCCTATTCCCATGAATCTCTCGGGCTGTCTAACAACCCTCCCACTGCGACGAGGCTCCGGTTGTGAAAGTGTGTCATTTGGTATATCATCTAGTACAGTTGGCATTGAGGTTTGCCCTCTAAGCTCATTTAAGGTAATCTCACTTCTGGGTTTTATTTGGTTCATATAGTCTTCTTCCAAAAATCTAAAGTGGGTGTTTATGACCACCTTTTGATCTTCGAGACCATAGAACATACACTCTTTTGTTCCCTCGGGGTATCCTACAAACAACCTTAATTCTGATCGAGAATCCAATTTACCGGCTTCCTTGTCCAACACGTAAGCCGGACACCCCCAAATTCTCATGTGTCTCATACTAGGCTTGTGCCCGGTCCACAATTCTTTGGGAGTTTTGGGAACCGATTTGGATGGCACCAAATTCAGAATGTAAGCTGTTGTTTCCAAGGCATAACCCCAGAACGACTTGGGAAGATCCGCATAACTCATCATAGATCTAACCATTTCCAAAAGAGTTCTGTTTCTTTGCTCTGCAACCCCGTTTTGTTGAGGGGTTCCGGGTGCAGTGGGCTGGGATGCAATCCCTTCATCAGATAAGTAGTTCAAAAACTCATCGCTGAGGTATTCGCCTCCACGATCAGATCGTAGAGACTTGATACGTTTTTCCCTATGATTCTCTGCTTGAGCCTTAACTTCTTTGAATTTCTCAAAGGTCTCACATTTATGCTTCATAAGGAAAATATAACCGTACCTTGAGTAATCATCAATAAAAGTGACAAAATACTCATAACCTCCTCTTGCTTTGGTTGACATTGGACCACATACATCTGTGTGAACGATCTCTAACACTTCTTTGGCCCCATTCCCCTTGGCTCCAAATGCCCTCTTGGTCATTTTACCCTCCAAACATGATTCACAGGTTGGAATTGGTTCAACTTGGAGAAACTCCAGTGAACCCTCTTTCACCAACCTTTGGATCCTCTTTGGATTTATATGACCCAGTCTTAGATGCCAAAGAAGTATCTCGTCCACATTTTCTTTTGTCGGAAATAATTGATGTGTTATAGGATGCATTTCGTGAGTGGTGTGCACAGTTAATTGTATAGAGATTTTCCATCAATGTCCCGTAACAGATACACTCATCATTTCAAGAAATGATGTCATTCTTATTAGAAGAAACTTAGTGTCCTTTAATCGAATTTTAGAAACTGAAAGTGAATTCTTTCTAAAACTGGGAACATAAAGATAATCTCAAAAAAACTTTATCTTCAAAAGATAGGTGCACTTCTCCCACTGCTTCAGCTGCCACTCTCGTAGCATCGTCCAGTGTGATGAGGATCTCACTCCCACTAAGTTGTCGGGTCCGTTTGAACCCGTGAAGCCAACATGATTAGTGGATCTCGTATCAACCACCCACGAATGAGAAGTATACGCCGCTAAACAAGTTTCAACAACTAGTGCGTGAGAATTACCTTTCTGTCCGTCCCTTTTGGGGTTGGAACAGGCAAAACCTCCATTGTCCTCTCTCACCGCAGCTTAAGCACTTCCTCTTTGGATTTTCCTTGACATCACAAGCATTCCTCATCTTACCATTGCCCTTGGCAACAGTTGAGTTTTATTGCTTATGGCTTTTGGTCCTCTTCTTTATCTTGCCTTCCCTTGGCCTAGAAGATGAAGACGGACCACTTGCCGTCAAAGCTTGAGTTTGGTGCCTTATCAACATTTCTGCCGAGACCAAAAGCTTGCAACAAATTAGCTAGCGAGGCCAAAATGCTCAAAAACTTTTTGGGCAGAGAGTGAAGTACCAAATTTATCTGAGTCTCCAGATCAAAATCTGCACTCAGAATCTCAAGTTTGTTCAGATGGGCCATCTATTTTGAGGACTTAATCCCTTACGGGTTTGCCCTCCACCATTTTCAGCGACGACATCTCTCGCAAGGTGATCTGACGAGTCCCGCATGTTTTGACTCGTCAGTTGGCTCATCTGATTTTTGTGTGTCAAAAATCCATTTGTGCTTTTGTGCAGTTAGGAAAATTATAATTTTCCAATCAATATAGTTTCCATATGTATTGACTTTAAGTATAATAACAGTGGATTAAAAGGTAACGACATGCTGAACTGAAATAAATAACTATATGCATAAGCACAAGTATATCACAAGATTTGATCACATGCATCATATTTAAAATCTCAAAAAAAATATGAACATGCATCAGCCAACATCTCAAAATATTTTAAATAAGCCACGTGGGGTGGGTCATTATTTAAACACATTCAAGCAGGTTACAAACAAGAACAGTTACAAACCTTTAATATCCAGATTAATAGTTGGCTCCCACTTGACCAATATAAAATTGACAGGGACTTCGGGGAAGTATATGCATATCAATTTTATACCTAAGTAATAACCATGATTAAATACAGGATTATTATTTCGATTTGAACGAGCCTCGATGGGAGGGTCATCATCGCCACTAGTAATAAACCACGATCATCTGTTTGGAATTCATTCATGTGAAAGTTATCTTTTGACCGTCCCGTTGGGGGAATTTCTCCAAAAGAATTCACAAATAAATAAATCATGGAGGTCAAAATTAATTCAATTTTATTATCCGGAATAAAATTGTCAATTAATTATTTAAACATACATAGTAATTTTGAAGGTGAGATTTCTCATTGGGCAATTCTCATGCAAACACATTTAAACAAATCAAATAAAGCATAAGATAGCACAAAATAAATCAAGCAAAACAGAAAAATAAACATATTGGGCACAAATTATCCAATTGTCATGGTTATTTTTCTTGGCTTGATCTTGAAGAAAAATCGTCTTGAATTTCTCCCTTTCGTCGTCTCGAAAAAATACTCCGTCTCTCGAAATGCCACGCCAAAGTATTTCGCGGCCGGGATTACTGCCCTTGTCCGCCGGCCAACTTAGCGAGTTCGGCCTCGGCGGCCTTCGGCAAAAGCGTCGCCGCCAGCGCCTCGGCTTGCGCCTCGGCCCAGTCCGTGAGACCTCGGCGATCTTGGCATGTCTTATCTTTATCTCGGCGCCGCCTTCTTGTCCCTCGCCAACCCTGCCTTACTGCAACCTTTACGTCCCGATCGCCCGTCGTCCGCCAGCAGCATCCGCCTCCGTCCGCCTAGCCGCTCGCGCCGCGATACGCATGTGCCTAACGCCACGCCCGTGGCGGCGAATCTGATCTCGCTCATATTCGTCCTTCGCCTCGCCCGGTGTGCGTAGGCATGCTGGCAGCGTCGAAGTCGCGCACATGCCTCCTTGGCACGTTTAAGTCAGGCGACGACACCGCCCTCGCCCGGTTCTGGATTTTGTCCTTTAATTCTTCGTCTCCATCCTCGTTTTTTGATCCGGTTACAATTTATTTACAAAAAATAAATAAACCTAGATCTAGACTAGTCTATTACATTGATCAAATCAAACAAATCCTAATCTACTCATGGATTTTCTCACGAGGCAAAACGAATCCGAACGAATCGAATTAAAAAACACAATTTATATGCATGCATAAATAAACACATTAAATTCCATGACAATTGGATACCTGCAAAACAGATCTAGCAATTCTACTATCCAATTTCAAATTTAATGTCAACGAATTAAATTACAATTTAAAAAATTCAGAGCCCGAAACCGTGGCTCTGATACCAGTTGTTGGGGAATAAGTTGCACAGATCTATTCGGGATGAATATTTAAATACAAATTTAATTCTTATAATTATTACTAGCATGAATTAATCCTATATTAATTCAAATAATAATCCAACAATATATCATGCATATAATAATTCACGTAAAACCTACGCATGCATAATTCTACGAGTTTACGTGAACATACCTCTTGGGATGGCAAATTGGTGGGTCAATAGACTAACCGAAAAGGACTTCCCAAGTATTCCCTTAGCCCTCGTTCGACTATCCGGTGGAAGGACTCTTGTGAACGATTTAACAAAAGGAAAATAAATTATGTTGCACCACCTTTGTGGATTTACTAATTTTTCCAGCACATGGAATTGTACTTGTGAATGAAAGAATCATCCCCTATTTATAGAGCATGAAGTGGATTTAAATTTTGATAAAAAACAATGTGGGAAAATCTTTTCTTGATCTCCAAGAAATCTTGAATATATCTCCCATATTCTTTTTCCAATAATTATAATATTCCACAAAAATCCCACCTACTCTATTTTATGGTAAATTTCGAAAATATAGGGTGCCAAGAATCCATGATTTGGATTTTCTTGAATTTATGAGATATTCTTGTATTCCAAGAAATACATATCTTCCATAATATCTTTTCAAGAAAATCAAGAAAATCTTTCTTGCCCCTTATTTTCAAATTTTCGAAAATCTCTTATGAATTAACCAAGTGGGAGATTTCTTGAATTTAATGAGATAATCTTGTATTCCAAGAATACATATCTTCATTCCATAACAAAATTCAAAGAAAATCTTTCTCCCAACTTATCCATAATTTTCGAATTTTTCTTGGAAAAATAAGCAATAATATTTATTTTATTTTAATCACCTTTTCAGTTATTGGACTATATGTTGGGCTACTTAGGGGGCCTTTAGGAGAATTAAGATTGAACCTTCTAATGGACCTTGAATATCTAATATTGAGCCACAATATTATTCAAGCCCATAAATATTAATTAATCCCACTACATAATTAATTCTGCACTATCCATCTTAACCCATATTACAGTCAATATGGCTCCCAGTTATTATTTCCCGTGTTTAAGATTATCTAGCCCATTAATTAATTCAAGCCACTGAAATAGCTTTCCATTAATTAATATCTTTTGTCCTTGGTCAAGGAACGGTTCAACATTATTATCCATACCGGAAACTAATTCCACTTGCAAGATTTGGTATGATAAAGCTTATGAACCTCCCAAGGGGGCAAATCGAACAAGCGTACTTGCACACGATTCTTCGTATTAAATCTTAGCAATCACATGTGACTAATAATATTGCCCAAGATAAAAAGTATTGAATCTCGTTGATTCGCTACCCATGATAAGTCAAAGCAATAGTTACCAATCCCACGTGATCCTATTTAAGGGATGGAGATTAAGAAATAACGAACCACTGAGGTCTAATTCTTCCTTGTTCAGTTCTGAAGAATTTATCCTCCTGTAGGTCCTATTCAGTGCATCAGTCATGCACTAGTGTAATCTCTTGGTCAAGACAAGTCAATATGAGCCTTACACTTCAACCTTTCACGATGGGTTGTTCATTTCCATCTAGGTCGTGAATGACGTACTTTTAGTTACAAGGGACTGTTAATTTAATCTTTTGTGATCTGGTATCACTAAATTAACTACAATGTAACACGTACGACTTATTTGAACAGTTATGCAGTAAATATATTTAACATTCGATAATATTTAAAGCATCAGTGATAAACAATTTATTTCAGTAAATAAGTCCGAAAATTTAGTTTTTGATTATACAAAGTAAAAAGCATACTTTCCAGTATAATCCCAACAATCAGATGAGCCAACTGACGAGTCAAAAATGCAGGACTCGTCAGATCACCTTGCGAGAGATGTCATCGCTGAAAATGGTGGAGGGCAAACCCGTAAGGGATTACGTCCTCAAAATAGATGGCCCATCTGAACAAACTTGAGATTCTTAGTGCAGATTATAATTTGGAGACTCGGATGAATTTGGTATTTCACTCTCTGCCCAAAAGTTTCTGAGCATTTTGACCTCGCTAGCTGATTTGCTGCAAGCTTTAGTCTCGGCAGAGATATTGATGGGGCACCAAACTCAAGCTTTAACGTCAAGTGGTAAGTCTTCATTTCCTAGGCCAAGGGAAGGCAAGGAAAAGAAGAGGACCAAAAGCCATAAGCAATAAAACTCAATTGTTGCCAAGGGCAATGGTAAGATGAGGAATGCTTGTGGTGTCAAGGAAAAATCCAAAGAGGAAGTGCTTAAACTGCGGTGAAAGAGGACAATGGAGGTTTGCCTGTTCCAACCCCAAAAGGGACGGAAAGAAAGGTAATTCTCACGCACTAGTTGTTGAAACTTGTTTAGCGGCGTATACTTCTCATTCGTGGGTGGTTGATACGAGATCCACTAATCATGTTTGCTTCACGGGTTCAAACTGATCCGGCAACTTAGTGGGAGTGAGATCCTCATCACACTGGGCGATGTTACGAAAGTAGCAATTATTGCAATGCTACGTAAGTGACAGATATTGCAATGCTACGAAAGTAACGGTTATTACAATACTACGCAAGTAGCAGATATTGCAATGCTACATGAGTAGTGTTTAAAGCAGTGGGAGAAGTGCACCTATCTTTTAAAGATGAAGTTTTTTTGAGATTATCATTATGTTCCCAGTTTTGGAAAGAATTCACGTTCAGTTTCTAAAATTTGATTAAAGGACACTAAGTTTCTTCTAATAAGAATGACATCATTTCTTAAAATGATGAGTGTAACTGTTACGGGACATTGATGGAAAATCTCTATAGAATTAACTGTGCACACTACTCACGAAATGCATCCTATAACACATCAACTATTTCCGAGAAAAGAAAACGTTCATCAGACGTGAACGAGACACTTCTATGGCATCTAAGATTAGGTCATATAAATCCAAATAGGATCCAAAGGTTGGTGAAAGACGGTTCACTAGAGTTTCTCCAAGTTGAACCAATTCCAACTTGCGAATCATGTTTGGAGGGTAAAATGACCAAGAGGGCATTTGGAGCCAAGGGGAATAGAGCCAAAGAAGTGTTAGAAATCGTTCACACAGATGTATGTGGTCCAATGTCAACCAAAGAAAGAGGAGGTTATGAGTATTTTGTCACTTTTATTGATGATTACTCAAGGTACGGTTATATTTTCCTTATGAAGCATAAATCTGAGACCTTTGAGAAATTCAAAGAATTTAAGGCTCAAGCAGAGAATCATAGGAAAAAACGTATCAAGTCTCTACGATCCGATTGTGGAGGCGAATACCTCAGCGATGAGTTTTTGAACTACTTATCTGATGAAGGGATTGCATCCCAGCTCACTGCACCCGGAACCCCTCAACAAAACGGGGTTGCAGAGCGAAGAAACAGAACTCTTTTGGAAATGGTTAGAACTATGATGAGTTATGCGGATCTTCCCAAGTCGTTCTGGGGTCAGGCCTTGGAAACAGCAGCTTACATTCTGAACTTGGTGCCATCCAAATCGGTTCCCAAAACTCCCAAAGAATTGTGGACCGGGAGCAAGCCTAGTATGAGACACATGAGAATTTGGGGGTGTCCGGCCTACGTGTTGGACAAGGAAGCCGAAAAATTGGATCCTCGATCAGAATTAAGGTTGTTTGTAGGATACCCCGAGGGAACAAAAGGGTGTATGTTCTATGGTCCCGAAGATCAAAAGGTGGTCATAAGCACCCACTTTAGATTTTTGGAAGAAGACTATATGAACGAAAGAAGACCCAGAAGTGAGATTACCTTAAATGAGCTAAGGGGGCTAACCTCAATGCCAACTGTACAAGATGATATACCAAACGACACACTTACACAACCGGAACCTCGTCGTAGTGGGTGGGTTGTGAAACAACCCGAGAGATTCATGGGAATAGGAGAGTCCTCGGACTTGATTCCCGAACAAGACGAATCAGATCCATGCACACATGACGAGGCAATCCAAGACAAGGATGCAGATTCTTGGCAAACAGCAATGAAAGCCGAAATGGGTTCTATGTTTCATAACAGAGTGTGGGAGCTAGTCGAACCACTTAATGGGGTCAAACCCATTGGTTGCAAGTGGGTGTATAAGAGGAAAAGAGGACCGGACGGGAAGGTGGAAACCTTCAAAGCAAGACTCGTGGCGAAAGGTTATACTCAAAAAGAAGGAATCGATTATGAGGAAACTTTTTTCGCCCGTAGCCATGCTCAAGTCCATCCGTATTCTCTTATCGATTGCTGCACATCACGACTTTGAAATTTGGCAAATGGATGTCAAGACAGCTTTCCTTAATGGAAGTCTTGATAAAGAGATCTATATGCAACAACCCCAAGGCTTCATTGAAAAAGGCCAAGAACACCTAGTTTGTAAGCTCATGAAGTCCATTTACGGACTCAAACAGACATCCAGAGCTTGGAACCAATGTTTTGATCATGTTATAAAGTCTTATGGGTTCGATCAAAAATGAGTTCGAAAGTTGTGTGTACAAAAAGCGTGTCGGAACTGCATTGGTATTCTTAGTACTATACGTAGACGACATTCTGATCATCGGGAACGATGTGAAGGTGTTATCAGACGTAAGGGCATGGCTTTCAAAATAGTTTGATATGAAGGACTTAGGGGAAGCCGCAAACTTCCTTGGGATCAAGATCACTCGAGATCGCAAGAAAATGATGATAGGCTTATCGCAAGCTTCATACATAGACACTGTCTTAAAACGATTCAGCATGCAAGATTCCAAGAAAGGCTTCGTACCTTTCAGACATGGAATCCATCTATCCAAGAAAATGTCCCCTAAGACGCAAAAAAGAGATAGATGACATGAGAGGCATTCCTTATGCTTCGGCTGTCAGAAACCTTATGTATGCAATGCTCTGTACGAGACCGGATATCTGTTTGCCGTTGGCATGGTGGCAAGATATCAAAGTAACCCGGGGAAAGAGCATTGGACGACAGTTAAAACATTCTGAAGTATCTGAAAAGAACTCGGGATATAATGTTGATTTATCAGTCAGATAGTCCAATTCCCATCGGCTACACGGACTCAGATTTCCAATCAGACATAGACTCCAGAAAATCTACCTCCGGTAGTGTGTTTTTCATGGGGAAGGAGCCGTGACATGGAGAAGCGTTAAGCAGAAATGCATCGCAGATTCTACCATGGAAACCGAATATGAAACTGCTTGCGAGGCAGCGAAAGAAGCGGTTTGGCTCAAGAACTTCCTAGTGGACTTGGACGTAGTTCGAATTTGCCCAAAGACAATCATCGCTTTATTGTGACAATGCCGGAGCAGTTGTAAATTCAAGGGAACCAAGAGCCCACAAGGCCAGCAAACACATTGAAAGGAAATACCATCTTATACGAGAAATCGTTAAGAGAGGAGATATAGATGTGGCAAAGATAAATGCGAAAGACAACCCAGCGCATCCATTCGAAAAGGTCTGCTCTCTCAATACATTCGAGAGTCATGTGGAAGGAATGGGTGTCAAGACCGTTGCCAATATGCTTTGAGTATAAGTGGGAGAAATTATTAGGTTCGTGTAGGTGACATTAGATGTCATGAACTACACGAGACATGTTGTAGTATACTTAAAAGCAGACTTTGAGTATAAGTGGGAGATTGTTGGGATTATACTGGAAAGTATGCTTTTTACTTTGTATAATCAAAACCGAATTTCTGGACTTATTTATCGAAATAAATTGTTTATTGGTTGATGCTTTAAAATATTATCGAATGTTACATATATTTATTTGCATAAATGTTCAATAATTGTACATGTTACATTGTAGTTAATTTAGTGATACCGATCACGTAAGATTAAATTAATAAATCCTTGTAAATAAAAAAAGTACGCCATTCACGACCTAGATGGAAATGAACAACCCATCGTGAAAGGTTGAAGTGTAAGGCTCGGGATTGGCTTGTCTTGACCAAGAGATTACACTAGTGCATGACCGATGCAATCGAATATGACCTACAGAGGATAAATTCTTGAATCGAACAAGGAAGAATTAGACCTCGAATGGTTCGTTATTTCTTAATCTTCGCTCCTTAAATAGGATCACGTGTGATTGGTAACTATTGCTTTGACTTATCATGGGTAGAGAATCAACGTGATTCAATACTTTTTATCTTGGGCAATATTATTGGTCACATGTGATTGCTAAGATTTAATACGAAGAATCGTGTGCAAGTACGCTTTGTTCGACGGTTCCCCTTGGGAGTTCATAAGCTTTATCATACCAAATCTTGCAAGTGGAATTAGTTTCCGGTATGGATAATAATGTTGAACCGTTCCTTGACCAAGGACAAAAGATATTAATTAACGGAAAGCTTTTTCAGTGGCTTGAATTAATTAATGGGCTAGATAATCTTAAACACGGGAAATAATAACCGGGAGCAATATTGACTGTAATATGGGTTAAGATGGATAGTGCAATATTAATTATGTAGTGGGATTAATTAATATTTGTGGGCTTGAATAATATTGTGGCTCTAATATTGATAATTCAAGATCCATTGGAAGGTCCAATCTTAATTCTCCTAAAGGCCCCCTGACTAGCCCAACATATAGTCCAATAACTGAAAAATGTGTTTAAAATAAAATAAATATTGTTGCTTATTTTTTCTAATTATTTTCGAAATTTATAGATAAAAGGGGAGAAAGATTTTCTTTGAATTTTGTTATGGAATGAAGATATGTATTCTTGGAATACAAGATTATCTCATTAAATTCAAGAAATCTCCCACTTGGTTATCTATATATAGAAATTTCGAAATTTTGAAAATAAAGGGCAAGAAAGATTTTCTTGTTTTTCTTGAAAAGATATTATGGAAGATATGTATTTCTTGAAATACAAGAATATCTCATAAATTCAAGAAGATCTAAATCTTGGAATCATGGACCCTATATTTTCGAAAATACCATAATGTTGATAAGGTGGGATTTTTGTGGAATATTATAATTATGGGAAAAAGAATATAGGAGATATATTCAAGATTTCATGGAGATCAAGAAAAGGTTTTCCCACATTGTTTTTCTTCCCAAATTTTCGCCCAACACCTATCTATAAATAGGGGATGATTCTTTCATTCCCAAGTACAATTCCATGTGCTGGAAAAATTAGTAAATCCACAAAGGTGGTGCAACATAAATTATTTTCCTTTTGTTAATTGTTCACAAGTGTCCTACCACCGGATAGTCGAACAAGGATTAAGGGAATACTTGGGAAGTTCTTTTGGTTAGTCTAATCAGTCAGATCACTGTCGTCCCAAGAGGTACGTTCACGTAAACTCGTAGAATTCCGCATGCGTAGGATTTACGTGAATTAATTATATGCATGATATGTTGTTGGATTATTATTTGAATTAATATAAGATTAATTCATGCTACTAATAATTATAAGAATTAAATTTGTATTTAAATATTCACCCCGAATAGATCTGTGCAACTTATTCCCCAACATCTCCCACCTGGAGACTGACTCCAACTGTAACTTGTCTCCCCCGTTCTAATGGTTTCTCTCACTGGTAGTAGTGCCGGGCCTTATGCTTAGTTTCCAAGGCCAGTTGAAGTCATGCATAACTTCAACTTCTCTAAGGTCACAACCTTAGTCAACATGTCAGCAGGATTCTCACTTCCCAGGATCTTCATCAGCTGTAAGATCTTGTTCTCAATGAGGTAACGAATATAATGATACCTCAACTCGATGTGCTTCGTCCTCGAGTGAAAGGCCGAATTCTTCGCCAAGTGAATAGCACTCTGACTGTCACTATACAGAATACTATCCTTTTGCTCCTTCCCCAACTCACACGACAGATTCTGCAACCAAACCATTTCTTTACTAGCCTCAGTGACTGCAACGTACTTTGCTTCTGCAGTGGACTGAGCTACGATCTTTTGCAACTTAGAAGCCCAAGATATTGTTGTACCACCAAAAGTAAACACATACCCTGTAGTACTCCTCCTTTTGTCGAGATCAACATATCCTGCCAACCCAACGCTTTTGCCCTCAAAGCACAAAGCTTGTTCAGTAGTACCTCTCAAGTATCTAAGGATCCACTTCACTGCCTCCCAATGCTGCTTACCCGGATGACCCATAAACCGGCTAACAACTCTCACCGCTTGTGCAATATCTGGTCTTGTACACACCATTGCATACATCAAACTTCCAATTGCTGAAGCATACGGAGTGTTTTGCATGTAGGTCCGCTCCTCTTCGCTACTAGGTGAGTCCTTGTTGGATAGCTTGAACTGACTTCCCAACGGGACCCGAACTGGCTTTGTATCTTCCATACTAAATCTCTCCAAGACTTTCTTTATGTATTCAGCCTGTGAAAGATACAACTTTCCTGCCACCTTGTCACGATCGATTCGCATACCCAAGATTTGCTTGGCCTCTCCAAGGTCCTTCATAGCAAACCTTTCAGACAATTTTTCCTTCAACTTGCTCACCTCCCGAGCACTAGAGCCTGCTATCAACATGTCATCAACATATAATAGCAAAATGATATAACCATCATCATACCTCTTGAAGTAATAGCAATGGTCAGCCTCACACATATTGATCTTAATCTCGTGCATGAACCCATCAAACTTCTTGTACCATTGTAATGGAGCTTGTTTCAGACCATACAAGCTCTTCTTGAACTTGCAAACTAGCTCATTACTCCCCTTAGACAAGTATCCCTCCGGTTGCTTCATGTAGATGTCCTCATCTAAATCACCATGAAGAAAGGCAGTTTTAACGTCCATCTGTTCTAACACCAAATTTTCTGCAGCCACCAGACTCAGAACCAATCGAATGGTAGTTATGTTGGGGAATAAGTTGCACAGATCTATTCGGGGTGAATATTTAAATACAAATTTAATTCTTATAATTATTACTAGCATGAATTAATCCTATATTAATTCAAATAATAATCCAACAACAAATCATGCATATAATTGAATCACGTAAAACCTACGCATGCGGAAATCTACGAGTTTACGTGAACGTACCTCTTGGGATGACAATGGTCTTGTTGATTAGACTCACCAAAAGAACTTCCCAAGTATTCCCTTAATCCTTGCTCGACAATCAGGTGGAAGGATACTCGCGAACAATTAACAAAAGGAAAAAATAAACTTTGTTGCACCACTTTCGTGGATTTGCTAATTTTTCCAGCACATGGAATTGTACATGGGAATGAAAGAATCATCCCCTATTTATAGATAGGTGTTGGGCGAAAATTTGGGAAGAAAAACAATGTGGGAAAACCTTTTCTTGATCTCAGAGGGCAGATAGGAATCATCAATTCCAGATGTGTCAGCGACCATGGCTTTTCTGTCCCTATAACGTTGCTCTCTTCTGTTCCTCTTTTCTTCCCTTTCTTTTGGCGTCAGGTCTGGGCAGTCTGCGCTGTAGTGACCTGGCTTCTCACAGTTGAAGCACGCTCCTTGATCCACGGAACCTTTCCTTCCAGGTGAGTCACTCCGTCTGTAGGATCTATCAGGTGACTTCCCTTTCTGATAGTAATCTGAACTCCTTCTGTCAGATCTGTTATCTCTTCTCTCATCAGTCAGATTATCTCTTTTCTTTTCATCTCTGTGATCTCTTCGATCATCAGATCTGGTTCTTTCTGGAGATCTGTTAGCTGATCTCCTATCTCTTCCTCGGCTATGTTGATAATCTTTATAGAATCTTCGATACTTACCAAGTTGAATATTTGATTTTTCAAGCTTCCTGGTAAGCAGAGCGATCTGTTCTGCCTGACTTATTATGTTTCCAACAGGTTCAGCGGTCTTCGATCTGCTGCTGGTTGCTTTAAACGCAACTGATTTAGACGTTGAGGCTTCAGCGGGCGCCTCATCTTCATCTGCTTGTCCTCTTTCGATTAAATCGAACTCGTGAGCTTTAAGGCTTAGGAACAAGCTACTTGGTTTCATCCTTGAAATGTCTTGGCAATCCTTGATTACCGTGACTTTCATGTCCCATTTCTTGGTGAGAGATCTTAAAATCTTGTAGTTGATATCTTTGTCTGACATCTCTCTACCAAGTTCTCGTAGCTTATTCACTGACATAGTAATCCTTCCATCGAGCTCGTTGATGGTCTCGTTGGGCAGCATCTTCAGTTTTTCGAACTTTACCAGTTAAACTTGTAGACGTACCTTTTGATCTGATCATTTCCTTCGCATATCTCAGCTAGAGTATCCCACATTGCTTTCGCAGTTTGAGATATTTTATCTTCTCCTTGGTGACTTTATTCCATTGTCTTCATGATAATATGCCTGGTGATTGTATCTAGAGTATACTGACTTTCTTTTTCTCTCGCATCCATCAAGGCCGGGCTTTTTTCGCACAAGACTTCCCGGGGCAAATTCTGGATCTCCTCCAACTGCAGGGTTGTCGTAATATATGATGATGGGTCCTCTTTCAATGACTTCCATCATTCTGCCACTAATCGAACCTAGATGGTTGCACATATAAATGGCCCAATCTGCATACTCATCAATTGAGAACTTCGGCAAATCATGATACATACCAGAGGTATTATCCATGCTGAGTGATTTTGGAAAAATAAATGAGTTTTAAAACGGTTTTTCAAGATCTGTTCAATTGACCACAAAGATTCTTCCTCAAGAATCTATGATACACAAAGCCGATTGGTCCAGAGAACCACTTTGCTTCCGATACCACTTGTAGGTCCCGCGGGTTTTGTGAGGCGTAAGTCTAGAGGGGAGGGTGAATAGACTTACGCAAACTTTTTTGTGCAGATCGGTGTGATGGCGCTTAGCTTTGATCAGAGTGCAAGTGAATCGGTTTGGATCGATATCTAACTTACTAATCGCTTTGAAGGCGATCGATTAGGTATCTATCAGTTTAACTGATTTGTGCGGAAGCTAAGTTTTACCCGTGTGAAAAACCAGTTTTGATAAATCAGATTCCAAAGTCAGTCTTTTAACTAGTTGACTAAAGTGTCAAACTTGATCAGATCAGAAGCTTGGTGCTAGCTGATCTTAACTTAGAATATGTATGCAGCTTTGAATAAGTTGAGTGCGATTGTGTTAAGCAGTTAATCAAAGCAGGTAAAAGCACACAAGATTTATAGTGGTTCGGACAAACCAGTTCTACGTCCACTCTTCCCTATCACAAGGGGCACCAACTAAACCAACTAGACTTAGATTTTTGTGTTAGTCCAACACAGTACACCAACAGATATTTAAAGAGTTCTCACTCAACCGATCCTTAAAATCGTAACTAGAAACCCTAGTCCGAATTCAAACAACTTAACCTAACTTTGGGTTTGGATAAGATTGTTTTGGTTCCAACTATGAAATCTTTTCTAGTGTTTAAGTAGCCTACCAGCTAGATGAAAAGATTTATGTGCTAAGAACTTGTGGGATGAACACTTAAAAAATTAATCTTCAAGTTCGTGTTCTTCGTGCGGAAATTTGATTATAGCTTGAGTTTCTTGATTGTTTCAGTGTTTCCGTAACTTCACTCTGAAGTGTGATCCCATATTTATAGACCTCGAAATCAAAGAGCCGTTGGAGAGCAATTTGAATTTCGTGCTATATTTGGTAGACTTGCGAGATTGATGTGACGTGTCTTGAGGCAGCATGGCCGGCGTGAATAGTGTCTTTTATAGCCGTTAGAGAGAAAGGCACCAAATCTCGTAATTGCGGCTCGATCATACGTGTCTCGTTCTTATTGGTTAATGACGCCTTTCTTTTGTTGTTCTTCCAACTAAGGTTGACATTCTTCTTGTTCGGATCATAGGCGTATGATTTGGTGAAACATCGATTTTCACTGGTGGTGACTTTGATCGGATCAAAGTCGATCGATCTACTGATGGAGTCTTCTGGTGCCAGTTGTCTTAGCTTCAACTAGCAGACTCGGCTGATGTAGGTCTTCTGGTCTGATCTTCAAGTCTTCTGAGTTTGAGCTTCATGACTTCAGCTGAGATATCTGACTTGATCAGATCGATCTGATCTTCTGATCTTCTCTTGCCTTCTGGCCTGTCGGATATCAGCTGTTCTTCATATCTTCATATCTGACCTATACATATTGAGGTTCCCCCTCAATATGTGACCTATCTATTACATCAGTTGTTCTATACAATAGTTATCAACTGGTATTCTATAAACGGTAATATAAACATCAGTCAGCTAACAGGTCTGACTGGTCCTATTACATGTGTTTTAGAACTTTCATCAAAACTCTAAATTTCCCAACAATTTCCCCCTTTTTGATGAAACCAAAACACTTTGAGAAACCAAACACAGTTGATAAATATAGAACAGTAAATAGAACATAATCAGAAGACAATGAGATTTTGTCTTAGGATCAGAAAATAAACTTTTCTTTCATTAGATTTGTCGATTACATATTACATCAGAAAAGTTTGAATTTAAAAACAGCTGATCCTGAGAAGTGTTCAGATTTTTCACTCTTTAGGCTTGTATCCTTCTGGCATTTCTCTTTGATCTTGAGGGACGTTGAAAATCTGATATAGTTTCCATTTGACATCGTTGATCTGCTGAGGATCAGTTATGCATGCTTTGCTCAGGATGTCAAAATAGAATCTCTGAAATGTCAGTCTGTCAAATGAGCCATCTGCCTTCTTCGAGTAATCCAACAGATCATACTCTTGGCGAGATATTTTTACATTGATTATTTTGGCCTCATTTTCCAGATACTTCACAAAATCTGGATATTTGTTTTCCAACCAGTTGAGGAATTCTGCATCTGGAGATTCTTCTTGTGGAACAAGATCTAAAACAAAGGCATCCAGAAGCCATTCGCTTCTGATCTTATTCCATTCATCAAACCTATCAGCGTGTGCAGCAGTTTTTGGAATGATCTCAACAACTCTTGCTGGCAGTTGAGGTTCTGGTACAGATTTTCCAGCCTTTCCTTTCTTCGCCCTCGATCTGAATTTCTTCTTCAGATCTTCTGCCTCTGCCAATTTTTCTGCCCTTCTTTCTTCTTCACTAATTCGGGCTTCTTCAGCAATCTGCTCTTTGGACAGTTTCTCAGCCAGTTTCTTATCGGCCTGAATTTGGCTAGTTGTGCTTCTTGTGACTTTCTTAGTTTGAGTGACTGGTACAAGTTGTGATGTCCCAGCACCCGCAGCTACCTTTCTTGCCTTTGACTTTTCCATCTTCTCTGAAATTTCGTTAGCAAAGAGATCCAGATGGTCTAGTCTTTGTCCATAAGATTCAACTGTCTGAATCAGGTCTTCTGTTGTTCTGATCGTGTCAGTTGGTTTCTCACTCTGTCCTTCCCCCTTTTTGGTTTGATAAAAAAGAGCAGTGAGGTGGGAAGTCAGAGATCCAAAGCTGACTGATATCGCCCTGTTGAGATCTGCAACAGATAAACCTTGAGCTTGAGCAGTTAGATTTTGAACCTTCGAGATTAGCTCAGTCTTGACAGATTCCATGGCAGTAGAGAGGGTAAGAATTAGTTTGTCAAGTTTCTCTTCAGTCAATTCTAGCTTTTCAGTGAGCATCAGAAAAGAAACTTGTTGTTGATCAACCTGAATTAGCTTGTCATCAACTGATTTTATAAGCTCGGCAGACAGGTTGGTCACAGTTTGGGAGAACTGATCTTTGATTGCCTCAATCTGGGAAATAGCCAATTCCCTTTGATCTGTTATTTCTTTGAGGCCAATCTGCCTCTGATCAGTTATCACTCCCTCAACTTCTTCTTTCAGGAGATCTTTGAGACATGATCTGATCTCCTGAAGTTGATCAGCGGTGATGTGAGATGTAGAAATGTTATGCGTCACTTGATTTATTTTAGTTGTTTGTGCCTCCAGTGGTTGGTCATGAACTGCAGCACCAGTTCCACTATCATCGGCAGCTCCCGCATCCTTCATAGGCATATCTGCTTCAGGAGCTTCTTCAGCAGTCTCCAGTTCACCTTGTTCAGTCAACCCCAGCTTCCTGTGGATCAGAGCTTTAATTGATTCAGCAGTTATCAGCTCAGCTGGTGATCCTACTTGAGCAGATTTCTTCATATCGAAATCAAAATCTGCAAATTCATCAGCACCTCCCATCTGTTCTATAATCATCATAAAATCTGAGAAGCTTTTTAACCGGAGATCTTTCCAGGTGAGGATCTCCATAACTTCCTCTCTGATAACAGGATGGGCTACCAGCTCTGGATACATTGCATCAATATCTCGTTCAATTTGCATCCTGACCATTTTCCCGGTGATGGTCTTGGATGATCTGGACTCAGGAATTATTTGCTCAGATCGACCAGATTCAGGTTGATGAGATGTAGAGGGTTCTGGTGGTGCTTGAGTAGGTGGAAGTTCGTTGATTGGCTGAACCTGCAGAGGTTCTGTTGTTGAAGCAATTAAGTTCGGCTTTGCAGCAGGTGATCTTTCTGGTACGCGAACTGATGAACTATCAGGTTCGCGGGCAGGTGAATGAGAAGGAGAAACATGCTCAGTAGCCAGAAGTCTGAGCGGTGAATCAGCTCGAGATTGAGGAGAAGGAGATCGTTCGTCTCTCACTCTTCCCTCAGAATGTTCTGGCGAGCTCTCTACTTGAGAAGCTTGCCTGTCTGATTTTTCAGCTGACTTATGTGGCTCATCAGGTTGCTCTGGCACTCCTTCGTCATCTGACTCATCTTCCAGAAACAGAGTCATGGAGGCCTGTTTTGCCTTCTTAGGCCTCTTCTCTTGAGCCTTCACCAGTTTTCTTTTCTTCTTTTGGGGGGCATCTGGTGTAGACGTGGCTGCCTCCTTGGTTTTTCCTTTCTTCACCTTTGGAGGAGTGGGCCTCATATCATTATCAGGTGGCCCATATATAGCTGAAGTTGTTGTGAGGAAGCCTTGTAGGACTTCAGTCCATTCTGGTCCCATTCGGCATTTGGCATTTTGTCTTTCAGAATAACTGCAACCTTGTTGAGATTGCTGATCCTCTTCTTCAGATAGACCTGCCTCCGTTCATTAACTCCAAATTTTTCATGTTCTTGGAGCAGAATGGCCTTCAGGAAGCCATGCCAATTGATGTTCTTGGTTTCATCAATTATCGCAGCCATGCTGTATAGTTTGACGGATGTTAGAGCATCTGGGCTGAATGAAATACCCATGATTGTTTTTGACAATATGTCAAACAACAGTCGGTATTTCCTTTTTAACATCGGTCTGACAAAACCTGCGGTCTGATGTTTGTCAGCCTCTCTGAAGAGTTCGTTTCTGATCAGCTCATCTTCATTCTCCCTGTAGTGAGCAGGCGAGATTCTTCCTTTGGGCAAGCTGAACAGACGTGATATGTCCGCATTCGACAGTCTATCTCCTCTCCGTTGACTGAAGAGATCAGTTCATCTCCAGGGGTGTCTGTATCCACCTTCAAATTCCTTAAGAATTCGAGTGCTTCATATTGCATCACTGGATTGCAGTGAGCAGCACAGAATTTTTCAAGGCCTCCTTTCTTCAGAATTTGTTCCACTTCCATGGATTCTGGATCCCGCGTAACACCAAATCGCATTTAATTTGTCATCGACAATCTTTTGTTGCTAGATCAAAGATAGTTGCACATAATCTTTCCCATACCGTGAGTGGCCATCTACAACAAGATAGACTCGATTAAAATTGTGCATATACATAAAGATATCATGTATAGATTATCAGACCTATTCACAGGCCTAGTAATCGATAAACACATACGGATATCAAGAAAAGATAAGGCATATCGCAGGATAACATATATAGACATAATCTATATGATCAAAGGATTTTGAAAAAGAAAATCATCAAATAACCGAAATTACCATTCGCTTTTTTCTAAGATAAGTTTGAATCAAGAAAAAACACTTTGAATCACGTAAGGGTAATTTTGAGTTTTCAGAGAATAAATCGCAAGTTTTGAGAATAAGAAAACTCTGGTAGGGTTTTGATGAAACTTATAAAGAGAAGGGGGAAAAACGAGATTAGAAGATCAACCGTTTGAAAAGGTTAAACGATCCAGAGTAAGCGGTTTTGATCGTGTGGTCGAAAAAGCACGTCATTTAATACCTTTTGGATTTAAAAGCACATTTTGTAGCAATTAATACAAGTACCCCACGTCCGCATTAAATGTTTTGCAGGAAATACGTCACAAAGGTAATGAGTACAGTAAGGCAAATAATATCAGATAAAATCAAATAGGTAAGCAATAAACAAGGAAACAGAAATGCGTATCTGGTTGACTGATGTTGTAGTCAGTCAATACCACTTGTAATTGTTGATTCCAATTGTTGATCTTAGTTTTCTGCCTAATCCTTATAATTTCTCAACTGTTCTTTTCAACTGATCCGCTTCACTTTGCGTCTGATTTCCCTTTTCTGATCCCCCTTGATCAGTTGAAGTTCCCCCTTCAACTGTTATTTTTGATTTCTTGTTGACTGATATATCTGATTTGTTGAGGTATCAAGCTCAACTGATCTTCCTCATCTGATCAGTCTCTTATCTAATCAGATTTCAGTTGACCTAATCTGATTCTACTCAGACCAAGCCAATTCTTGGGATAAGTGTTACCGCCAAAACTTAGTTCTTGAAGAATTGAATAGTAGTCTCGATTCCCTAAGTTGGCACGATTTGACATGTGTAATAGTAGTCTGGATTCTTCGTAATGTCAAATCACCGTACATTTATCCAATTATCAGTCGCGTGTTTCCTACACGCTGTCCTTGTGATGCAGATTTCTCTAAAAGGCTTTGAGAAAACAATTTTGCATTCGCACCCTTGCTTGGCCTCTATAAATTGGACCAATGATTTACACAACATAACCCATTCACCATACTTATCTTCTTTGTAAAATCATGCATTCTGGTGAACCCTTATTTCCGGTGAAACTTCCGGCAAAAACCTTTACCCCTTTTTCAATGATTTCAGCTTCTCAAATCAACCCTGTGTGTCCCTTATCACTATTTTCGTCGTCATCAAAGATTACACATACAATTGTTGCCAAGCTTCTCTATCACCAAGGCGGCGGATCTGCTGTCGTAACTGAGAAGACACTTCTCCTAACCTTATGCACCTTGTGTGTCTATCGAGATGACGGAACTAGCATCAACAGACTCAGTCTGATATAAAACATGAGTTTGATATACGGTCTTGATCAGACAACAGCTGATCTTCGTATATCAACTCAATTTTTTCATGCGACACATGTGCCCATAAGGTCTTTGAACCACTTTCTTGGCACATGTGCTCCATTTAACAGCTGGAGAGCCCATTGACTTCAGGTCTAAGGGCTCCTGGCTTAGAAATCCTATCAAGGCCTCTCTCGCTCCATTGATTTTAGCTTCTGCGAGTGGCTTTAGGATTATTTCAAAGCCTTTCTCACCCCTGTTAAGTGGGGGAAAATGGGAGCATCAGATTTAAAATCTCTCTCTCTCTCCCCCTTCTAGGGTTAAGCTTAGGGTTTAGGGTTTAGGGTTTATGTACTGACCTCCGGGTCCTTTTGTACTTGTAACTTGTAATGTAAATCTGACCTTCGGGTCTTTATCAATGAAAATTTCTATTATTCCATTGTTGTGTAAATTTTCTATTTTCTTATGCAATTTAAGCTTTAATCTTATAAATCCTTGCTTGTTGAATATCAGCTTAATCGACTTACAAACTGTGAAAACCAAACTGATTTAATCAGATAATCCTTTAATCTGATCAGTTTCTTTAATCTGATCAGTTCTTTTAATCTGATAATCTGTAAATCTGATCGCTTTCTCATATCAGTTCCTTGACTGATCTTCTGATCAGTTGAGATACCAAACTCAACTGATTTCTCTTAACCTGGTTAGTCTCTTAACCAGCTGGTTCTGGAGAACAGTCCATCAAGCATTTTAGGTGCTTTTTCTCCAAGATCCAGAAGCCCTAGCTCATTGCATAATTCTCTGAATCTGATCTCAGCTAGTGGCTTGGTTAGAATGTCAGCTTTCTGTATATCAGTATGAATCTTTTCCATTTAGATATTCTTCTTTTCAACATGATCTCTTATAAAATGGTGTCTGACATCCACATGCTTGCATCTTGTATGTAGAACAGGATTCTGAGTGATTGCAATAAGACTATTATCACACGTAATATAGGTACATTCTTAGCTACAATGTTATAATCCCTCACCGGCCGACTAAGCTAGAGCAAGGAGCAATGAAATTCCCTCGCAGACCATATATTATGCTTCAAGTAGAGATGTCGAATCGATGTCTACTTTTTGAAAACCACGAGATCAGTTTACTTCCTAAAAATTGACATGTTCCTGAGGTTGATTTTCTGTCAATCTTGCAACCTCCATAATCAGAATATGAATACCCACTAAGCTCTAGATTATCATCTGATGGGTAAAATAAACCAAGGTTTATCGTTGTCCTTCAGATACTTAAGAATCCGCTTAGTCGCTTTCTAGGTGGCTTTGCATTGATTTGCACGAAATCGCACATACACCTACTTGCAAAAAGTGATATCCGGTCTTTGGCGCTTAGGTATAGTAGAGATCCAATGAGAGCCCTATATTCTTTCTGATTGGTTTTCTGACCATCCTCATCTGGATCCATCTTGAATCCAGTTATCATAGGAATTCTGGCTTCCTTACAGTTTTGAACTCCAAACTTAGCCAATAAATTCCTAGTGTACTTTGCTTGGCAAATGAATATCCCTTCTGTACTTTGTTTCACTTGTAGACCCAGAAAGTAACTCATCTGCCCCATCATGGACATCTCGAACTTCCCTTGCATCAGTTTGCTGAATCTTTCACATAGACTCTTGTTGGGAGATCCGAAGATGATGTCGCCCACGTGAGATCCGAACCATCGTAATATCTTCTCCATCTTCTATTCTCAATAAGGTTACGTCCAATCGCTTCCTTTAGTGAACCCACTGTCTATCAAGAACTGAGAGAGTGTATCATACCAAGCTCGAGGAGCTTGTTTCAGGCCATAAAGAGCTTTTCTTAAACGGTACACTTGGTTGCTCTTTTCGAAGCCTGGAGGTTGTTCGACATAAACTTCCTCTGCTAGTACCCCGTTTAAGAATGCACTTTTTACGTCCATCTGATACACAGTGAACCCTCTGTGGGAAGCATATGCCAGAAACAATTGAATGGCTTCTAGGCGAGCGACTGGTGCAAAGGTCTCATCATAATCAATTCCTTCTGATTGTGAATACCCCTTAGCAACAAGTCTTGCCTTATTCCCCGTTATGACATTTTTCTCATCTCTTTGTTCTTGAATACCCACTTCGTGCCAATTACGTCTTGATGAGTTGGTCCGTCCACCGTTCCCCAAACTTGATTTCTCTCGAATCGCTTTCCATCTCCTCCTCGCATGGCTAGAATCCAAATTTTGGCCTTGTAGAGCTTCCTCTCTCGTTGTTGGTTCCTTCATAGACGGATAATAGCAATACATGGCACTTTCACCAACCTGATGTCTAGTTTTAACTCTATCAGATGGGTCTCCGATGATCAGATCAGTTGGATGACTGGTTATCCAGGTCCTTCTGTTCTGATTTGTGTCGGTTTGGAGAACATCATCCATTTCTGATAAAGGTTCATTACTAGCGATTGGGAGTGGTGCAGATTTATGATCCACTTGATAAGAACATGTCTTAGGTGATGTTGGACTCATCATGTCTTTGATGTCTGCTCGTGGAACTTCAGTGTTCCCCTCGAACCGGATGGTTCGGTTGATCTCGCCTCTCGTTGCATCGAACTTCTTCATCGACAGTTTTTCGTACCTTAGGATCTGATTGATCTGGTGAATCAGCTAGATCTGGAATGTATACTGTTACGATTTCTGATCCTTTTTCCTTGATCGTTAGTCGTCCATTTTCCGAGCATCGTGCAAAGTTGATCGTGTACATCTTGTTCGAGGCGATTTCTCTTGTTCGTAAGATGCTTCATCAAAGACTACATGGGGTGTTTCTTCCACAACTAGGGTTCGCTCATTTGTAAACCCCGAAAGCCTTGCTAGATGAGGAATATCCTAAGAATATACCCTCATCCGACTTGGCCTCAAAAGTCTTCAACCCGACTCTTCCCATTGTTGTGTATGAAACACTTACACCCAAAAACATGGAAGCAAGAAACACGAGGTTTTCTGCCCTTCCACAGTTCATAGGGTGTTTTGTAGTGAGCCTTAGTCGAAGACATCTGCTTCCGAGTATGACATGCGAAGTTGATAGCTTCCACCGTAAACGGCTTGGTATTGCATGTTCAAATTTAACATCGTCATGAAAGCAAATTTCTTTGAGAGTTCTGTTTCTCCGCTTCGCTACTCCATTCTGTTTGTGGGCGTTCTTGGCAAATTGATGTCTCATGTCAGATATACCAAACTTAGAGCAAAAATCAGTAATAAAAGAGTTCAGAAATTCTGTACCTTTATCTGATCTGATTTTTACTACACTGACACCCTTCTCATTTTGTAATCTCTTTAGCAGATTTCGGCATCTTCGTTGTCGTCTCATTCTTCTTATGTAAGAATATAACCCAGGTAAACTTGGAATAGTCATCCACAATTACCAGAGTATATTTGCGTCCGCTGAGACTGACTGGTGTAACTGGTCCAAATAGATCCATATGAAGCAGCTGCAATACTCTGCTGGATGCCGGTCCAGGAATTCCCTTGAATGAAGCTTTGACCTGTTTTCCCTTCTGACATGCGGCACATGTCTGATCCTTTGAAAATACTTCATTCGGAAGTCCTTCCACTAAAGACATCCTTGCTATCTTATTAAGAGTTTTAAAGTTCAGATGGCTCATTCTTTTGTGCCAGAGCCAACTGCTACTTTTGGAACTCTTAACAATCAGGCATGCATTTCTTGGGCAACTGTTCTAATCAGCTGTGTAGATCATCCCTTTCCTTGAACCAGTTAGCAAGATCTGTTGAGTGGCTCGATTTTTGATAGTGCATTGATCAGTTGAGAACTCAACACTGAATCCGTTGTCGCAGAATTGTGAAACCGATAATAGGTTGTGCTTTAGACCTTCGACATACGAGACTCCAATTACATGTACATCATCATTCTCTAAGGTTCCGAATCCTTTGGTATAACCAAAGTTATCATCACCGAAGAGTACACGCGGGCCTTTCTGTTCTATGTAAGAGCTGAGGAGGTGTTTGCTTCCAGTCATGTGCCTTGAGCATCCACTATCGATGTACCAGATAGTTTCTTGCACACCTCCTTTGTTGGCCAGACCCACGCGAACCTGCAGCCAAATCAGGCTTTAGGTACCCCTTTTGGATTGGGTCCTGAGGGGTTAGGATTGGTTTTGGGGATCCATATAAACAGGGCACTTCTATTGAGATCAGTTAGATCAGAATGCCTGATTTGTCTTCCATACCTATCAACATAATCATACGTCTCTTTATATGCTTTCTGATTAGTATGATTATTAGTGTGAACCTTGGGTGACTTAAAAGACTTGGGATTTATCTTTTCTGTTTGTCTTCTTTTCATCCATTAGGGTTGGTTCAAAAAAGCACCCTAGGTTTCGATTATAGGGGTAGGTACGATTTGCTACCATCAAAAGATTCATATCTTTTTGGCATAGGTGGTTTTTGGCTTTACCTATAGCTTGCTTATTCGGCAGCTGACCTTGATTGGGTCTCAGATTAGACTTCCCTTTTACAGGTTGTCTTTTCTGGTACCTAATCTGTTGATCAGGTTGAGGTTTCTTCAGAAGAACTGGGTTTTTCTGTTGATTCCTCGGCTGATGCTTTACCGATTAGGGGTCCATTTCTCTTTTTTCGATTAGGCACTTGCCTTTACCTCCAATGTGTCTTTTTTTCCCTTATTAGATACAAGTTTGGCTTTTAGTGTATCTTTGTCAGAAACTCGTTTGATTACACCTTTTTGAAGTGAATCAAACGGGGCTTTTGAGGATGTGGAAGGGTTCTCATACCCAAGTCCCTTCTTGTTAATCGTTGTTCAAAAATAGGCGTTCATATCTTGAACGGTTTTAGATGACTTTGTGAAAACCTCTATTTTCTTGCGCAAATTATCCTCAGAAGATTTTAGACTCTCATGTAGTCGAAATAGCTCATCAAATTTAGCTTGAAGGATTTTGAAGTCATCAGCTTGTTGTTTGTTGATTGCTAGCTGATCTTTGATCTGCTTCTCCTGAGCAGAAGATTTAACTTTCAGAATGTTAAGTTCCTCGATTTACCTTCGAAAGCGGTTCAAAGATTTCGATTCAAAGAGCTTTCTTTGAGATCCTTCTCTTTAACAAGCTGATTATTTCTGATCCTTAGCTTGTCATTCTCAGCTTCCACCATAGCATAAGTGTCTACTGCATTGGAGAGATCATCAAGCAATTGCTCAGAGTAGAGCTGCAGTTCAATCTCCTCAGCAGGTGTGCTAATAATAGCGGTGTGTAAGCGGAACAAAGCGAAAGGTTTGGAGGTTACCTCAGATTGGTCCTCCTTGGCCATCAGGCAAATCTCATCGTCATCCCAAGAGAATATCGGATCTTCATTCTCATAGAAGTCAACAAAGACCGCTTATCGGACATAAATCTTCTCTGAGAGAAATATCCGAGAATCCTCGGAGGCGGATAGGAATCATCAATTCCGGATGTGTCGTGACCATGGCTTTTCATCCCTATAACGTTGCTCTCTTTTGTTCCTCTTTTCTTCCCTTTCTTTTGGCGTCCAGTCTAGGCGATCTGTATTTGTAGTGACTGGCTTCTCCACAGTTGAAGCACGCCCCTTGAACCACGGAACCTTTCCTTCCGGTGAGTCAAGTCTCTCGTCAGTAGGATCTATCGGTGACTTCCTTTTCGATAATAATCAACTCCTTCATCGGATCTGTTATCTCTTCTCTCATCATCCAGTTATCTCTTTTCTTTTCATCTCTGTGATCTCTTCCATCATCAGATCTGGTTCTTTCTGGAGATCTGTTAGCTGATCTCCTATCTCTTCCTCGGCTATGTTGATAATCTTTATAGAATCTTCGATACTTACCAAGTTGAATATTTGATTTTTCAAGCTTCCTGGTAAGAAGAAGCGTGTTCTGATTTGACTTATTATGTTTCCAACAGTTCGGTCTTCGATCTGCTTTCTTTGGTTGCTTTTTTAAATGAATCGATTTAGACATTGAGGCTTCAGCGGGTGCCTCGTCTTCATCTGCTTGTCCTCTTTTGATTAAATCGAACTCGTGAGCTTTAAGGCTTAGGAACAAGCTACTTGGTTTCATCCTTGAAATGTCTTGGCAATCCTTGATTACCGTGACTTTCATGTCCAATTTCTTGGTGAGAGATCTTAAAATATTGTAGTTGATATCTTTGTCTGACATCTCTCTACCAAGTTCTCGTAGCTTATTCACTGACATAGTAATCCTTCCATCGAGCTCGTTGATGGTCTCGTTGGGCAGCATCTTCAGTTTTTCAAACTTTACCAGTTTGGCTTGTAGACGACTGTCTTTGATCTGATCATTTCCTTCGCATATCTCAGCTAGAGTATCCCACATTGCTTTCGCAGTTTGAGATATTTTATCTTCTCCTTGGTGACTTTATCCATTGTCTTCATGATAATATGCCTGACGATTGTATCTAGAGTATACAACTTTCTTTCCTCTGCATCCATCAAGGCTGGGCTTTTTCGCACAAGACTTCCCGGGGCAAAGTCTGGATCTCCTCCAACTGCAGGGTTGTCGTAATATATGATGATGGGTCCTCTTTCAATGACTTCCATCATTCTGCCACTAATCGAACCTAGATGGTTGCACATATAAATGGCCCAATCTGCATACTCATCAATTGAGAACTTCGGCAAATCATGATACATACCAGAGGTATTATCCATGCTGAGTGATTTTGGAAAAACAAATGAGTTTTAAAACGGTTTTTCAAGATCTGTTCAATTGACCACAAAGATTCTTCCTCAAGAATCGATGATACACAAAGCCAGTGGTCTGTAGAACCACTGCTCTGATACCACTTGTAGGTCCCGAACAGGTTTTGTGAGGGCAGAAGTCTAGAGGGGAGGGGTGAATAGACTTCTGCAAACTTTTTGTGAGGATCAGGTGTGATGGCAGTTAGCCTGATCAGAGTGCAAGTGAATCAGTTTGGACTGATATCTAACTTACTAATCGCCTGAAGGCAGATCAGTTCGGTATCTATCAGTTTAACTGATTTGTGCGGAAGCTAAGTTTTACCCGTGTGAAAAACCAGTTTTGATAAATCAGATTCCAAAGTCAGTCTTTTAACCAGTTGACTAAAGTGTCAAACTTGATCAGATCAGAAGCTTGGTGCTAGCTGATCTTAACTTAGAATATGTATGTAGCTTTGAATAAGTTGAGTGCGATTGTGTTAAGCAGTTAATCAAAGCAGGTAAAAGCACACAAGATTTATAGTGGTTCGGACAAACCAGTCCTACGTCCACTCTTCCCTATCACAAGGGGCACCAACTAAACCAACTGGACTTAGATTTTTGTGTTAGTCCAACACAGTACACCAACAGATATTTAAAGAGTTCTCACTCAACCGATCCCAGAAATCAGAACTAGAAACCCTAGTCTGAAATCTTGCTAAACAACTTAACCTAACTTTGGGTTTGGATAAGATTGTTTTGGTTCCAACTATGAAATCTTTTCTAGTGTTTAAGTAGCCTATCAGCTAGATGAAAAGATTTCTGTGCTAAGAACTTATGGGATGAACACTTAAAAAATTAATCTTCAAGTTCGTGTTCTTCGTGCGGAAATCTGATTATAGCTTGAGCTTCTTGATTGTTTCAGTGTTTCCGTAACTTCACTCTGAAGTGTGATCCCATATTTATAGACCTCGAAATCAAAGAGCCGTTGGAGAGCAATTTGAATTTCAGGCTATATTTGGTAGACTTGCAGGATTGATGTGACGTGCTTCAGGAACGGCATGGCCGAAAGCGTGAATAGTGTCTTTTATAGCCGTTAGAGAGAGTAGCACCAAATCCCATAATTGCCGGCTCCGATCATACGTGTCTCGTTCTTATTGGTTAACAGACGCACTTTTCAGTGTTGTTCTTCCAACTAAGGTTGACATTCTTCTTGTTCAGATCATAGACGTATGATTTGGTGAAACATCAGTTTTCACCTGGTGAGCTGACCTGATCAGATCAAAGCTGGTCAGTCTACCTGATGGAGTCTTCTGGTGCCAGTTGTCTTAGCTTGAACTAGCAGACTCGGCTGATGTAGGTCTTCTGGTCTGATCTTCAAGTCTTCTGAGTTTGAGCTTCATGACTTCAGCTGAGATATCTGACTTGATCAGATCGATCTGATCTTCTGATCTTCTCTTGCCTTCTGGCCTGTCGGATATCAGCTGTTCTTCATATCTTCAGATCTGACCTATACATATTGAGGTTCCCCCTCAATATGTGACCTATCTATTACATCAGTTGTTCTATACAATAGTTATCAACTGGTATTCTATAAACGGTAATATAAACATCAGTCAGCTAACAGGTCTGACTGGTCCTATTACATGTGTTTTAGAACTTTCATCAAAACTCTAAATTCCCAACAGATAGGTGTTGGGCGAAAATTTGGGAAGAAAAACAATGTGAGAAAACCTTTTCTTGATCTCCAAGAAATCTTGAATATATCTCCTATATTCTTTTTCCCATAATTATAATATTCCACAAAAATTCCACCTTATCAACATTATGGTATTTTCGAAAATATAGGGTCCAAGATTCCAAGATTTGGGATCTTCTTGAATTTATGAGATATTCTTGTATTTCAAGAAATACATATCTTCCATAATATCTTTTCAAAAAAATCAAGAAAATCTTTCTTGCCCTTATTTTCAAATTTTCAAAATTTCTATATAGATAATCAAGTGAGAGATTTCTTGAATTTAATGAGATAATCTTGTATTCCAAGAATACATATCTTCATTCCATAACAAAATTCAAAGAAAATCTTTCTCCCCTTTTATCTATAAATTTCGAAAATAATTAGGAAAAATAAGCAACAATATTTATTTTATTTTAAACACCTTTTTCAGTTATTGGACTATATGTTGGGCTACTCATGGGGCCTTTAGGAGAATTAAGATTGGACCTTCAAATGGATCTTGAATTATCAATATTGAGCCACACTATTATCCAAGCCCATAAATATTAATTAATCCCACTACATAATTAATATTGCACTATCCATCTTAACCCATATTACAGTCAATATGGCTCCCGGTTATTATTTCCCGTGTTTAAGATTATCTAGCCCATTAATTAATTCAAGCCACTGAAAAAGCTTTCCGTTAATTAATATCTTTTGTCCTTGGTCAAGGAACGGTTCAACATTATTATCCATACCGGAAACTAATTCAACTTGCAAAATTTGGTATGATAAAGCTTATGAACCTCCCAAGGGGGCAAATCGAACAAGCGTACTTACACACGATTCTTCGTATTAAATCTTAGCAATCACATATGACCAATAATATTGCCCAAGATAAAAAGTATTGAATCTCGTTGATTCTCTACCCATGATAAGTCAAAGCAATAATTATCAATCACACGTGATCCTATTTAAGGAACGAAGATTAAGAAATAACGAACCACTGAGGTCTAATTCTTCCTTTTTCAGTTCCGAAGAATTTATCCTCCTGTAGGTCCTATTCAGTGCATCAGACATGCACTAGTGTAATCTCTTGGTCAAGACAAGCCAATCTGAGCCTTAAACTTCAACCTTTCACGATGGGTTGTTCATTTCCATCTAGGTCGTGAATGGCGTACTTTTAGTTACAAGGACTGTTAATTTAATCTTCTATGATCTGGTATCACTAAATTAACTACAATGTAACACGTACTATTTAATGAACAGTTATGCAGTAAATATGTGTAACATTCAATGATATTTAAAGCAATAGTGATAAACAATTTATTTCAGCAAATAAGTCCGAAATTCAGTTTTGATTATACAAAGTAAAAAGCATACTTTCCAGTATAATCCCAACAATCTCCCACTTATACTCAAAGTCTGCTTTTAAGTATACTACAACATGTCTCGTGTAGTTCGTGACATCTAATGCCACCTACACGAACCTAATAATTTCTCCTACTTATACTCAAAGCAGATTGGCAACGGTCTTGACACCCATTCCTTTCACATGTCTCTTGAATGTATTCAGAGACAGACCCTTTGTGAATGGATCTGCTAGGTTGTCTTCAGACGCTATCTTTGCCACATCTATATCTCCTCTCTTAACGATTTCTCGTATAAGATGGTATTTCCTTTCAATGTGTTTGCTGGCCTTATGGGCTCTTGGTTCCCTTGAATTTGCAACTGCTCCGGCATTGTCACAATAAACAGTGATTGTGCTGGGCAAATTCGGAACTACGCCCAAGTCCACTAGGAAGTTCTTGAGCCAAACCGCTTTTTTTCACGCCTGCAGCGATTACATATTCGGTTTCCATGGTAGAATCTGCGATGCATTTACGCTAACGCTTCTCCATGTCACGGCTCCTTCCCCATGCAAAACACACTACCGAGGTAGATTTTCCGAGTCTATGTCCGATTGGAAATCCGAGTCCGTGTAGCCGATGGGGATTGACTATCTCGACCGATAAATCAACATTCTATCCCGAGTTCTTTTCGGATACTTCGTAATGTTTTTAATCGCCATTCAATGCTCTTTCCCGGGTTACTTTGATATCTTGCCACCATGCCAACGGCAAAGCGGATATCCGGTCTCGCATACAAATTGCAGATACATAAGGCTTCCGGCGGTACCAAGCATAAGGAATGCCTCTCATGTCATCTATCTCTTTTTTGCCTTAGGGACATTTTCTTGGATAGATGGATTCCATGTCCGAAAAGGTACGAAGCCTTTCTTGGAATCTTGCATCTTTGAATCGCTTCAAGACAAAGGTCTATGTATGAAGCTTTCATGATAAGCCTATCATCCTTTTCTTGCGATCTCGAGTGATCTTGATCCTAAGGATGTGTGCGGCTTCCCCTAAGTCCTTCATATCAAACTATTTTGAAAGCCATGCCCTTACGTCTGATAACACATTCACATCATTCCCGATGATCAGAATGTCGTCTACGTATAGTACTAAGAATACCAATGCAGTTCCGACACACTTTTTGTACACACAACTTTCGAACTCGTTCTGATAGAACCCATAAGACTTTATAACATGATCAAAATATTGGTTCCAAGCTCTGGATGCCTGTTTGAGTCCGTAAATGGACTTCATGAGCTTACAAACTAGGTGTTCTTGGCCTTTTTCAATGAAGCCTTGGGGTTGTTGCATATAGATCTCTTTATCAAGACTTCCGTTGAGGAAAGCTATCTTGACATCCATTTGCCAAATTTCAAAGTCGAGATGCGCAGCAATCGATAAGAGAATACGGATGGACTTGAGCATGGCTACGGGCGAAAAAGTTTCCTCATAATCGATCCCTTCTTTCTGAGTATAACCTTTCGCCACGAGTCTTGCTTTGAAGGTTTCCACCTTCCCGTCCGGTCCTCTTTTCCTCTTATACACCCACTTACAACCAATGGGTTTGACCCCATTAAGTGGTTCGACTAGCTCCCACACTCTGTTATGAAACATAGAAACCATTTCGTCTTTCATTGCAGTTTGCCAAGAATCTGCATCCTTGTCTTGGATTGCCTCGTCATGTGTGCATGGATCTGATTTGTCTTGTCCGGGAATCAAGTCCGAGGACTCTCCTATTACCATAAATCTCTCGGGCTGTTTCACAACCCTCCCACTACTTCGAGGTTCCGGTTGTGTAAGTGTGTCGTATGGTATATCATCTTGTACAGTTGGCATTGAGGTTAGCCCCCTTAGCTCATTTAAGGTAATCTCACTTCAGGGTCTTCTTTCGTTCATATAGTCTTCTTCCAAAAATCTAAAGTTGGTGCTTATGACCACCTTTTGATCTTCGGGACCATAGAACATACACCCTTTTGTTCCCTCGGGGTATCCTACAAACAACCTTAATTCTGATCGAGGATCCAATTTTCCGGCTTCCTTGTCCAACACGTAGGTCGGACAAATTCTCATGTGTCTCATACTAGGCTTGCGCTCGGTCCATAATTCTTTGGGAGTTTTGGGAACCGATTTGGATGGCACCAAGTTTAGAATGTAAGTTGTTGTTTCCAAGGCATGAACCCAGAACGACTTGGGAAGATCCGCATAACTCATCATAGATCTAACCATTTCCAAAAGAGTTTTGTTTCTTCGCTCTGCAACCCCATTTTGTTGAGGGGTTCCGGGTGCAGTGAGCTGGGATGCAATCCTTTCATCAGATAAGTAGTTCGAAAACTCATCACTGAGGTATTCGCCTCCACGATCAGATCGTAGAGACTTGATACATTTTTCCCTATGATTCTCTGCTTGAGCCTTAAATTCTTTGAATTTCTCAAAGGTCTCAGATTTATGCTTCATAAGGAAAATAAAACCGTACCTTGAGTAATCATCAATAAAAGTGACAAAATACTCATAACCTCCTCTTGCTTTGGTTGACATTGGACCACATACATCTGTGTGAACGATCTCTAACACTTCTTTGGCTCTATTCCCCTTGGCTCCAAAAGTCCTCTTGGTCATTTTACCCTCCAAACATGATTCGCAGGTTGGAATTGGTTCAACTTGGAGAAACTCTAGTGAACCGTCTTTCACCAACCTTTGGATCCTCTTTGGATTTATATGACCTAATCTTAGATGCCAAAGAAGTGTCTCGTTCACGTCTGATGAACGTTTTCTTTTCTCGGAAACAGTTGATGTGTTATAGGATGCATTTCGTGAGTGGTGTGCACAGTTAATTGTATAGAGATTATTCGACAACGTTCCATGACAGATAAATTTATCAAAAATAGAAATGGTAACAACTTTATTAAAAGTAACCGAATATCCATCATGAAAAAGTTTAGAAACTGAAATTAAATTCTTTCTAAAACTTGGAACGTAAAGAACATCTCTTAAAATTAAAACTCGCCTTCAAAAGACAGTGCACTTCTCCCATCGCTTCACCGCCACTCAGTAAAGATCGCCCGAAGTGATGAGGATCTCACTCCCACTAAGTTGTCGGGTCCGTTTGAACCCCTGTAAAGTGAAACAAACATGATCAGTGGATCCCGTATCCACCACCCATAAATGGGAGGCATACGCCGCTAAACAAGTTTCAACAACTAGTGCGTGAGAATTACCTTTCTTTCCTTTCCTTTTGGGATTGGAACAGACTGACCTCCAATGTCCTTTCTCACCGCAATTAAAACATATTCCTTTTGGTCCTTTCTTGACACCCAAACAACTAACTGTCTTTTTCTCACTTTTCTTAGTGATGAGTTTGCTTTGGTTCTGACCACTTTCCTTTTCTTGAGACTTGCCTTCCACTGGCCTAGATCTCGAGAAAAGACTTTTGGTCACCAATGCTTCTTCTTTCTTTCCTAAATGCTTCTCTATTTTCTCCAAGGCTTCTTGTAGGATATCCATAGTAAACATGTGATCACTCATCACAAAATTACAAAAAATCCATCGAAGCTTCTTGGTAGAGTTAGCAATGTAAATTCGATTTGGGCCTCATCACAATACTTAGTTCCAGATAAGCCGGTTTTTTCAAAATGGTGTTTAATCCTCGAGAACATGCTCCCTTCACGGTGTTCCTCAACCATCTTTAGCCCGCCACATCGTCATTTTTAAACCGATTGATCATGTGGTCTTTTGTTAAAAACATTTCTTCAAGACTTTGCATAATTTCGCAGCCGAGACTCAACACCTTCATGAATGTGTCTCAAATCATCGACAAAGTGAAGTCAAGATTACACGCTTTTCATGGGTTCATTGGCTCGCTCCCAAATATTATACTCATGTCTTTCCGCATTAGGTGATTCAACAAGAGGGCTTACGTGGCTTGGGTACATCAAGAACCCAATAATGTTCTTGTCTTGGTAGTAGGACAAAACTCATATTTCGTTTCCAAACATTATAGTTTTCGCCAGTTAATTGGTGTTCTTTGAGTGTATATAACAGTGGATTAAAAGGTTGCGACATGATGAACTGAAATAAACAATAATATGCATAAGCACAAAAAAATATCACAAGGTTCGATCACATGCATCATATTAAAATCTCAAAAAATATGAACATGCATCAGCCAACATCTCAAAACAGTTTAAATAAGCCACGTGGGGTGGGTCATTATTTAAACACATTCAAGCATGTTACAAACAAGAACAGTTACAAACCTTTAATATCCAGATTAATAGTTGGCTCCCACTTGACCAATATAAAATTGACAGGGACTTCGGGGAAGTATATGCATATCAATTTTATACCTAAGTAATAACCATGATTAAATACAGGATTATTATTTTGTATTGAACGAGCCTCATGGGGAGGGTCATCGTCGCCACTAGTAATAATCCACAATCATCCATTTGGAATTCATTCATGTGAAAGCTAACTTTTGACCGTCCCGTGGGGGGAATTTCTCCAAAAGAATTCACAAATAAATAAATCATGGAGGTCAAAATTAATTCAATTTTATTATCCGGAATAAAATTGTCAATTAATTATTTAAACATACTTAGTAATTTTTGAAGGTGAGATTTTTCATTGGGCAACTCTCATGCAAACACATTTAAATAAATTAAATAAAGCATAAGATAGCACAATAATAAATCAAACAATGCAGAAAAAAGATAAACATATTGGGCACAAATTATCTAATTGTCATGGTTTGATTTTTCTTGGCTTGATCTTGAGAAATACCGTCTTGAATTTCTCCCATCGTCTCGAAAAAAAATACTCCATCTCGAAATGCCCCGCCAAGTAGCTCGCAGCCGGGATGCCTTGCATCCAAGCTGACCCTTGGCATTACTCGGGCTTAGCCAGCGAGCCTCGGCCCCGGCCGTGTCCGTGATCCCCGGCGGCACAGCGAACCCTCGGCGGCGACGCCGCGTAACCGCCGCACTTCGCTTGCGCGCTTCAGTCAGCCACCTCACCCACGAACCTGCTTCCATACGTCTCCCACCTCCGATGCCGTAATCCCGTTCGTCCGGCCCGTTCGCGCCTTGCGGTCAAGCGTGCGCCGTCTTGTGCCGGCCGTCATCCTGCCAGCCTATCCTCGGCCCACCATTTCGCCACCAGCGCCCATGCCCATCGCGCCCTGCTTGGCGATGTACGTATTCTTGCGTGCCTCCTGGCACGTTTTGCGCGACGACGCCGCTTACGCCGATTACGATTTTATCCTTTAATTCTTCGTCTCGTTTTCATTTCCGATCCGGTTATAATTTATTTACATAAAATAAATAAACCTGGATCTAGACTAGTCTATTACATTGATCAAATCAAACAAATCCTAATCTACTCGTGGATTTTCTCACGAGGTAAAATGAATCCGAACGAATCGAATTAAAACCACAATTTATATGCATGCATAAATAAACACATTAAATTCCATGACAATTGGATACCTGCAAAACAGATCTAGCAATTCTACTATCCAATTTCAAATTTAATGTCGGTAATTAAATTACAATTTAAAAAAATTGAGTCTCAAACCGTGGCTCTGATACCAGTTGTTGGGGAATAAGTTGCACAGATCTATTCGGGGTGAATATTTAAATACAAATTTAATTCTTATAATTATTACTAGCATGAATTAATCCTATATTAATTCAAATAATAATCCAACAACAAATCATGCATATAATTGAATCACGTAAAACCTACGCATGCGGAAATCTACGAGTTTACGTGAACGTACCTCTTGGGACGACAATGGTCTTGTTGATTAAACTCACCAAAAGAACTTCCCAAGTATTCCCTTAATCCTTGCTCGACAATCCGGTGGAAGGATACTCGCGAACAATTAACAAAAAGAAAAAATAAACTTTGTTGCACCACTTTCGTGGATTTGCTAATTTTTCCAGCACATGGAATTGTACATGGGAATGAAAGAATCATCCCCTATTTATAGATAGGTGTTGGGCGAAAATTTGGGAAGAAAAACAATGTGGGAAAACCTTTTCTTGATCTCCAAGAAATCTTGAATATATCTCCTATATTCTTTTTCCCATAATTATAATATTCCACAAAAATCCCACCTTATCAACATTATGGTATTTTCGAAAATATAGGGTCCAAGATTCCAAGATTTGGATCTTCTTGAATTTATGAGATATTCTTGTATTTCAAGAAATACATATCTTCCATAATATCTATTCAAGAAAATCAAGAAAATCTTTCTTGCCCTTTATTTTCAAAATTTTGAAATTTCTATATAGATAACCAAGTGGGAGATTTCTTGAATTTAATGAGATAATCTTGTATTCCAAGAATACATATCTTCATTCCATAACAAAATTCAAAGAAAATCTTTCTCCCCTTCTATCTATAAATTTCGAAAATAATTAGGAAAAATAAGCAACAATATTTATTTTATTTTAAACACCTTTTTCAGTTATTGGACTATATGTTGGGCTACTCAGGGGGCCTTTAGGAGAATTAAGATTGGACCTTCCAATGGATCTTGAATTATCAATATTGAGCCACAATATTATTCAACCCCATAAATATTAATTAATCCCACTACATAATTAATATTGCACTATCCATCTTAACCCATATTACAGTCAATATGGCTCCCGGTTATTATTTCCCGTGTTTAAGATTATCTAGCCCATTAATTAATTCAAGCCACTGAAAAAGCTTTCCGTTAATTAATATCTTTTGTCCTTGGTCAAGGAACGGTTCAACATTATTATCCATACCGGAAACTAATTCCACTTGCAAGATTTGGTATGATAAAGCTTATGAACCTCCCAAGGGGCAAATCGTCGAACAAAGCGTGCTTTGCACACGATTCTTCGTATTAAATCTTAGCAATCACATGTGACCAATAATATTGCCCAAGATAAAAAGTATTGAATCTCGTTGATTCTCTACCCATGATAAGTCAAAGCAATAGTTACCAATCACACGTGATCCTATTTAAGGAACGAAGATTAAGAAATAACGAACCACTGAGGTCTAATTCTTCCTTGTTCGATTCAAAGAATTTATCCTCCTCAGAGGTCCTATTCAAAGGCATCAGACATGCACTAGTGTAATCTCTTGGTCAAGACAAGCCAATCTGAGCCTTACACTTCAATCTTTCACGATGGGTTGTTCATTTCCATCTAGGTCGTGAATGGCGTACTTTTAGTTACAAGGGACTGTTAATTTAATCTTCTGTGATCTGATATCACTAAATTAACTACAATGTAACACGTACTATTTAATGAACAATTATGCAGTAAATATATGTAACATTCAATGATATTTAAAGCATCAGTGATAAACAATTTATTTCAGCAAATAAGTCCGAAATTCAGTTTTGATTATACAAAGTAAAAAGCATACTTTCCAGTATAATCCCAACAGGAGATTGTTGGGATTGTTGGAGCCTGAGTGAACGGGGAAGTCAGAGGACGGGAGACGCTCGACCAAGCATTGTGGTCGAGCACATCTGCTCGATCGAGCACCTCGATTTCCAGAGCCGAGTAGGCGCTCGAGCAGGCAACGTGATCGAGCGGAACCACTCGACCAAGGCCCGTGGTCGAAGCGGAACCACTCGACCAAGGCCCGTGGTCGAGCGGGTTTCGCAGCCAGTTCGCAGAATTAGGGCTTCAGCCCATGTCTTCATTTAAATACCTTGACTCATTGTATTTGGCTCTTTGCACGAAAAAAACACGAAAAAAGTGAATCTCCTGGCTTGGTAGTGCCCCCAGACGTAGTCATTCCTGACGAACTGGGTAACCAAATTGTTTGTCTCTAAATTTCTAGTTCTATTATTTTCTCCATAATTGCTTGTTTAATTCCTAACACTTTGCACCCTTCTTCAGCAATGCCTATATATAATTTATGAAATTAATATGGCTTATTTATTTTGTTTTCAAAAAAATATGAAATGTACTTTATTTGTTACAAGAAAGGGAAAATTAATTTTTTTAGGCCACTATCTCATGAGGTTTGTAAAACTAGGACACTTTCTTTAAGGGCTTACAATATTAGGATGCTATTTTTATGGGATTCAAAACTAGGAAACTATTTAATACTCCCTCGTCTACCAATTTTATGCCCAGTTAACACTAAAAGAAAAAAGGACTAGTATCATATTTTTTTTGATACTAAAGATGAAATATTTGATACAAAAGAGCTTTGGTATCATATATTTTCTGATAAACATCCGATACTTATACCCCAGATTCTAAAGATCTCGTATAAAAAAAAAGTTATGATACTAAATGCTTGATATTTAGTATCAGAAAATCACTTACTATCGGATGATGGTATCAATATTTTTTGATACAATATTATATTTATAGTATCTGAGAAAAAATGTTCTGATGCTAAAGGCTTGAGCTAATACAAAAGAATAAGATTTAGTATCAGTAAATATATCGGGATTTAAATCGATTTGGTCCCATAACTTTGGACCTTTATTAAAATGGTCCCGTAAGTATCACATGTTTCAATTTAGTCCCGTATGTTTTTAATTTGTGCCAATTTAGTCCCAAATCGCCGGAGACCGGTCAAACCACACAAAAATGACGTCGTTTTAGGGGCGTGTGTTACACGCGCCCCTAATTTCGATCGGGAAATGCAGATTTGTAAAGATTTGGACACATGGCGCGCCACATGTGTATTATTCCTATTAAAAATAATAATAAAAAAATTAAAATTACACTTCATTAAATATGGATTAAAATAAATCAGAATTAAAATAAATATATATCAAATTAAATTAAATATATATTCCAATATCAGAATAATATTAAATAAAAAAATAAATCAAAATTAAATGAAAAAAGGAAGTACATCACACCCAAAATTAAAATTAAAATCAGAAACAAAAATGAGAATGAAAAATCGCAAAAATTTTAACCCCAAGTACTCAAACAAGATTGAAATTATACTAACACCCCAAATCAGCCAAAATAAAAAAAAATACTCTAACACCCCAAATTGAAAACCAATGAACCCTAATTTCAAATTAATTTTAATAAAAAAAAAACCAAAATCGAAATTACCCGGAAACAACCTCCAAAACTAATCAATTGGATTGCAATTACAGAGATAAAAAAACAAAACAAAAAAATCGAATTGAACTTTAGGATGAAAGGTCACACATTGATTTTATAAACCCTAATCCCCAATTCGCGAATCAAAACTGGTGGAAGCCATTGAAGAACAATCGAAACCACGACCCAGATCGGTGAAATGCCACTGCAACAGGGATGCCATTGTCGTCACAAGTTGGAGGGAAAGAAACGTAGGCGGAGATTCAACCGAGAGCTCCAACCTCCACACAGATTGCGACGCGTGCACCAGCACACCATCTCCGAGTTCACTCATCTCTATCCCCCGAGTCGACTCTGCATCAACTCGTCCCAATCATCAGATCTCAACCGAGTTATCCTCTACGAACCCCCCATCCCCTGGGATCTACCTCCCCTACCAGAATCCAAGGCGACAGAAATCACTAAAGATGATGACGACAGCTGCTGTAAACATCACTTTATTCGCCACAAGTTTGTTCTTCGTCGTCGTCTCGATTCTCCCCATTTCGTCCGTAAAAAAATATGTATAAAAAAATAAGAAAGGGATCCATCCATTAACAAATTTGGGAAAATGTTTCAGAGAGGAAATGAGTGGCGAGACTGGTTGAGTTTGGATTGGGTGGAGCGTGGGACTGATTTGGGGTTTGTTAGGGATGAAGACAAGGATTTAATTAGGTTTGTTATTTATTTTAATGTTATACTTTTTTTTTGTTACTTTTAATTTGCTTTTCAATTAAGAAAATTATATGTCATTTTATAATTGATTTATATATTTGAAATTGAATTTTATATAAATTTTTTATTTTAATTGTTAATTGTTAATTATTAGATTTACATTCAATTTTTTCTTAAAATCATACCTTTTTTAAAAAAAAAATCAGACTTTCAAATAATTTCCCAAATTTTATATATTTCTTTTCGTAGATTCTTGTATTTTTAATATAATTTTCCAGATTTTATATATATATAATTTTTTTATTTTGTATTTTTAATATAGTTTAATTAATAGACTTTTAGGATTTATTAATATAATTTTTTAGGATTTAATAATTGTTTACTGTATTTTTAGAGCTTATTAAAAGTTTAAAAATATTTTTTTACAATTTATTAATATTTTTAATAGTTTATAGAATTTTGTGAAGTGCAGTTTAGTTAAATTGGTTTAATTTTGTTTTTTTTTAATTGTATTCTGAAATTTTAATATATATTTAATTTAAATTTGATTTATTTTATTTGTAATTAATGATGTGTAATTTTTATTTTCGTTTTTTATTTTTTTTAATCGGTAAAATACACATGTGGAGTGTCACGTGTTCAAATCGAAGCAAGTCAGCATTTCCGGCCAGAAATTAGGAGCGTGTGTGGTACACTCCCCTAAAACGATGCCGTTTTAGTGTAGTTTGACCGGTCTTCGGCGTCTTGGGACTAAATTGGCACAAATTTAAAACATACGAGACTAAATTGAAACATGTGATATATACGGGACCATTTCAATAAAGGTCCAAAGTTATGGGACCAAATCGATTTAAATCCCAAATATATCTGATACTAAAAATGACATTTTTTGTAGTGTGACTTTTACACACGTTTTTGCGAGCGAGTTTTGTATTAGTAATTGAAATGATAAAATGACTTTTAAGGATAAGCCCCTCATCTGTCATACCCCTCCTTAAAAGTCATTTTATCATTTCAATTACTAATACAAAACTCGCTCACAAAAACGCGTGTAAAAGTCAACTGGGCATAAAATTGGTGGACAGAGGGAGTAGTAATCTTTTAAGTTGGGCTCTCACCAAATGCAGGCCAAATCTCACACTGGAATCCAAGCCCAATTTGAGCCCTCACGTAAGATTTGACCCACATTTTGTGAAATTTGACCTAAATTTGCCCAATTTAAAAGATAGTGTCCTAGTTTTGCAAGCTTGTCAATGAACAAATAAGTTGCATACCTGTAGAAAATCCGTGACACTTTTGATGACAAGTTGTTGGACGGTTTGGGTTGGAACCTTAGACCCAATACTATATAAATAATCATTGGCCCCCATTTCTCCAATCCAAATCAACGCATCATTAAACACAGCTTCACATTCCCTCGCGTGCTTGCAGAATCCACACACCCTTTTCCTTTCAGCACTCCCTCGAACCACTCGAGCTCAGTCGAAAGTGACTGCGGAATAACGGCCAACGGCATTTTGTGCCTAACAAAGAAACCGTGATCAATAGCCGTGGAGGCGGAGACGGCAAAGTTGACGCCGTGCGATCTCCTTGAATTCCTGTCCAGGTACGGAGGCAGCAAGGGCAGGGAGAGGGACTCCATGAGAAAGTCGACGACCAAACGGCAGTCGGAAAAGCGGTTGGTAGGGTGGTGGAAGTAGGTACGGCCGTAGGGCGGGTTCGAAACGTATATGAACCCGCCCGGGACCGTGCTGGACTTGGTGTTGCCGGTGTCGGTGTACGAGTCTCCGAAGGCGTACACATTTTTGAAATGGAGCTTAGGGTTTGTGGCTTCTTTTGCATGTGTTGATGAAAAAGAAATTAGAAGTAGTGTGATGATTGTGAGGGAGAAAAGGGGGGAAACCATTAGTGTATAAACATAACAGTCGGTACTGATGGTGCATAAATCGTGTGGGAGTTTTTGGTTAGAAGTTTATGGCTATAAATAGTGGACATTTTTTTAATCAGTGTAGCCAGGTTTTTATCCGAGAATTTATTGCGTAATGATTGCTGAATTAGTCAACGGTTATTCTAATTGTCCAGATTTTATCCCAACCCGATAAAGATACTTTCATAGATTCTATCCGGACAGATATTGAATATTTTTTTCGGTCATGTAATTTAACCATTATTATAGTTTTGGTTTAATCGATTTTTAAATTTTGATTTTCGTTCGATAATTTACATAAATCAAAATAAAAAATTAATAAAAGTGTGTAAGTAATAGAACAAAAATACTCTCTCCATCCACAAAAAATTGTGCTCATTTCGTTTTGACATGTTGTACAGAAAGATAAATTAAGTACATTTATGGACACAATTTTTTTATCTTCATCGTCCAACAATCACTTAATTATTCAAGTTATCATTATACTTTACTCACAATCAATTATGTTATTCATAAATAAATTTAATTTACTTTTCCGTAGAACATGTCAAAACGAAATTGAGCACAGTTTTAGTGAACGGATGGAGTAAAATTTAAAAGTCAAAATTAAAATAATCAAAAAAATCGAAAATATATAAGTTATACGATAAAAATTAAAATGTAAAGATCAATATGGCATAAACTAAAAAATGGCAAAATATCGGGATGGAAATTTCTTTTTTCTCCAAAAGTAACATGGCAGGTCATGAATGAAATCAAGTATGACAAAGTCTCATGTGCAATTGATGCACGTAAGATCCGTTCACTCGCTTCAATCCTACATATGTATCCACAGAATATGTTTAATATATTTCAATCGGTCAAGTATTTTTTAATTGAGTCATTCAATTGTATGAATGACGGTGCACTTGGGTGCACAAAAGACCCACTCAATCAGTATTAATGAATATTTAATGATTGCTAAATTAGTAAGCAATCATTTTTTTTTAATTAGGCAGATTCGGCTCGGCAGATAAGGATATCGTACGGCAGGTCATAAACTAGATATATTAGCATTAACGAATATTTAATTGTTGATAAATTAGTAAACAAGTTATTATACTAATAATTAGTCAGATTTTTTCCGTACGGATAAAGATAAAATGCCAGGTCATAAACTAGGTAAATTAATTTTTAATGAATATTTAATGATTGATAAAATATTAAACGGTTATGCACACGAAATGTCATTGTTGTGCATACGTACTATCACGTTTGTGCGTATAAAATGTCACTGTTTGAAAATTAAGCATTTTTTAAACAACGATATTTTGTACGCACAACAGTGATACTGAAAAAAAAAATTAAAAATTGCGTGAACTTGGGTTCACAGGTTACTACTCTTATTTATTTTTTAAAATTTCCAAAATAGTTAAATCGATTTATTTCATTTTTAAATTAGTAAAAAAAAATAAGTTTAAAATAAAATTGAACAACCGCCCACACTATTTTTAAATCTGATCACATCATTGGCCGCCACCACTTCCAAAAGAATCATCTCTTAACCAGGAAACAAACCCCTCAATCAATGTATGTATGATGGTGTGTTTACTCATCTGTAGTGAGTTGCGATTTTAAAATTAGATTATTACGTAGTTCGCGATTTTTCAGTTTCTTTACGTCTCGATTCTAGCCGATTTTATGTCAAGGCGTGGGAAGTGCCACATCATTCTCTTCCTCTCGTCGAATCCATTATTTTGATGCCAAATACGACTCATTGCGTATACTACATCTAATACCTGGCCTATTAAAAAAATCCAATGAAAATTGAGGCACACTTGCATGAGACCATCTCACAGTAACATAATTTGAGCATTGACGCTTTAACATTTCGGGCATGAATCCGTCTCATAAAAGTTTTTGTCATGGAAGTCATTTTATAGAGGTAGAGGGTGGTGTTTGTTGGGTAGTGGAGATGAGATAAGTCCCAGAGTGAATATTTTAAAATTCGAAAATTCGTACAGAATTTCTGTACAAATTTATCTTTTTGTACTGAAGGGAAATTTTATTTTATAACGGAGCGGATCGCATCAGAGCGGAGATATACACAGTTTTTTTATTTTTTTTATACTAGAAAAATACATAAAAAGTAACGCAAAATAAATTAAAGTAGTATTTTAACGGTATTGAGTAGCCAAAATTCAGTAAAATTACAATAAAATGAATAAAATAGTGCAATTATTCATACTTAATAATAAATTGGGATGATTATTCAATACTTAATATTAGATTGAAAATTGATTATGACAATTTAATAATAGATTGAATCATGCATGTATTTGTTTGAAATTATTATTTAATACATAAAATTAATAGATTTCTTTTCTGGCAGGTAAAAATAGATTGAGATAATAATAGCATAATAATATATGATAATGATTAATGTTATGATTGAATTTTTATCCAAAAGTAAATAAATTTTCATTAAAAAAGCTGAAATAATCCAGATGGATAAGAAGAAGTCCGAATTGGACGATCACAAAGCATTATAATAAGGATTTGACTTTGCATTAAAGCTGGTTCATGTGCCACTTAAAATGTTATTCTCTTGCCCAAACAGTTATTCTCTTGGTTAAAAAAGAATAAAATTAAAAATCTTGATAAAAAAAATCTTTTTAAATAAGAAGGGGCTAAAAATGGGAATTTTCTCAAAAATATGTGATACATATTTATTAAAAGTGAGAATTTTATGACATTTTTATATAAAAAACATATGATGCATTAAAAAAAATACAAAAAGTATATGACACATATTTATTAGAAGTGAAAATTTAATGAATGCATCTAGTCTAATGGCAATGTTAGCTCACTTGCTCACAAGAGGTCTCGGGTTTGAACCTTAGTGCATGAAAATATTATTGAAATCCAGCTATCGCTTGCCCCATGTTTAAATTAAAAAAAATTTGATACATATTTATTAAAAGTGCGAATTTTATGACATTTTTATTTTCAATTAATTACATTTAAAAAATATATGATGCATTAAAAAAGTACAAAAAATATATAAATATATATTTATTAAAAGTGAAAATTTAATGAATGAATCATCTAGCTTAATGGCAAATTGGCAATGTTAACACACTTTCACACAAGAGGTCCCATGTCCAAACCTTGCTGCATGCAAATATTTTTGAAACCGCGCTATCGCGCATCCCATGTTTAAATTTAAAAAATATAAAAAATATATGATGTATATTTATTGTTGGTCCTTAAAAACCCGATTTAAAACTCGTAAAATCTCAATGGGAGGTGACTTAATTTTTTTTTTTCGAATGTGTTATGCAGATTTGCTAAAGTATGTATGACAGTTAATATGAAAGCAAATAAGAACACACGTATTTTTATAGTGGTTCGGACAACTCGTCCTACATCCACTCTTCCCTTCAAGGGGCACCAACTTAACCAACAGATGTTTACCGAGTTCTCACTCAAACGGGACTTATCACCCTCTAAGGGATCGCCTACCCTCCCTTTTGGGATTGCTTAGATGTTTACCGAGTTCTCACTCAAACGGGACTTATCACCCTCTAAGGGATCGCCTACCCTCCCTTTCGGGATTGCTAGATGTTTACCGAGTTCGCACTCACCTACAAACTTAACCGACTGATTTGGGTAAGGTTTGTTTGGTTTCCAACTAGGTTGAGATTTTCCCTTACATTTGTTTAGCCTCAATGCTAAGGATGGGAAAATCTCTCTAAGCTTAGGATATAACATTTGTGCTTAGATCTAGGGTAGAACACTTTTGAATATATGTGTGTATTTCTTGCTCTGTGTTCTATGAATAGAGTTGCTTGAATATTTGGCTTTAATTTCACTTTGCAGACCTCCATTAGCTTCTTTTGAAGATAGTGCAATGTATTTATAGTGTTGATTTAAATATTACCGTTGGAAAGTAATATTCAAATCCATACTAATAACTTCCAAATTTTTCTTTGTCCTTTTTTTGACTTTTCCTCGCAGTTTTATGTCACATCAATATGTGTATTGTCTTCTTATCGGCCAGTTGCATTTGTGTCTAATCTGATCCGATCAATAGCTTAGATTATCGCTCATCTCTTCCGATTATGGTCGTTCGATTCGTATACGATTGGGTCCGCAGAATATGGTCCCAGAGAAATGGTCTGCAGATTTGTTCTCGATTCGACAAGACAAAGATCGACAAGACAACATCAGTCGCAGAAGATCGGTCAATCAGATCCGGTCAAGAAGATCGTCACCGCACTTAGTCAAGAAGACGTCACCAGACTCGGGTCAAGAAGATCAGTCACCAGATCTCGTCAAGAAAGATCAGTCACCAGACTGGCCAAGAATATCAGTCACCAGATCTCGTCACCAGATTTGGTCAAGAAGATCAGTCACCAGACTCGTCAAGAATATCAGTCACCAGATTCAGAACTCGATCAAGATCAGATCACCTTCCAGATCACCGTCGATCAAGATCATTCACCGCATCAGATCTTTGCATCAACATTTCTTCTTCAAAAATCAGCATGTTTCTTCTTGTTCAGCTCATCAGTTTACTCGGAACTCATCCTACTCATCTGATCTCGATCAGCCTCGTCTGCAGCCTCGTCTGATCTCGATCATCTTCGTCTGATTTTGTGAGTTCCCCCTCAATTTGTTCTCTCGTTCCCCCTCAACTTGTTATCTGTAGATTATCTTAAATAACACAAGTTGATAATGTTTTGGCATAATTAATCAAAACTAAAATATCCCAACAATTTCCCCCTTTTTGATAATGATGCCAAAACTAACTAACAATAAAAATATTCGAGAAAAACAGTGTTAGTTAAACAAGAGAAATAATGAAGAACATTGTTTTCATTTTAAAAATGAGAAGATGATTGTCAACCTCCATGAATTTTATAAAATTTATGCATTTTAAACTAAATGGGTTTTAACAGAAAAAGATCAGTTCAGGTGTTCACATTAAAATCTAGTGAACTTTTGAACCCTTGCTTTGATACCACTTGTTGGTCCCGAAAAACCCGATTTAAAACTCGTAAAATCTCAATGGGAGGTGACTTAATTTTTTTTTTTCGAATGTGTTATGCAGATTTGCTAAAGTATGTATGACAGTTAATATGAAAGCAAATAAGAACACACGTATTTTTATAGTGGTTCGGACAACTCGTCCTACATCCACTCTTCCCTTCAAGGGGCACCAACTTAACCAACAGATGTTTACCGAGTTCTCACTCAAACGGGACTTATCACCCTCTAAGGGATCGCCTACCATCCCTTTTGGGATTGCTTAGATGTTTACCGAGTTCTCACTCAAACGGGACTTATCACCCTCTAAGGGATCGCCTACCCTCCCTTTCGGGATTGCTAGATGTTTACCGAGTTCGCACTCTCCTACAAACTTAACCGACTAATTTGGGTAAGGTTTGTTTGGTTTCCAACTAGGTTGAGATTTTCCCTTACATTTGTTTAGCCTCAATGCTAAGGATGAGAAAATCTCTCTAAGCTTAGGATATAACATTTGTGCTTAGATCTAGGGTAGAACACTTTTGAATATATGTGTGTATTTCTTGCTCTGTGTTCTATGAATGGAGTTGCTTGAATATTTGGCTTTAATTTCACTTTGCAGATCCTCAATTAGCTTCTTTTGAAGATAGTGCAATGTATTTATAGTGTGGATTTAAATATTACCGTTGGAAAATAATATTCAAATCCATACTAATAACTTCCAGTTTTTCTTTGTCCTTTTGCACTTTTCCCTGCAGCTTTATGTCACATCAATATGTGTGTTGTCTTCTTATTGGCCAGCTGATTTTGTGTGTTTAACGGATCTGATCACCGTCGACATCGCTCATCTCTTCCGATTACGGTCGTCGATCTGGTATATAGATTTACGGTCTCTTGAAATATGGTCCATAGAAATCTGGTCTGCGCAGATTTACGTCTCCTTATCGATCGACAAACAGATCGATCGGACAACATCAGTCGAGATCATCCGTCAACTGAATCTGTCAAGAAGATCGTCACCAGATCGGGTCACATCGATCATTTCACCAGATCCGTCAAGAATATCAGTCAATCAGATCCGTCACCAGATCCGTTAGCAAAGATCGTCACCAGACTCGTCAAGAATATCAGTCACCAGATCTGTCACCAGATTCGCAAATCGCTGACAAGATCATTTCTTTGCATCGATCTTTGCGATCAGCATTTCTTCTTAAAAAATCAACATGTTTCTTCTTGTTCAGCTCATCAGTTTACTCGGAACTCATCCTACTCATCTGATCTTGATCAGCCTCGTCTGATCTCGATCATCTTCGTCTGATTTTGTGAGTTCCCCCTCAATTTGTTCTCTCGTTCCCCCTCAACTTGTTATCTGTAGATTATCCTAAATAACACAAGTTGATAATGTTTTGGCATAATTAATCAAAACTAAAATATCCCAACATTTATTATAAATGAAAATTTTATAAATGAATCAACTAGTCTAATGGCAATGCTAGCTCACTTGCTTACAATACGTCTTGGGTTTAAACCCTATTGCACACAAAATTTTATAATTTTAAAACATACTTTTAGCGAGGGTAGTTTTGCCCTCGTTAACTAGAGGTATTAAATTTTACAATTTTAAAACTGGCTTTTAGTGAGGGCAGTTTTGCATGTTTAAATTAATAAAAATATGATACATATTTATTAGAAGTGAGAAAAAAATATCTAGTGCAATGTTATATACAAATGAATTAATTTCACATATTTTTATAAGTTTGAATTATTTAATGGTATCATAGTTTCTTTTTGATGAAATATAGTTATTTCATAGTATCATATTACTTGATATCAGAACTTTCAGGCTCATGCCTACGTCCCCCACGTCCTAGGTTCAAACCCCGTATTAATTATGCACTTGTTGGACTTTCTCTTCCTCCTAATGATGGAGTTGACAAGACATTTGGGCTCATAACTACATGATATTAGTACATTTGAGCTCATATTAAATTGGCGAAACTTCGCTCCTTACGAGGCTCGGACACGCGGCCTACATAATTGTCGGGTAAATTGCAGAAGTGGTCCCATGTGAATTTGCCCTCATGAAAATGGTCATTTATTTAACAAAAATGGTCCCATAGGATTTTACAGGCAAAAAAATGAATTTTTGGGACCAAATTTGTTTTTTGACAATTCTCTTGAGACCAGAACTGTTAAATAAAAATAAAATTGGACCATTTCTGCAAAAAATAGGACCAGAAAAAAACGTGTGACTAAAACTGCAAACACAAAATTCACATGGGACCACTTCTGCAATTAACCCCATAATTTTCTAATCATAAAGGTATTTCTAAATTGCAAATGTAATTGTCTACGGAAATGTAATTCCCTCGGGAATTATTTGTGTAGGTAATTTGTTTGCTTATGGAAATTACAAATATGTAGGCAATTTGTTCATAAGTAATTTGTTTGTCTACTAAAATTCTAAGAACTCACAGCAAATCATAGAAATTCCTCACTATTTAAGCGGCTCGGATCCATTGTTCAATTTCCCTGTTCCATCTACTGTTCCACATCTTTGATTAATGACAAGTGTACATCTCACAATATTTAAAAATATGAGAATAACTCCTTAATATAACCAGATAATCTATTAAGGAAACTATATTTATTTAAGCAAAACTAATTAATTCCTACCAAATCTCATTTCAAATAAATCTTATAAAAATATTTATAATTAATTAATTTAAGCTAGCTACATGTATATATTAATAAAAAAAACTAAATTTGTTAAATATTAAGTATAAATTGGAGTACGTATATAGTTATATTAGTCTATCATATATAAATTAAAATCCAATAAAAAAATATAAAATTTTTAATCTATCATATAGATTTTATAATTCAATAAAAAAAATATGAAAATTTATTAAAAGAAAAAACTGAGAGCATATGTTATTAAAAATAAACGACAAAATATAGGGTGAACAAGTTTCACACTAGGAATCCGTGAAATTGATTAAGGGGTATGACTTATATTACTAAAGGGTATTAGTTGTGATAACTGAAGGATGTGACTTATTACTTTAAAAAGGGTATTACTCGTAATATTGAAGGGTATGACTTATATTATTAAAGAGTATTATTCGTGATAATGAAGGGTATGACTTATATCTAAAAATATTATATGAATATATGCATGATTTCGAAAGGTTCCAACTCCATTGGTCCTCTTCTTCGGTCGTCAAAGCTGGTATATTAATCAAGGGTGAAAGGTTGTTGATCAGTAGCAGTTTCATTCATCTGTTCCAAATCTATTCCACTTCCTGGATTTTTAACACACAGACCCAGGATTATGGCGATCCATTGTATAATTTCTCATTTTTCACATGTCATATATCCACAATATGAAACATAAAGTGGAACATTGAAAATTGAACAGATGATATCATTTCGTTGAGTAAATCTTCTTCCCATGAAAATAAATTCCTTCGCCAATTCCATTGAGAAATTCTGTCATTACCTGGGCTTATGATTCTTTCGGCAATGGAGCATTCTGGATTGGTTTCTGATCCAACAGTCGATCCAAAATCTGATATTCCTTTTGTTACCAACACTAACTGAAAAATTGTTAGTAATGGGGAACTAACTGAACAACTGCTAGTAAACCATTCTTTCGACACAACTTTTAGAGATAAAGGACCACTAATACACATTTGGGCTTGGACAGCTGTGAAAAATGACCTTGGAGAGCGGTTATAACCGCTCTCCAAGCATCAGCTGTCCAAGCTTGGACAGCTGATAAAAAACCGTTGTCCAACCGAAATCATTTGTCCAAGCTTGGACTTGGACAGCGGTTATTAAAAAAGCACTTGGACAGCGGTTATTAAGATTGCAGACAAACAGCGGTTTTCAACGCTGTCCAAGTACTTCACTTGTCCAAGAAAAGCACTTGGACAGCGGTTATTAACCGCTGTGCAAGATTGCAGCTTAGACAGCGGTTTTCAACCGCTGTCCAAGTACTTCACTTGTCCAAGAAAAGCACTTGGACAACGGTTATTAACCGCTGTGCAAGATTGCAAACTTTAGACGGTTTTAAAACCGCTGTCCAAAGGACAATGGTTTTAAACCGCTGTCTTATATATATATTTTTTAAAATCGATATTTAGGCACGGACCCACCAAGCATCTCATATATAAGAGACCAAGCCTCCCAATTAATTGAGGCAATTATTCGCTCCCATGGGGGACCGAACACGGGACCTTGGGCGCCCGAATGGATCAATTAAAACTCGGGCACTTGCTTTCTTGCGTTTACTTAATGAAATTAATTCTATATGTTCTAAAAATCGTTTTTTCTTACAATTGTTTTTAAAATTCTTTATTTCAATTATCTTATTTATTAATTCAATCACATTTTTATATAATAATTTTTTTATATAAATATAAATTTAAATTAAATTAAAATTATATTTTTTACTTGTACTTTACAAAATTTAATTAAAATTAACTTTTGAATTGACCGGCGAATTTCAAATACAGCAGTGGCATCTTCCTATATTTCAACGAGTTTTGGTTTTCTTTTACAGTGTCCATAAATTTATTTCTGGTTTTTTAGTCAAAATGGGTTTGGTTCAATCCATTTTTTTTCAACTAACTTTGAATTTGATTTGTCTGCCATAATATTTATTAAAGTTGGATTAAGAGAGACAATTGTTTAAGAGGCTTGTTCAAATTTCCCCGTGACGAATGTGAATGGAAAAGAATGTTACACTAGAAAATACAATGAAGAATTTTAGAAGTTAACTAGTACATGTTCCCACATGTTAAGCGGAATTCTTAAAGAAATTATTAATTTCATTAAGATTAGATTTGAAAATTTTAATTAAACTTTAATTAAAAATAAAAAAAATGTAGAATAATAAAAGAACTACGAAAAAAGAGATAGTGAATTTTTAGAGTGGTTAAATAACATTGGATCTGGAAATTTAATAATGAGAAAGTTAGAAATTTTGGAAGTTAAAACTTAAAATAAGATTAGTGTAATTAGAAATAAAAAAAATTGTAAAATAATGAGAAAATTAAGAATTTAATTTGTAAGAATTTGGATAATGCTAAGTAGGAGAGAGAAGATTGGAAAATAGATGTAAGAGAGTTTTAAAAAAATATTAAATTAAACAAAAAAATAAAACAAAAAATACAAGCTTTATAAAAAAAAAAAAAATCACTTGGAGAGCGGTTATGAACCGCTCTCCAAGCTTTACCTTGGACAGCGGTTCAAAACCGCTCTCCAAGTACCTTGCACAGCGGTTATGAACCGCTGTCTAAGATTTGATCTTGGACAGCGGTTTTTAACCGCTGTCTTTTTTTTTTTTTTTTAATAGAACCGCTCTCCAAGGGACCACTTGGAGAGCTATTCGAAAAAAAGGTTGTCCAAGTTCAGCTCTCCAAGCTCAAATGTGTAGTAGTGGATGACCACCATGGAGACCAGTTTTTGCCATATTCCACGTTCACTTTGAAACTTTCAATGCACTTCCAAAGATCACCGTATTTGGAGTTTATAATATCAAGCCACAAACTGCCCCCATCTTTACTTAAGTTTTTGTAGTCCAGTAATTTTGCATCGTTTTAAAATTGGTTTCGATTACTTTGACACTTTGGTCCTGTAAATTTTAAGTTTTTTGGAAATTGATCCTTTTACCTGCTATATCAGGTTACCAAGCAGGTAACATACTAAACTAATCGGTTTACCGGGTCTAAACTGATCGAAAAATATAAAAATAAACCAACATATGTAGAAATCACTCTTCATCCCTAAAAAAACACGCAGAAAAAATTAGATTTAAAATTATTAGGATTAAAAAGGTCTAGGTGTCAATTCAAAATTAAAGAAAATAAAATAAAATAATGATATATGTGGTGGTTACCTATTTGGTTTTCTGATGCAACAGGTAAAAAGACAAATTAAAAAAATTAAAACTTACAGGATCAAAATCAAAAAGTAAAAACAATCGGGATCAATTTCAAAACGTAGCAAAGTTATTGGACTACAAGAAAACATAATCCCATAATAAATTTCTCACTAAAATTATTGTCTAATTTGTAAGTATTCGTTTTAAATCTTTAAGATATATATTAATAAATATTTAATAACTAATAGGATACTTATTGTATGATTTAATAGCTTTAAATTCCTCATTAATCTATCTTTTATATTATTAATCAAATAATGTTTATGTTAATGAATTGAAGCATACGTACATGTAATAATTTTTTGACATATTTATAAATATGTATAATATTATTTTACAAATGATAAAAAAAATACATAAATAAAATAAAATATCAAAAAGTTCATTTAAAATCACGTGTTGAAATACATAATTAACGAATTTCATATAATGCTAATTTAGGAATATAAATTAATTTCTAAATTCTCTACACTCATAAAAATAGAAAAGTTAGGAATATAAGATATACTGATATGCTAATTTAGGAATATGTACAACAAAAACATAATTTAGGAATATGTACAACAAAAATAAAAACTCATATGAGACGGCCGGGGTACAATTTAACACAAATCACACTAACTCCTCCCAAAGTATTAAACGTCAATGCCCAATTTATGTTCCATCGATCTCACCATGAGATCGTCTCATGTAAGTGTGCCTCTTACACAAATTAGTATATAATTATAGTCCATTTGGTATGACTTGGGAATGATAATGACAATGATTATCATTGAGGGGTCAATCACTAAAGATTATTGATTGCATTGTTATTGCTTGGTTAGAACATGAACAATTAGTATGATCATGTGAGATGAGTTGAGTGAGTGGGGTAATCGATTGCTTACTTATATTCTCATTATTTGTATATTAAAACTATCAAACAAGTTCCATTACCCCCAATTAAGCGGACCCTTAAAAAAGTAACCAAAACAACATAATATAACACGTTTAATTAATTTATTTTTTACATTTATATTAATTCTTAATACACTACGTACCATTGGCAATATACTAACCTTGAGTTTCTAGCTAGGTCTCTCTATAAAAGCTAGTACTGACAAATGAATATTCATTAACCTAAACTTCTCCAACTACTAGTATCACCAAGCCAAGAAAAGATGGCCAAACTTCTTCATCATCACCTAATTCTTTCCCTCACAATCATCACACTAATCCTTTCTCCCACAACTCACGCCGCCACAAACCCTAAAACCTCTTTCAAGAAAGTATACGCCTTCGGAGACTCCTTCACCGACACTGGCAACACCAAGTCCAGCACCATCCCGGGTGGTGCCATATTTGTGTCGAACCCGCCTGACACTACTAGAAATGTATTTTTTAGTATCGGAATATTAGTATCAGATGCATTTACAGATACTAAATCTTATTCTTTTATATCAACCCAATTCCTTATGATACTACTTTCATGGGCAATGAACATTTGGTATCATAAATTCATTTTGTGATACCATTGCTTTATAGCATCTGTTATTTTATGATATTAATGTTTTTTTTGTATCAGTAAATAATTAATTGGTACCACTTAGTTTTAGCATCACATATTTTTTATGATACTAATTATATTTGATATAAAAAATTTATTTTCAGATATCATTAATTTTGTACTATCAACCATTTGTTTGATACTATTGCTATTTTAGTATTAGTAAATTATTTATTGATACCATTTATTTTTTTGCATCAATTTTTTTTTTGATATTATTTATGATTGGTATCGGAAATTAAACTTCCGATACCATTAATTTTATAGCATCCATACTTTTTTTGATACTATTATTATTTTAGTATTAATGATTTATTTATTGATACAACTTATTTTTATATTAAATATCTATTTTAATACTAACTATAATTCTTATCAATAATTAAATTTTCGGTACCAATAAATATATGCATACATGGATACCTCGAAATATGTTTTCGATACCAATTGGTATCTGAAAGACTGAAAAAGTCCTTTGGATACCATATCCAAAAATACGAATTGGTATCGGAAAAAATTCCCGTAAATACTATCCTTTTTTTAGTCCAATAAAAGTCTACCTATATGTAACAAATTTTGCATTTCTTATTTCCCTGAAAACATTTTCACCCCCAAAATGTGTTTTCACGATGTAAACCCTCCGCCGCCTCGCGCCCTTCTGCCATCTCCACCGCCTCTCGCCGCCTGCCATCTCCACCGCCTCTCGCCGCCTGCCATATCCACTGCCACACAACATCCCCGCATCAGCCGCCGCACACCGTTCGCCACCTCAGTCGCCGCACACCGTTCGCCACCTCAGTCGCCGCACGCCTTCAACCCTCTCGTAAAACTCTTGTCTTCCCTATGACCAGGTTTGACTATATAGAATTTTTTCTAGGTTTTTTTCTTCAATTTGAGTTAAAATCTTATAATTCACTCAATTTCCCCTTTAATTGGTTCTGTTACGGGTTATCAGGTATTCCATTCAAAATCCTTGGTTTTGCCCTAATTTATAGTTCATAAAGCTAAGTTTGTGTCAAAATGTGGTGTTCTCGATTTGATTCGTTTACATCTCTGTCTATTGATGCGCGTCTGATATGTTTCTAGAATCAAAATGGAGACAACTTCTTCGGTTCCATTTTTCTGCATCAGATCGCGAAAATTTATTCTGAAGCACTGTTATTCTTCTTCGTAGAGCCAGGAAAGAATCAACCGTAGTTAATATCAAACTCTCAAATGCTTGCGGTGTGTTTATATGAATTTTATGTTTCTTTATCAGATTTCTGAAGCTTATGTTCATATTTAATTTGTTTAGGAAAAGGTTGTGGGGCGGCACATTTGGTGAAGTTTACAAGAGGTGAGCTTATTTCATATCTGTGTTTTTTGGTGGTTTAATGTTGTTGCATTGATGTTGTATCTCTTTCATATTGTGGTGTAGTGTAAGTTGGTAACAAATTGGTTGTGTGATGTATGGGGTAAATTTGAAGTGATTGATTACTTGGAAAACATATGTATTTGATCTTCATTTATGATGTTTGTGGTATCATTTAATGGTTTAAGTGCTTGAAATTTAATGCTATACTTTACAGTATCTAGATTAAGGCTTCAAAGCATTGGTCTTGTCCTGGTTCAGAGTCTATATTTTAGTTGATCGCATTGGTGTGAGTGAGTTGGTAACAAATTGGTTGTGTGTTTTATGGAGTGAATTTGAAGTGGTGGATTACTTGGAAAACATATGTATTTGATCTTTAATTATGAGGTTTGTGGTATTATTTAATGGTTTATGACGTTACTTAGTGTGAGTTTCTTGATTCCTTCTTGCAGCACTACATCTTTTCCTAAAATTGACAACGGGATGAAATCTTTGTGGTTTTTACACAAGCAGGTAATCTTATCATATTTTTCTGCCCTGCTGCCCTGCATTTCAACATTGTATATCTAATGTGTTGTTTGTTTCTCTTTTGCTCCCGTATAAAGAGTTGGTTGTCGACTGCAGGTTGGCTGCTTCCACTGAGTGAAAGATTCTGTACCACCTTTGCACGGATGAGCAGGGTTTGCTGCACAAACACATAATAAGAGCAGTTGCATCTAAGAAGAACAAGTAATTTTCAAACAGTACAGTAAAACCTCTTATTTATATTTCTATTTCTATTTTAAATGTTCTACATATACATAATTATTCACATATACTCCATGTAGTTATATATCATTCTTTTGCTGTAGAATAACCTCTAGTGTTTGATGAACTGAAGATTGTATAGGCGTTCCTTGTGTGGCTCCGGTGACCGCCTCAACTTCAATTGTATAGGAGACAAGTGACCGCCTCAACTTCAATTGTATAGGAGACAATTATTATCATTGGTATTCTCCATGTTAGATTGATTTATTTTCTCTTGTTTCCCTTTGCTAGGAGAAAACCGTTATTGAAGAGACATCTCGACTAAAACCATCTGAAGAAGAAATTAGCCCATATTCAATTTTTCCACTTGGAGGACAACTTTTAAGGTAGTTAATATTAAATTGGGTGCAGGTTAATTGGGTAACTTGAGGTAACCCCTCTTTACTTCTGTAAAGTGTAGAAAATTTCAGTTTTTCGGCCATTATCAAGGAACGTATTGTTCCTATTGCATTTAGTTCTTAGCCTTATAAAGGATTTCACATATCATTTTTTATTTCTGTTTAGGTGAATGATTCAACCCCTGATTTGTGCGGAAACAGAGACTTCAATTAGTGTTGTTCCAATTCAAGGTATGTCACAATATCCTTCACTTGATCATAAATTGTATGCTTCAATTATATATGGATCTAAGACGTGCATGTAAGGCTTATTAGATAAGAATGCAATCAGTTCTGATTATTTGTTTTGCTATTAGACAAGTCTCTTTTTTATTTTTTCCTTTCGTCTTTTTAAGTTAAACTTTTAAGCTTAATTAATATTCTAGATGACAATGGAAGTATTACTGCTCATTTCTACATTCTTACTTGTGTAAGGATTTTGGTGGTTAATCACTCTTTTGTATGGGTTGCAGTGCGCTTGTGTCTAACAAAGGAGGTTTGTATTTATTAATATGTTTACATTCATCGAACTGTATTTTTTGTTATCATAGATATATAGAAGATGTAACTCCCCGAATCCAGAATGCCGGCTCTTGCACCTTCGACACTCTAAACTTGGGTCGCCACTTAGTGATTGTAAAATCTGAGCTTAAAAATTTCTTTTTAAAATATAACGACAAGCATAAGTATTACATTTTGCAGCGGAAAGTATCAATGACAAATATAAGATATGAAAAAGCAGTGGGGGCCCGTTTATTAAAACTAGATCATTGATAAGTATTAGTTAATTTTAAGGATATCTTACAAGATAACATCTAGCAACTTTTAAGAGAAGGTTCATTACTTGACATAACAAATATATCATCAAGTGTTAAGAGTGATAACACTTATTTAAAGAAATCATATCTATATATTATCATCATTAACCAAGGAAAACTCCGTGCATCCCTGCTACAGCTCCGGCCACTCTCGATCATAACCTGTAAACATAAAAATGTTGGGGTGTGAGATAAAAATCTCAGTGGATGACCTGTATGCTGTTACACAAATTAGCAGTATCCTAGTATCAATTATACCATATATATACATATCATACTCACGAGTTGTTCATGCACATACGTATTCATGATGACTATTATGTCGTAGGTACGCACGAGTTTCTGATGCCCATAGCACAATATTTTCATGTTCTCGTCATTAATTACTTTTTGATTGAAGTAAAATTATTCATAAGTTTATCGAGGACGTTAAACTCTATTCTTTAGATTTCCTTACTCGTGAGCTTTTATCGAACTTTTACTTTAATCGGCTATTGGAGTTTATTAATGATGTCCCAAAATTATCACTTGCAAGAATAAATATTTAAGGTCTCATTTCAGCTTGACACAGTTTTAGAAAACAATTTTGTAAAATTGTTTATGTTGTACTAAAATTTACCAAATAATTCACATAAGCAGATAAGAGCATGTAGTATTTGATTATAATTTTTATAAAAAGGAATCGTATGGAAAATGGTCCCAGTAAATCAAGAAGTTCAGCTGTTCTTCAGATTCACAATATAAACTTCACAAATTCATAACTCTTTATTTGCAAGTCCAAATCTTATGAATTTGGAGAGCATGTTTATGTCTTGTTATAGTTTACGACTACATTTTTAGATTTTCTACAAAGGTAATGTGTATAGTGTTTGGAAAATTCTCTAAATTAATAACATGTGATTACTTAAGGAGATGTCCTAAAGGACTTTCAAATAAGTGACATAAAAGGAGAAATAAAACACATATGGTTTGTGAATAAGATTTATCCAAATAAATTATTTTACTAACCATCAAGTCTATCAAAAGTTTCAATATTCAGTTCTGACATTTTTCAGAAGTTAGTGTCCCAAAATTTATAATTTTCTTTCATTTTTGCGAGCTGTTTCCCGTTGATTCGTTTATCTGATCGAGACGAAACTTTAGGGCTTTTAAAGCTTGTAATCTAAAATTTACTGGAACAAAAAAAATCGTTGGAAAATAACGAATATAAGTTGGTTAAAAGTGTCATGAAAGTCAGGTGTTTGAAACACATTCCTTGCTCAAAGAAAACTCCTAGTTTTTGTCTTACTTTTAAAACGTACATAACTTTTTATAAAATAAATAAAATGACTCAAATTTTCATATTTAGAAACTAAAATATGTAGAGAATATAATCCTTTTTGTTTCAGTTCAAAAGAAGTTTTTAACAGAAAGTTATACACGAGTGAAGTTACCTCCTCCACACTAAAATTACAGGATTTTTCCAGCACGTCACACTTTTCGAAATAAATCATAATTCCGATTCTACCCAATGAAAAATTACAAGATTTTATACGAATATATTATACTCGATGAATTTTAACATGCCGCTGGTTTCATCTCAAAATGATTTCTAGAACTAAAGATATGAATTTTTAAAGTTATTATTTTGGAATTTCGAGTAGCGATTTTTTCCGAAATTCCGGTTTTTCGACGACCATGTTTAATTGTAAAATCGAAAGGTAATAGAATTGACACCAAAATTGAGTCCGAGACTACGATCACATATTACACATATAAGGGGAGCACAACGGTGTTTTAAAACACAAATTTCGATAAAATGAAAGTAGTACTCGGCGGCATAGTCAAAAATCATGTAAAAAAATAGTTTTGACGTTTCAACTTGACATATTTGAGCGTAAATTTCGGCAGCATAACGGTACAATTTTAGAAAACCAAAAATACGAGCATGACGCCTATACTTCAACCAACACGTAGAAGTCCTAATCTAGCAAATACCAACACGTTTAAGCATCCAAATACTTCATCGAGTAACATCATACCAGCACCAAATTCGAGTTTTGTTCGGATGTTACCTTTGTCGTTCCTTCCCCTATTTTCTCTGAATGATCGTAATGCATTTCGGTTTCCTAACACTTTGGGGAAGACAATCTTGGCTTTGATTTAAAGGAAAGGAGTTGGAAGTAAGCAAAACTTGAAGAAACAAGAGGAAATAAGAGGGTGTTTTCTTAATTCCATGGATTTCAAACATTTACCTCAAAGATATTCATGGATGGAGGAAGAGCTCGATCAAAAGATGTTTCTTGCTTCCTTGAAGATGATGGTGGCCGATGGATTTGGAGAAGAAAGAGAGGAGAAGAAGAGAGTGAATTTTGGGGAAGGTTGGGTATTCATTTTTCCAGGTCTTCGCCTGATTTCTTTCTTGATCATGTTGTGTAAAATATGGAGTGGAGGTTCTTATTTATAGAGGCACTCACATGGGGGAGTAAACGGCTGAAAAGGAGGGAGGATTTAGTGTTTAGTAACAATTTTCTTTTTTCTTTTTCTTTTAATAAAGAAATGAATAGTAACATGATATGTGGCGAAGCGTGTGCCAATTATCATTTGTGGTTAGAAATGAATATCATAGGATATCTATTCGGTCGCAATATTTGTTATCACTTAGTATTATCCGTAATCTAGAGTCGCAGTTTCGTTAATTAAAATTCACAGCTTCATTAGAAATAATTGTTTAGAACATTTAGCGATTAAATCGTCACGTTCTGAGACGAAAATTATTTATTTAATTATTTAATTAAAAATTCGTTTTTTCTTAAAGTTTATCTAAAATTCTAATTTAGTTAGACAAATTAGATTTTTCCGTCGTCGTATTTATTATTCATCAGATTTTCGATTTTTATATCAAAATCTTAATTCGCTGATAATATTGAATTTCCTTTCTTTATATTGAAATTAAATATTATTATTAAATATTTTATGACCAAACCTTAATCAAATATTTTATTACAGTGCTAGGAGTGCTTTCGGTTCGAAGTGCTCGTCTGTTCCCTGAAAAATCAAAACCTTTGCAAATATATGCTCTAAAATCATTAGGAAAAACCTTAAATTAAATATTCATTTTATTAAGCTTATTTCTTTTATTATTCCTATTAAAACTGGGACGGGGTATTACATCCCTACCCCCTTAAAAGAATTTCGTCCCTGAAATTCCTCTTACTCGGTTCTCTTAGTCATTGCGGGTATTTCCCTAAGATCATTTTCATTTTTTCAAAAATAATTCATTCTTATTTTCCATGTCTATGAAACCAAAATATTCCCGATTCCTATAACCATGAAGATTCCTCCTTAAGTTTGTCATGTGTGCTTCCTCGAAATAAAATCACGTCTTAATTCTAAGTTTCTAAAATTGATCCAAGTTACCTCTATATTTATTTCATCGTATAAAGTATGAAACACTTAATGTACTTGAGACAGTTCGGTTGGTAAAGCTAAATGATAGATTTCGTCTCCATCCTAAATGAAAAAGTTGAGTGGTTTTACGTAGCGAGACTTCATCTTGTGTCTCTTCCCAAGCGAATCAATTTCTCCCTTGGTGAAATTCTAAGAAATACTTTCTCGTCAAGTTCGAAATGTAAATCCTTTCTCCGAGTGTCGCCATACGGTCTCTGATACTCTTGTGTCATCTTGATCATTTCCTCGATCTTCGAAATGATTCCTACTAATCTCTGTACGAGTTCTAGTTCGAGAATCTTACAATATCCAACTTCGTCTCAACCATTAAGCAATCTTCTCTTCTTTCCATAAAGTGTTTCAAATGGTGTCGTGTATATCGTTCTTTGGCAGCTTCCATTGTAGATGAATTCCACGAGTTGAAAGCAAGTTTCTCAAATTACAAGTTAGGTAATTTGTTGGTATGACTTTGACCATTGTGATGCATACGGAATATCTTTCCCATGTTGCATGATGTCACATTCTTGTTTGGTTTAGATGTGTTGTCGTCATATCCTCCTCCACTCAAAAGAATTTCGTCCCCGAAATTCACATACACTAAACCCTTTGGTGTAAACGAGGTGGTCAATGTAGCGGAAAAAGTTAAGTTCTACTTCTAAAACGTTCTACCCGATCTTAAAATCTATGGCATTTCTAAGAGAAAGTAACTATTGTCAATATTCGTCTTCCTATGCATATACTTACGTGCCAAAACTAGCTCATCTTAAATTTATCTAGGGTCTTCGTCTTAAAACGCAAAATTTGGTATTTATTCGATGTCCATCCAGTTCTAGCTTCGCTCAGCCTTCTTGATTTTGGATTCTCGTTGTAATCTCCGTCTAGAATCTATCCTCCAATACTTTCTATTCCCGACTCCCTCGAACTTTTAAATATAAGAGAGTGGGATACTCATGTACCAAGAAATACACATGTATTTCAAGTACAAGAAATGTATCAGTTAGGGTTTCATGTTGCTCGGGTGGTTCCTGATACTCGCATAGCATTGGTTCTTCATTCTCCTTTCCATCTCCGAAGATAACATTTTCATAGGCTCGTCCTTGCTGGTCTTTATAGGACATACCTCTTCTCGATGGTCCGGGTAGGTGGTTGTTACGTGTAGGAAGTTGTCGAGCTTGAAAGTTGCCCAATTGATACTGATTGGTTCCCATTGGTTGATGATTAGGATTGCTCATCATTGGGGGTCGAACATTCGGTGACATGGGGCATTCAGTGGTTCTATACCCCATTTTATGACAACGATAACAAGTTCCGGTTCCACGGAGGCATACTCCCAAGTGTCTCTTTCTGCACTTGTGGCAAATTGGCATGGTTCCCAAGGCCTTAAAGTTGCTTCCTCTTGGTGTTGGATTAGGATTTCTCTTGAAGTTTGACTGCCAATTACGGTTGGCAAACACAGTTGTCGGAGCTTGTTCGAACTCTAATCCCAAACCAATCGAGACAGTCAAAGCTCGATTAAAAACCTCTTCGTAAGTTGCCAGTTTCAGTCCTTCTATGATCTCTTTGACCTCGGGCCTCAATCCTTGTTCAAATCTTCTTACTTTTTTGGCATCAATCTCCATCGACTCCATTTCCTCGAGCATCGTGTTCTCTTTAGCCCTTCCACATTCCCTCTGGAGTTGAGTATTTTCTCCAATTATCCAAGTTGGACGATTATCCTTCCTTGGTGGTGGTCTCCCCAATATGTTTCCCATTGGTTGCCCTTCATTGTTTGATTCAGGGCACTCAACTATTCCGTGACCGGGTTTGCGGCATTTGTAACATATTATTTTCCTCTTCGAGCATAGCTCTCCATGCCATTTGCCGCACGAGGGGCATGATCGTATGATCCGTGGTCCTGTAGACGTAGTTAGTTGTTTAGCAAGCTTCTTTAGTTTGTCCTCCCAATCGATATCCTCCAATGGAGTAGCATACATACATAAGTAGTTGAAATGACGTTCACACTCCATCATAGTGAATATATTTTGGCGAGGGTTGATAGTTTTCAAATCCTCGCGAAGGTATAGCGTTTGAGGGAAGTAACGTGCCAACATAGTTACCTTAAAGTCGCTCCATACTCGGGATTGTACTCCTTCTATTCCTAAGGTACGCTCATACGAGTTCAACCATTGAGCTGCATCCTCTATTAGTTGGAGCCGAGCACAAAAGACTTTTTGTTCTTCAGTCAAGTCCATGTGTCCAAAAATTCGCTCGATCTCAGCTGTCCATTCTTCCATTGCTACAGGTCCTTCATTTCCTCTAAATCGAGGTGGCTGTAGACTTTGAAATTCTTCGATGACAATACAAGTTCGAGGTCTGGGTTGAGGCATCAGTATTAGAGGTGATTGTACTAGTTCAGCATTCGGATGTCGTCCTTGCTCAACACGACCTTCTTGAGGTTCTTGGGCTTTCTTATGAGGTAGTCTACGTTCACGAGGTGGTACCATTTTAACAGTCAATGAGGGTCTAAAGAGAGAAGAATAAATATAGTTATAACATATAGGTTTGAGAAAAATTATAAAAACAGAACCCAATTATCGTAATTAACACGGTACTAGCACAAGTTATACATTGGAATACGCAGATCATTGGAACACTCTGTGGCCACAGCGGCACAATGACGGATCAACAACTGTAATTTTAGGAACCATTGATCGCATGTCAATAAAACAATAATTTGGGTAAAAATAATGGATAGAATAAAACAAACTCACTTGAAGTAAGTTGTAGAATAATATATATAATCGTTTAAAACATGGAGTGACCTCCATTTAAAACAACCAACAGTCCCAATAAGATAAAATAAGATTATAAGCATCTAGTGCCTTCTTGACTATACAGTGATATAGGGACTGTAGTTCAAGTGATGGGAGTCGTTCTAGGTCCATCTTATATTCCACCATTCATAAAGATCTAAAGGTTTAAACATAAGAGTGTTCGGATGATACCATAAGTATTGTAAATGCATGTAAAATATTTTCATAACTTCCACTTGTACCATGAGGAAATGAGTAAATCATTCCATAACATTTCCTTTCATTTCATAAACATGTCTTATCAACGCATGACTTGATCTTTTCTCACTTTCGTAAATTATGCAAGTCAATGTCCTCGAAACCTTTTTCAAATCATAATTTTACTTGAAAATCTTTAAAACAAATACATACCTCGAGGTGCTTCGGCCGCAGCAGGAGACACATTTTCCCATAAGTAACTTAGTTCAAGTAGTTCAAATATATTAGCATAATGTTTCTATTAACCATTTTATACTCAACTTTTGAAAATTTCTAATTACTAGTATATTAATATATTAAGGCAAGTTCTTTTATGGAAACTTTTTATAAAAAGATTTTAATATGAAAATTTGTATTTTAGATTTTGTCCGAAAGTTGAACCTAGGCTCTGATACCACCTGTAACGCCCCGAATCCAGAATGTCGGCTCTTGCACCTTCGACACTCTAAACTCGGGTCGCCACTTAGTGATTGTAAAATCAGAGCTTAAAAATTTCTTTTTAAAATATAACGACAAGCATAAGTATTACATTTTGCAGCGGAAAGTATCAATGACAAATATAAGTTATGAAAAAGCAGTGTGGGGCCGTTTATTAAAACTAGATCATTGATAAGTATTAGTTAATTTTAAGGATATCTTACAAGATAACATCTAGCAACTTTTAAGAGAAGGTTCATTACTTGGCATAACAAATATATCATCAAGTGTTAAGAGTGATAACACTTATTTAAAGAAATCATATCTATATATTATCATCATTAACCAAGGGAAACTCCGTGTCATCCCTGCTACAGCTCCGGCCACTCTCGATCATAACCTGAAAACATAAAAATGTTGGGGTGTGAGATAAAAATCTCAGTGGATGACCTGTATGCTGTCACACAAATTAGCAGTATCCTAGTATCAATTATACCATATATATACATATCGTACGCACGAGTTGTTCATGCACATACGTATTCATGACGACTATTATGTCGTAGGTACGCACGAGTTTCTGATGCCCATAGCGCAATATTTTCATGTTCTCGTCATTAATTACTTTTTGATTGAAGTAAAATTATTCATAAGTTTATCGAGGACGTTAAACTCTATTCTTTAGATTTCCTTACTCGTGAGCTTTTATCGAACTTTTACTTTAATCGGCTATTGGAGTTTATTAATGATGTCCCAAAATTATCACTTGCAAGAATAAAGATTTAAGATCTCATTTCAGCTTGACACAGTTTTAGAAAACAATTTTGTAAAATTGTTTATGTTGTACTAAAATTTACCAAATAATTCACATAAGCAGATAAGAGCATTTAGTATTTGATTATAATTTTTATAAAAAGGAATCGTATGGAAAATAGTCCCAGTAAATCAAGAAGTTCGGCTGTTCTTCAGATTCACAATATAAACTTCACAAATTCATAACTCTTTATTTGCAAGTCCAAATCTTATGAATTTTGAGGAGCATGTTTATGTCTTGTTATAGTTTATGACTACATTTTTAGATTTTCTACAAAGGTAATGTGTATAGTGTTTGGAAAATTCTCTAAATTAATAACATGTGATTACTTAAGGAGATGTCCTAAAGGACTTTCAAATAAGTGGCATAAAAGGAGAAATAAAACACATATGGTTTGTGAATAAGATTTATCCAAATAAATTATTTTACTAACCATTAAGTCTATCAAAAGTTTCAATATTCAGTTCTGACATTTTTCAGAAGTTAGTGTCCCAAAATTTATGATTTTCTTCCATTTTTGCGAGCTATTTCCCGTTGATTCGCTTATCCGATCGAGACGAAACTTTAGGGCTTTTAAAGCTTGTAATCTAAAATTTACTGGAACAAAAAAAGTAGTTGGAAAATAACGAATATAAGTTGGTTAAAAGTGTCATGAAAGTCAGGTGTTTGAAACACATTCCTTGCTCAAAGAAAACTCCCATTTTTTGTCTTACTATTAAAACGTACATAACGTTTTATAAAATAAACGAAATGACTCAAATTTTCATATTTAGAAACTACAATATGTAGAGAATATAATCCTTTTTGTTTCAGTTCAAAACAAGTTTTTAACAGAAAGTTATACACGAGTGAAGTTACCTCCTCCACACTAAAATTACAGGATTTTTCCAGCACGCCGCACTTTTCGGAATAAATCATAATTCCGATTCTACCAGATGCAAAATTACAAGATTTTATACAAATATATTAGACTCGATGAATTTTAACATGCCGCTGGTTTCATCTCAAAATGATTTCTAGAACTCAAGATATGAATTTTTAAATTTATTATTTTGGAATTTCGAGTAGCAGTTTTTCTGGAAATTCCAGTTTTCGAGCGACCATGTTTAATCGTAAAAACGAGCAGCGTAACGACACCAAAAATTAATACCGAGACTACGATCACATATTACACATATAAGGGAGCACAACGGTGTTTTAAAACACAAATTTCCAGTAAAACAGAGTACTCGACGGCATAGTCAAAAATCAGTCGGAAACAGTTTTGACGTTTCAACTTGACATATTTGAGCGTAAATTTTGGCAGCATAACGGTACAATTTTAGAAAACCAAAAATACGAGCATGACGCCTACACTTCAACCAACACGTAGAAGACCTAATCTAGTAAATACCAACACGTTTAAGCATCTAAACACTTCATCGAACATCATACCAGCACCAAATTCGAGTTTTGTTCGGAGGTTACCTTTGTCGTTCCTTCCCCTGTTTTCTATAGCCGACCAGAACAGCTCGGTTTCCTAACAGTTTGGGGAAGACAATCTTGGCTTTGATTTAAAGGAAAGGAGTTGGTAGTAAGCAAAACTTGAAGAAACAAGAGGAAATAAGAGGGTGTTTTTTTAATTCCATGGATTTCAAACATTTACCTCAAAGATATTCATGGATGGAGGAAGAGCTCGATCAAAAGATGTTTCTTGCTTCCTTGAAGATGATGGTGGCCGATGGATTTGGAGAAGAAAGAGAGGAGAAGAAGAGAGTGAATTTTGGGGAAGGTTGGGTATTCATTTTTCCAGGTCTTCGCCTGATTTCTTTCTTGATCATGTTGTGTAAAATATGGAGTGGAGGTTCTTACTTATAGAGGCACTCACATGGGGGAGTAAACGGCTGAAAAGGAGGGAGGATTTAGTGTTTAGTAACAATTTTCTTTTAATAAAGAAATGAATAGTAACATGATATGTGGCGAAGCGTGGGCAAATTATCATTTGTGGTTAGAAATGAATATCGTAGGATATTTATTCGGTCGCGATATTTGTTATCACTTAGTATTATCCATAATCTAGAGGCGCAGTTTTGTTAATTAAAATTCACGGCTTCATTAAAAATAATTGTTTAGAACATTTAACGATTAAATCGTTACGTTCTGAGACGAAAATTCTTTATTTAATTATTTAATTAAAAATTCGATTTTTCTTAAAGTTTATCTAAAATTCTAATTTAGTTAGACAAAGTAGATTTTTCCGTCATCGTATTTATTATTCATCAGATTTTCGATTTTTATATCGAAAATCCTAATTCGTTGATAATACTGAATTTCCTTTCTTTATATTGAAATTAAATATTATTATTAAATATTTTATGACCAAACTTTAATTAAATATTTTATTACAGTGCTAGGAGTGCTCTCGGTTCGAAGTGCTCGTCCGTTCCTTGAAAAATCAAAACCTTTGCAAATATATGCTCTAAAATCATTAGGAAAAACCTTAAATTAACTATTCATTTTATTAAGCTCATTTCTTTTATTATTTCTATTAAAACTGGGACGGGGTATTACAGAAGAATTCCCAGGATTAACTTTCATCTTTTCAGATCAGAAACAAACAGATACAATGTCATCATCCTGTCAAGGCCTTATTTTTGTGTTTTTTTTTTTTTTTTTGTCTTCTTCCATTTCCTTTGATCTCTCAATTTTTTTTTTTAAATCTCTGTAAGAATGACATGTTAGAGTTTTCCATTGTTTAATTTTGGTTGACTCCTTTTAATGTTTAGAATATCATGAAATGATATACCTGATATTGGAAGGATGTTAGAATTTGATTTGTTTTATATATAAAGACAATGTTGCATCAAAAACATTGATATTATCCTTACGTATATAAATGAGTTTTTGATGTGAAAGTTCGGTCTTTTAATATTAGAAATTAGTATCAGATAACATGTATTGATGCCATATGTTTAGTATCGGTAAAAGTTTTAGATACTATAAATATGATGTTGCATCAAAAAAAGTTGATACTATTTTTGATACCAAAACTCAATGGTATCAAATATTTGATCTTTAGTATCAATAAAATTCTGATACTAAAAGCTTTTTTTTTAGTAGTGTGATGAGAACCGCAATCGCAAAACACACGCAAAGAACGATAATAATTGTTGCCCCAGCTCAGGTTGACAAGAAACAATTAGGTTTTTAAAAGTTGCCAAGAGGTTTTTTATTATTTTTTGATTAAAAAAAAAAGAAAAACATCTCAAATACTTATAGGACAAAAACAGGACCAAATCTGCTCCAAAAAGGACCAAATCTCACCCTAACTCTAGAAGTGATATACTTGAATGAGAATTAAAGGACAAAAACGAAATCTAGTCTATAAAATAAACAAGAACAGTAAATATATGATAATCTTGATCTTCCTTGTGAATCTTGCCAAATCTTGGAATATATCTTGAAAAATCTTGCCCACTAACTTTAGTTGCCAAAGTAGGACAATTCCTTGCCATCCACTCCAGCCCTTTTCCTCTTACTTGCCGTCCACTTACTGACCCGGGCCCACCTGTCCCATCTTCATCTTAGCCCGCCTTGCCCAATGGCACATATCCTTGGGCCCCAAAACCCTTATTCGCATCATTCCCGTCCCCTTTTAGACCGTCCTTGTCCTCAAGGACCAATTATGGAAACACTCTCTTATCGACCCTAAATGCTCCCCTTCATCTAATCGATGTTTGCTTGCCACCAAATAATTGAGCTCAAAATTATCAGCTGTTCGGGTGTGGCCAAAAAACCTTTAGGCGATAGTGCGAATTTTTCATAGTACTGCCCACAAAATAGTTATCATTAATTATAAAAAAACTAATAATTATTATGGGAGACAAAACATTTATCTTCATCGAAGTAGGACTTGGCGGATGTCGTATTGAGATCCGAGAAATTTGCATTGTCACCAAGTTCCATATCAACAATTTCGCATGGATTGTCTTCAAACTCAACATAAAAAATAGGAGGCACAAAATTAATTACGGGTTGCTCTTCCTCTTCATCATAAATAGCTAGCCATCATAGTTATAATACTCGGAATAACTCTTAGGCTCATCCAAAAATATTGACCCAAAAGTGTCAATACTAAAAGGAAGGGATTAATACTAGGCCCATTATCATCAAAGTAAGACCCACACTCAACCGCGCAATCTTCCAAAGAATCACATGCAATCTGCTCACGAAAGGAACTCATCTCCTTAATATGTGGATAAGACCTATTAGGCCCAACTTGCCTATTATCCATAAAAAAATGACCAGGTCCATTATAATTACTATGGGGCCCAATTTTATCAACAAATGCATCAAATCCATCGTGTGGCCCATTGTGTGGTAGGGTAACAGAACATGTACCAACGTTTTCATCTCCAAGTGCAGTAGCGGCAGTGTGCAGAATGTCTTGAAAATGGCTGGCGTCGTAATCAGCGAAATCGGATGGTCCCAATCTCGCCATAAGTTCCTTTTTGTAATCCTTCCACCGAACGATCCGTCCTTGCTTCTGATATAACCTGTTAATCCATTGCCACCAAATAGTCACATCTCTTTCCATATAACGAGTAGCGTAACGTATCCTATCTTCCTGTGGTATTTCACGCAAGGCAAAGTACTGGTTCGCTCGTCTTAACCATAAATTTGGGTTGCTACCGTTGAATGTAGGGCAGGTTAATTTGGACCTCCCCCTTCTCCGGTATCCCCCGTTCACATCGTCCCTATCCCGACGTCGGGTAGGGTTGATTTTCTCCATTTTTGGGGAATCGAATTCTTCAGACGAAGAATCCTCATCACTCTTCCTTCTAGATGAAGAATCCGCACTGCGCTTCTTCTTCTCCTTGTGAGTTCCCGCCATTGCTCGTATTTCTTTCGCGATTCTCGCCTACTCTCAATGAAAGTACCAATTTGATGAGAACCGCGATCGCAAAACACAAATAATACTCAAAGAACGATAATAATTGTTGCCCCAACTCAGGTTGGCAAGAAACAATTAGGTTTTAACAAAGTTGCAAGAGGTTTTTTTATTATTTTTCTGATTAAAAACAAAGGAAAAACATCCCAAATACTTATATGACAAAAATAGGACAAAATCTGCTCCAAAAAGGACCAAATCTCACCCTAAATCTAGAAGCGATATACTTGAATGAAAATTAAAGGAAAAAAAACGAAATCTATCCTATAAAATAAATAATAACAGTAAAGATATGATAATCTTGATCTTCCTTGTGAATCTTGCCAATTCTTGGAATATATCTTGGAAAATCTTGCCCACTAACTTTAGTTGCAAAAGTAGGACAATTCCTTATGATCCACAACTGCCCTTTTCCTCTTACTTGCTGTCCTCTTACTGACCCGGGACTCCTGGCCCGTCTTCATCTTAGCCCGCCTTGCCCAATGGCACATATCCTTGGGCCTCAAAACCCTTATTCGCGTCACCGCCGTACGGTCGCACCTACTTCAACCACCTCACCAACCGCTACTCCGACGGCCATCTCGTCGTCGACTTTCTCATGCAGTCCTTTTCCCTCCCATTCCTCCCACCTTATCTCGATCAAATCGCGTGCCGACAGATCTCACAACATCAACTTTGCCATCTCGGGATCTACAACCATTGATCACAGTTTCTTTATTAGGAGCGGGATGTCGTTGGCCGTTATTCCAGAGTAGCTTTCAACTAAGCTCGGGTGGTTTGACGGCGTGCTGAGAGCAAAAGGGTGTGTAGATTCGACAACTACATATTGGGGTTATATGTGAAAGTATGCTTTTACTTTGTATAACCTATATATTAAACACTTATTTACTGAAATAAATTATTTATCACTATTGCTTTAAATATGATTGAATGTTATATATATTTATTGCAAACCGTTCATATAATAGCACGCGTTACATTGTAGTTAACGTGGTGATACCAGATCACAGAAGATCACGTTAACAGTGCCTTGTAAACGAGTGCGTGTTTCACAACTTAGAAAACACGCAACTTAGATAGATCCGAACAATCTATTGGTAGAAGTTGATGTGTAAGGCTCAGATTGGTTTGTCTTGAACAAGAGATTACACTAGTGCATTCGATGCGCTGAATCGGGCCTGCAAAGAGGATAAACTCATTCACACTGACTTAAGGGATTTAAAGTTAGACCTCAGTGGTTGTTGATTTCTTAATAATAAGGACTGTGTGTGATTAGTAGTTATTGCTTTGACTTATAAATGGGAAGAGAATCATTGCGACTTCGATACCCTATATCTTGGGCAATAATATTAATTGCACGACATTTGCTAACTTAATACAGAGAATTGTGTGCTTGCAATGTCTTGCGTGATTGGTCCCCTTGGTGGGCCCGGAACCTTTATCATACCAAATCTTGCAAGTGGAATTAATTTTCCGGTATGGATAATAAAGTTGGGATGTCCTTACTCCAAGGATAAAGATATTAGTTAATATAAAGCTTTTCAGTGGCTTAATTAATTAATGGACTAAATAATCTTAAAAATGGGAAATAATAACCGGGAGCCATATTACCGTAATATGGGTTAAGTTTGGATAGTGCAATAGTAATTATATAGTGGTATAAATTAATATTAATGGGCTAAATTATATTGTGGCTCAACATTGGAATTCAGTAGCCCATTGGAACGTCCATCTTAATTCTCCTAATGACCCCTCAAGTAGCCCAAGTTAAAGTCCATTAAATAAAAGGTGCTTGAAATAAAATAAATTATTGTTGCATATTTTTCCTTATTTTTCGAAAATAATTAAAGAAAAGAGGGAGAAGGATTTTTCTTGAAAAGATTTTATGGAAAGGAGATAAAGTATTCTTGGAATACAAGATTATCCCATAAATTCAAGAAATCTCCCACTTGGCTTCTTTAATTATAAATTTTCGAAAATTTGGGGAATAAGAAGGAAGAAAAGATTTTATTGGAAATAATTTATGGAGGATATGTATTTTAGGATACAAGAATATCCCATAAATTCAAGAAAGATCCAATCTTGAAAATAAGCCTTCTTATTTTTTCGAAATTCTTGGTATATTTGGGTGTGAGAATTTTGTGGAAAAATACACATGGAAAGAAGAATATATGGGATATATTCAAGATTTCTTGGAGATCAAGAAAAGATATTTCCTAACCCTTTTCTAGTCCAAAATTTCGACCAACCCTACTTATATAAATAAGGGGATGAATTTTTTCATCCCCTATAGTTCCATGTGTTGGAAATATTAGAAATCCACAAAGGTGGTGCAACAATTATTTATTTTTCCTTTGTTTATAAATTGTTCATTGGAGAACCTTCCACCGGGGTTATTGAACGAGGACTTGGGAATACTTGAGAAGGACTTTTGGTGGGTATCCATATACTTGATCCTGTCTGTCTCAGACCGTCTCTCCAACGGGTACGTTTACGTAAACTCCTAGAAATTCCGCATGCTAGGATCTTTTTACGTGAAATATTATTTGCATGTCGTTGTTGGATTAATTATTATTTGAATTCACTTAAGTTAATTCATGCTAGTAATAATTGTTAATTTAAATTTGTGTTTATGAGGTCATCCCGATAGATCCTGACACTTGTTATCCCAACAACTGGTATCAGAGCCCTGGTTCGGGCTCTGATCTTTTAAACTGTAATTTAAATTGTTGTTCATTAAAATTGTTGTTCATTAAAATTGAAATTGGACAGTAGAACTGTTAGATCTATTTTGCAGGTATCCAATTGTCATGGTATTTTAATGTGCTTATTTACATGCAAATAAATTGTTGTTTTTTAATTCGATTCGTTCGAATTCGTTTTGCCTCGTGAGAAAATCCACGAGTATATTATAATTTGTTTGATTGACTTGTTCAATGTAATAGACTAGTCTAGATCTAGATTTATTTATTTTTCGTAAATAAATTGCAACCGGATCGTGAACGAAGACGGAAACGGAGCTTAAAAGATGGACGTCCAAGTGCCCGGACGTACGCGAGCCAAGGCGGAGCACGCGGCCTAGGCCGAAGGCCTAGCGACCGCACGCACCACCAGGCAGTCGCGCACGGGGCAAGGCGCTAGCATGCACGGCGCGCGAGGCTGATCTTGGCATTGGGGACGACCTGCATACGGGCGTGGCTGGGCGATGCGAGGGGCGCGGGACCCCAGACGGGCGTGTGCATGGGCGCGTCAGGCCGATGCTCTTTGCATGCTTATGCCGTGGGCGACGGGGCGAGATGGCCGAGCTGGACCGAGGCGTGCGCCTAGGCGCACGCGGACTCGTGTTCCGGGTTATGAGCTACTCGTTTTCCGAACGTCGTCCTAACCCGAAACGGAGGACATTCTTTGAAGAATTGTTGTGGATTCAGTGGGAGCCTTTCGAGACGAACGATGGAGGCAAAAGAAGAGACAATTTCTCAAGATCAAGATTTGGAATTTAAACCATTACAGTTGGATATATGTGCCCAACTTGATTTATTTTGTCTTTATACTTGTTTTAAATTCGTGCAATTTTATTTGTTTAAATGTGTTTGCATGATTTAGAATTGTCTAAAGAAAATCTCACTTTCGAAAGTTACTAAGTATGTTTCTTTGACAAATTTTATTCCGGATAATAAAATTACGTCAAATTTGACCTCCGTGATTTATTTATTTGTGAATTCTTTTGGAGAAATTTCCCCCACGGAACGGCCAAAAGATGGTTTTCAAATGAATAAATTTCCAAAAGGATGATTGTGAATTATTATTAGTGGCGACGATGACCCTCCCCACGAGGCTCGTTCAAAGCGAAGTAATAGTTCTGTATTTAATCATGGTTATTACTTAGGTATAAAATTGATATGCATATACTTCCCCGAAGTCCCTGTCAATTTTATATTGGTCAAGTGGGAGCCGACTATTAATTTTGAATTAAAGGTTTGTAACTGTTCTTGTTTGTAACCTGCTTGAATGTGTTTAAATAGACAGTTCACTCCACGTGACCTATTTAAACAATTTTGAGATGTCGGCTGATGCTTATTCATATTGTTTTGAGATTTTGATATGAATAAAGTGATCGAATTATGTGATATTTTGTACTTGTACAAATTGCTATTTATTTCAGTTCAACATGTCGCAACCTTTTAATCCACTGTTAATATACTTAAAGTCAATAGAATTATATAGGAAACTATGTTGATTGGAAATGAAAAGTTATGATTGTCCTAACTGCACAAAAGCACAAGTGGATTCTTGACACACCAAAAACAAGATGAGCCAACTGACGAGTCAAAAATGCGGGGCTCATCAGATCACCTTGCAAGAGATGTTGTCGCTGAAAATGGTGGAGGGCAACCCCGTAAGGGATCACATCCTCAAAATTGATGGCCTATCTGAACAAACTTTAGGTTCTGGGTGCAAATTATGATCTGGAGACCCAGATCGATTTGGTACTCCACTCTCTGCCCAAAATTTTTGAGCACTTTGGCCTCACTAGCTGATTTGTTGCAAACTTTGGTCTCGGTAGAGACGTTGATGGGGCATCAAACTCAAGCTTTGACGACAAGTGGTCCATCTTCATCTTCTAGGCCAAGGGAAGGCAAGAAGAAGAAGAGGACCAAAAGCTATAAGCAATCAAACTCAACTGTTGCCAAGGGCAATGGTAAGATGAGGAATGCTGGTGGTGTCAAGGAAAATCCAAAGGGGAAGTGCTTCAACTGCGGTGAAAGAGGACAATGGAGGTTTGCCTGTTCCAACCCCAAAAGGGCCGGAAAGAAAGGTAATTCTCACACACTAATTGTTGAAACTTGTTTAACGGCGTATACTTCTACGAGATCCACTAATCATGTTTGCTTCACGGGTTCAAGCTGACCCGACAACTTAGTGGAAGTGAGATCCTCATCACACTGGACGATGCTACGAGAGTAGCAGCTGAAGTAGTGGGAGACGTGCACCTGTCTTTTGAAGACAAGATTTTAGTTTTAAGAGATGTTCTTTAAGTTCCAGTTTTTCGCAAAAACCTTATTTCAGTTTCTAAACTATTTAATGATGGATATTTTGTTCGTTTTTCTAAGCAAGTTACTGTTTACCATAATGATGTGTATATCTGTCATGGAACATTACAGAACAAACTCTATATTATTAACTGTGCACACCACTCACAAAATGCATCTTATAACACATCGACTGTTTCATGCAATAAAAGAAAACTTTCAGAAAACGTGAATGAGACACTTCTATGACATCTAATATTAGGTCATATAAATCTAAATAGGATCCAAAGGTTGATGAAAGATGGTTCACTATCGGACCTACAGCTAGAACCACTTCCAACCTGCGAATCATGTTTGGAGGGTAAAATGACCAAGAGGGCATTTGGAGCCAAGGGGAATAGAGCCACAGAAGTGTTGCAAATCGTTCACACTGACGTGTGTGGTCCAATGTTAACCAAAGCTAGAGGTGGCTATGAGTATTTCGTGACTTTCATCGATGATTACTCAAGGTTCGGGTACATTTTCTTCATGAAACACAAATCGAAAACCTTTGATAAATTCAAGGAGTTCAAAGCCGAGGAGGAGAATCATAGGGAAAAGAGTATCAAGTTTCTATGATCTGATCGTGGAGGCGAATACCTCAGCGATGAGTTTTTGAACTACCTGTCAGACGAGGGCATTGTTTCCCAATTGACTGCACCCGGAACCCGTCAACAAAACGGGGTTGCAGAACGATGAAACAGAACACTCTTATAAATGGTCAGATCCATGATGAGTTATTCAGATCTACCCAAGTCATTTTGGGGTCATGCCTTGGAAACAACGGCTTATGTTCTGAATTTGGTGCCATCCAAATCGGTTCCCAAAACCCCTAAAGAGTTGTGGACCGGGATCAAGCCCAGCCTGAGACATCTTAGGATTTGGGGGTGTCCAGCATACGTGCTAGACAAGGAAGCTGGTAAGTTGGACGCACGTTCGGAACTAAGACTGTTTATAGGATATCCCATGGGAACGAAAGGGTGCATGTTCTATGGTCCCGAAGATCAGAAGGTGGTAATAAGTACGCACATTAGATTTTTGGAAGAAGACTTTATGAACAATCAAAAGCCCAAAAGTGAGATTACCTTAAATGAAATAAGAGGGCAAACTCCTATACCAACTGTACATGTTGATATACCAAGCGTCACACCAACACAATCAGAACCTCGTCGTAGTGGGAGGGTTGTCCGACAAACTGATGTTGGGATTATACTAGAAAGTATGCTTTTTACTTTGTATAATCGAAACTGAATTTTCAGACTTATTTACTGAAATAAATTGTTTATCACTGATGCTTTAAATATTATTGAATGTTACATATATTTACTGCATAACTGTTCAATAAGTCGTACGTGTTACATTGTAGTTAATTTAGTGATACCATATCACAGAAGATTAAATTAACAGTCCCTTGTAACTAAAAGTACGTTATTCACGACCTAGATGGAAATGAACAACCCATCGTGAAAGGTTGAAGTGTAAGGCTCAGATTGGCTTGTCTTGACCAAGAGATTACACTAGTGCATGACTGATGCACTGAATAGGACCTACAGGAGGATAAATTCTTCAGAACTGAACAAGGAAGAATTAGACCTCAGTGGTTCGTTATTTCTTAATCTTCGTTCCTTAAATAGGATCACGTGAGATTGGTAACTATTGCTTTGACTTATCATGGGTAGCGAATCAATGAGATTATATACTTTTTATCTTGGGCAATATTATTGGTCACATGTGATTGCTAAGATTTAATACGAAGAATCTTGTGCAAGTACGCTTGTTCGATTTGCCCCCTTGGGAGGTTCATAAGCTTTATCATACCAAATCTTGCAAGTGGAATTAGTTTCCGGTATGGATAATAATGTTGAACCGTTCCTTGACCAAGGATAAAAGATATTAATTAATGGAAAGTTATTTCAGTGGCTTGAATTAATTAATGGGCTAGATAATCTTAAACACGGGAAATAATGACCGGGAGCCATATTGACTGTAATATGGGTTAAGATGGATAGTGCAATATTAATTATGTAGTGGGATTAATTAATATTTATGGGCTTGAATAATATTGTGGCTCAATATTAGATATTCAAGATCCATTAGAAGGTGGTCCAATCTTAATTCTCCTAAAGGCCCCCTGAGTAGCCCAACATATAGTCCAATAACTGAAAAGGTGATTAAAATAAAATAAATATTGTTGCTTAATTTTTCGTAATATTTCAAAAATTATGGATAAAGTTGGGAGAAAGATTTTCTTTGAATTTTGTTATGGAATGAAGATATGTATTCTTGGAATACAAGATTATCTCATTAAATTCAAGAAATCTCCCACTTGGTTATTCATAGTGATATTTTCGAAAATTTTGAAATATAGTGGGCAAGAAAGATTTTCTTGATTTTCTTGAAAAGATATTATGGAAGATATGTATTTCTTGAAATACAAGAATATCTCATAAATTCAAGAAGATCCAAATCTTGGAATCTTGCACATAAATTTCGAAAATTCCATAATAATAGAGAAGGTGGGATTTTTGTGGAATATTATAATTATGGGAAAAAGAATATAGGAGATATATTCAAGATTTCTTGGAGATCAAGAAAAGGTTTTCCCACATTATTTTATCACTAAATTTTCGTCCCCTCTCCTCTATAAATAGGGGATGAATGGTTCATTCCCAGTGACACACGAAAATTGGTTTTTCGGAAAAATATCAGCGTCGATAAAATATCAAATATTTTGTAACGTCGACAGATTGTATTTTTTTGAAAAACGACAATTGTGAGTAGTGTACAATTCCATGTGCTGGAAAAATTAGTAAATCCACAAAGGTGGTGCAACATATTTTATTTTCCTTTTGTTAAATCGTTCACAAGAATCCTTCCACCGGATTGTCGAGCAAGGACTAAGGGAATACTTGGGAAGTTCTTTTGGTTAGTCTAATCAGCCAGATCACTGCCATCCCAAGAGGTACGTTCACGTAAACTCGTAGAATTCCGCATGCGTAGGTTTTACGTGAATTATTATATGCATGATATGTTGTTGGATTATTATTTGAATTAATATAGGATTAATTCATGCTAGTAATAATTAAAGAATTAAATTTGTATTTAAATATTCACCCCGAATAGATCTGTGCAACTTATTTCCCAACAACTGGTATCAGAGCCACGGTTTCGGGCTCTGAATATTTTAAATTGTAATTTAATTCACAGACATTAAATTTGAAATTGGATAGTAGAATTGCTAGATCTACTTTGCAGGTATCCAATTGTCATGGAATTTAATGTGTTTATGCATGCATATAAACTGTGGTTTTTTAATTCGATTCGTTCGGATTCGTTTTACCTCGTGAGAAAATCCACGAGTAGATTACAATTTGTTTGATTTGATCAATGTAATAGACTAGTCTAGATCTAGGTTTATTTATTTTTTGTAAAGAAATTGTAACCGGATCGAAAACGAGGACGGAGAAGAAGAATTAAAGGATGAAATCCAGAACCGGGCGTAGGCGTATGTCACGCGAAACGCGCTAAAAAACTGCACGCTGCGACGCGGACGCCAAGCTCACGCACGGGCGCAGGGCGGCGAGGCCGAGCGCGAAGCGAGATCGGTCAAGCGACGCGGCACCGTGCAGGCGCGAGCGATCGGTGGGCATACGCTGGCCCCGCAGTAGCGGAACCGCCTAGGGCGCAACGATGCAACGATGCGATGTAGGGCGATGCAAGGCGTGCGCGGAGCAGGCGATGCCGCCTAGCGCACTTCAAAGCGGCGGCGGGCGACTGCGACACATGAAGACACTGCGCTCGGGCGGCGACATCTGCCACTTTCGGCGGTTGCCCCCTCGGGTGGGCGACATCGGGCGCTCGGGTGGGCGTCGCAGCGTTGTGCCTAAGCGCCGCGGACGCGTTGCTTTCGGCCAAGGGGGCGGATCTTGGCGTGCATCCCGGCTGCAAGCTACTTGGCGTGGCGTTTCGAGATGGAGTTCTTTTTCGAGACGATCAAGTGGGAGAAATTCGAGACGCGTTTCTTCAAGATCAAGCCAAGAAAAATCAAACCATGGCAATGGATAATTTGTGCCCAATATGTTTATTTTTCTGTTTTGCTTGATTTATTTGTGCTATCTTATGCTTTATTTAATTTTTTTAAATGTGTTTGCATGAGAGTTGCCCAAATAGAAAAATCTCACCTTCAAAATTACTAAGTATGTTTAAATAATTAATTGACAATTTTATTCCGGATAATAAAATTGAATTAATTTTGACCTCCATGATTTATTTATTTGTGAATTCTTTTGGAGAAATTCCCCAACGGAGACGGTCAAAAGATAGCTTTCATATGAATGAATTCCAAAACGGATGATTGTGGTTTTTATTACTAGTGGCGATGATGACCCTCCAACGAGGCTCGTTCAAAAAGCGAAATAATAATCTCAGATTTAATCATGGTTATTACTTAGGTATAAAATTGATATGCATATACTTCCCGAAGTCCCCGTCAATTTTATATTGGTCAAGTGGGAGCCAACTATTAATCTGGATATTAAAGGTTTGTAAATCGTTCTTGTTTGTAACACTGAATGTGTTTAAATAATGACCCACCCAACGTGACTTATTTAAACTGTTTTGAGATGTTGGCTGATACATGTTCATATTTTTTTTGAGATTTTAAATATGATGCATGTGATCGAATCTTGTGATATACTTGTGTTATTGCATATAGTTGTTTATTTCAGTTCAGCATGTCGTTACCTTTTAATCCACTGATATTATACTTAAAGTCAATACAATATGTATGGAAACTATATTAATTGGAAACGAAAATTATAATTGTCCTAACTGCACAAAAGCACAAGTGGATTTTTGACACACCAAAAATCAGATGAGCCAACTGACGAGTCAAAACATGCGGGACTCATCAGATCACCTTGAGAAATGTAAATCATTTGAAAATGGTGGAGGGCAAACCCGTAAGGGATTACGTCCTCAAAATAGATGGCCCATCTGAACAAACTTGAAATTCTGAGTGTAGATTATGATCTGGAGACTCAGATGAATTTGGTACTTCAATCTCTGCCCAAAATGTTTTTGAGCATTTTTGCCTCGCTAGCTAATTTGTTGCAAGCTTTTGGTCTCGGCAGAGATGTTGATAAGGCACCAAACTCAAGTTTTGACGGCAAGTGGTCCGTCTTCATCTTCTAGGCCAAGGGAGGCAAGAAAAGGAAGAGGACCAAAGGCCATAAGCAATAAGACTCAACTGTTGCCAAGGGCAATGGTAAGATGAGGAATGCTTGTTGTGTCAAGGAAAATCCAAAGAGGAAGTGCTTAAGCTGCGGTGAGAAAGGACAATGGAGGTTTTGCCTGTTCCAACCCCAAAATGGACGGATAGAAAGGTAATTCTCACGCACTAGTTGTTGAAACTTGTTTAGCGGCGTATACTTCTCATTCGTGGGTGGTTGATACGAGATCCACTAATCATGTTGGCTTCACGGGTTCAAACGAACCCGACAACTTAGTGGGAGTGAGATCCTCATCACACTGGGGGATGCTACGAGAGTGGCAGCTGAAGCAGTGGGAGAAGTGCACCTATCTTTTGAAGATAAAGTTTTTTTTTGAGATTATCTTTATGTTCCCAGTTTTAGAAAGAATTCACTTTCAGTTTCTAAAATTCGATTAAAGGACACTAAGTTTTTTCTAATAGGAATGACATCATTTCTTGAAATGATGAGTGTATCTGTTACGGGACATTGATGGAAAATCTCTATACAATTAACTGTGCACACCACTCACAAAATGCATTCTATAACACATCAACTATTTCCGACAAAAGAAAATGTGAACGAAACACTTCTTTGGCATCTAAGATTGGGTCATATAAATCCAAAGAGGATCCAAAGGTTGGTAAAAGACGGTTCACTGGAGTGTCTCCAAGTTGAACCAATTCCAACCTGCGAATCATGTTTGGAGTGTAATATGACCAAGAGGGCATTTGGAGCCAAGGGGATAGGGCCAAAGAAGTGTTAGAGATCGTTCACACAGATGTATGTGGTCCAATGTCAACCAAAGCAAGAGGAGGTTATGAGTATTTTTATTGATAATTACTCAAGGTACGGTTACATTTTCCTTATGAAGCATAAATCTGAGACCTTTGAGAAATTCAAAGAATTTAAGGCTCAAACAGAAAATCATAGGGAAAAACGTATCAAGTCTCTACGATCTAATCGTGGAGGTGAATACCTCAGCGATGAGTTTTTGAACTACTTATCTGATGAAGGGATTGTATCCCAGCTCACTACTCCCGGAACCCCTCAACAAAATGGGGTTGCAGAGCGAAGAAACAGAATTCTTTTAGAAATGGTTAGATCAATGATGAGTTATGCGGATCTTCCCGAGTCGTTCTGGGGTCATGCCTTGGAAACAACGGCTTACATTCTGAACTTGGTGCTATCCAAATCGGTTCCCAAAACTCCCAAAGAATTGTGGACGGGGCGCAAGTCTAGTATGAGACACATGAGAATTTGGGGGTGTCCGACCTACTTGTTGGACAAGGAAGCTGGTAAATTGGATCCTCGATCAGGATTAAGGTTGTTTGTAGGATACCCCGAGGGAACAAAAGGGTGTATGTTCTATGGTCCCGAAGATCAAAAGGTGGTCATCAGCACCCACTTTAGATTTTTGGAAGAAGACTATATGAACCAAAGAAAACCCAGAAGTGAGATTACCTTAAATGAGCTTAGAAGGCAAACCTCAGTGCCAACTGTACTAGATGATATACCAAACGATACGCTTTCACAACCGGAGCCTCGTTGTAGTGGGAGGGTTGTGAGACAGCCCGAGAGATTCATGGGAATAGGAGAGTCCTCGGACTTGATTCCCGGACAAGACAAATCAGACCCATGGACATATGACGAGGCACTCCAAGATAAGGATGCAGATTCTTGGCAAACAACAATGAAAGCCAAAATGGGTTCTATGTTTCATAATAGAGTGTGGGAGCTAGTCGAACCACTTAATGGGGTCAAACCCATTGGATGCAAGTGGGTATATAAGAGGAAAAGAGGACCGGACGAGAAGGTTGAAACCTTTAAAGCAAGACTAGTGGCGAAAGGTTATACTCAGAAAGAAGGGATCGATTATGAGGAAACTTTTTCGCCCGTAGCCATGCTTAAGTCCATCCGTATTCTCTTATCGATTGCTGCGCATTTTCGACTTTGAAATCTGGCAAATGGATGTCAAGACAACTTTCCTTAAACGGAAGTCTTGATGAAGATATCTATATGCAACAACCCCAAGGTTTCATTGAAACAGGCCAAGAACACCTAGTTTGTAAGCTCAGGAGGTCCATTTACGGACTCAAACAGGCATCCAGAGCTTGGAACCAATGTTTTGATCATGTTATAAAGTCTTATGGGTTCGATCAAACGAGTTTGAAAGTTGTGTGTATAAAAAAATGTGTCGGAACTGCATTGGTATTCTTAGTACTATACGTAGATGACATTCTGACCATCGGGAACGATGTGAAGGTGCTGTCAGACGTAAGGGCATAACTTTCAAAACAGTTTGATATAAAAGACTTAGGGGAAGCCGGACACATCCTTGGGATCAAGATCACTCGAGATCGCAAGAAAATGATGGTCGGGTTATCGCAAGTTTCATACATAGACACTGTCTTGAAACGATTCAGCATGCAAGATTCCAAGAAAGGAATCGTACCTTTCAGGCATGGAATCCACCTATCCAAGAAAATGTCCCCTAAGACGCAAAAGGAGATAGATGACATGAAAGACATTCCTTGTTCTTTGGCTGTCGGAAACCTTATGTATGCATTGCTGTGTACGAGATCGGATATCTGCTTTGCCGTAGGCATGGTAGCAAGATATCAAAGTAACCAAGGGAAAGAGCATTGGACGATAGTTAAAAACATTCTGAAGTATCTGAAAAGAACTCGGGATAGAATGTTGATTTATCAGTCAGATACTCCAATCCCCATCGGCTACACGGACTCGGATTTCCAATCAGACTTAGATTCCATAAACTATCTGCCTCAGTTAGTGTGTTTCCATTTGGGAAGTGTAGCCATCAAATGGACGAGTGTGAAGCAGAAATGCATCACTGACTCAACCATGGAAGTCGGGTAAGTAGCTGCTTGTGAAGCGGTGAAAGAACCATTTTGGCTCTAGACCTTCTTAGTGGACTTGGATGGAGTTCCAAATTTGTCTAACAATTTTTGCTAAGGGCAGTTGCAAATTCAAGGGAACCAAGAGTCCAAGAGTCAAACGAGCACACTAAAGGAAAGACATCTTATACGAGAAATTGTTAAGAGAGAAGATATAGATGTGGCAAAGATAGCGTCTGAGGACAGCCTAGCAGATCCATTCACAAAGAGTCTGCCTCTGAATACATTCGAGAGACATGTGGGTGGAATGGGTGTCAAGACCGTTGCCAATCTGCTTTGAGTATAAGTGGGAGAAATGATTAGGTTCGTATAGGTGACATTAGATGTCACGGACTACGCGAGACATGTTTTAGTATACTTAAAAGAAGACTTTTAAGTGGGAGATTGTTGGGATTATACTGGAAAGTATGTTTTTTACTTTGTATAATCGAAACTGAATTTTCAGACTTACTTACTGAAATAAATTATTTATCACTGATGCTTTAAATATTATTGAATGTTACATATATTTACTGCATAACTGTTCAATAAGTCGACCGTGTTACATTGTAGTTAATTTAGTGATACCAGATCACAGAAGATTAAATTAACAGTCCCTTGTAACTAAAAGTACGCTATTCACGACCTAGATGGAAATGAACAACCCATCGTGAAAGGTTGAAGTGTAAGGCTCAGATTGACTTGTCTTGACCAAGAGATACACTAGTGCATGACTGATGCACTGAATAAGACCTACAGGAGGATAAATTCTTCAGAACTGAACAAGGAAAAATTAGACCTCAGTGGTTCGTTATTTCTTAATCTTCGTTCCTTAAATAGGATCACGTGGGATTGGTAACTATTGCTTTGACTTATCATGGGTAGCGAATCAATGAGATTCAATACTTTTTATCTTGGGCAATATTATTGGTCACATTTGATTACTAAGATTTAATACGAAGAATCGTGTGCAAGTACGCTTGTTCGATTTGCCCCCTTGGGAGGTTCATAAGCTTTATCATACCAAATCTTGCAAGTGGAATTAGTTTCCGGTATGGATAATAATGTTGAACCGTTCCTTGACCAAGGATAAAAGATATTAATTAATGGAAAGCTATTTCAGTGGCTTGAATTAATTAATGGGCTAGATAATCTTAAACACAGGAAATAATGACTGGGAGTCATATTGACTGTAATATGGGTTAAGATGGATAGTGCAATATTAATTATGTAGTGGGATTAATTAATATTTATGGGCTTGAATAATATTGTGGCTCAATATTAGATATTCAAGATCCATTAGAAGGTCCAATCTTAATTCTCCTAAAGGCCCCCTGAGTAGCCCAACATATAGTCCAATAACTGAAAAAGGTGATTAAAATAAAATAAATATTGTTGCTTAATTTTTCCTAATATTTCGAAAATTATGGATAAAGTTGGGAGAAAGATTTTCTTTGAATTTTGTTATGGAATGAAGATATGTATTCTTGGAATACAAGATTATCTCATTAAACTCAAGAAATCTCCCACTTGGTTATTCATAGTGATATTTTCGAAAATTTTGAAATATAGTGGGCAAGAAAGATTTTCTTGCTTTTCTTGAAAAGATATTATGGAAGATATGTATTTCTTGAAATACAAGAATATCTCATAAATTCAAGAAGATCCAAATCTTGGACTCTTGCACATAAATTTCGAAAATTCCATAATAATAGAGGTGGGATTTTTGTGGAATATTATAATTATGGGAAAAAGAATATAGGAGATATATTCAAGATTTCTTGGAGATCAAGAAAAGGTTTTCCCACATTATTTTATCACTAAATTTTCGTCCCCCTCTCCTCTATAAATAGGGGATGAATGGTTCATTCCCAGTGACACACGAAAATTGGTTTTTCGGAAAAATATCAGCGTCGATAAAATATCAAATATTTTGTAACGTCGACAGATTGTATTTTTTTGAAGAACGACAATTGTGAGTAGTGTACAATTCCATGTGCTGGAAAAATTAGTAAATCCACAAAGGTGGTGCAACATATTTTATTTTCCTTTTGTTAAATCGTTCACAAGAATCCTTCCACTGGATAGTCGAACGAGGGCTAAGGGAATACTTGGGAAGTCCTTACGGTTAGTCTATTCAGCCACACCGTTGCCATCCCAAGAGGTACGTTCACGTAAACTCGTAGAATTCCGCATGCGTAAGTTTTACGTGAATTATTATATGCATAATATGTTGTTGGATTATTATTTGAATTAATATAGGATTAATTCATGCTAGTAATAATTAAAGAATTAAATTTGTATTTAAATATTCACCCCGAATAGATCTGTGCAACTTATTTCCCAACACCTGAGAGATTCATGGGGATAGGAGAATCTTTGTATTTGATCCCCGGGGATAGTGAATCAGACCCCTGGTCCTACAAGGAGGAGGTCCAAGATAAAGATTGAGAATCCTGGCAAACTGCGATGGAAGCCAAGATGGGCTCGATGTATCATAATCAAGTGTGGGAGCTAGTTGAACCACCCAGTGGGGTAAGACCCATTGGATGCAAGTGGGTCTACAAGAGGAAAAGAGGACCAGACGGGAAGGTGGAAACCTTTAAGGTTAGGCTTGTGGCAAAGGGATACACTCAGAAAGAGGGTATCAATTATGAAGAAACCTTTTCGCCTGTGGCCATGCTTAAGTCCATCCGTATTCTCTTGGCAATAGCTGCGCATCTAGACTTTGAGATCTGGTAAATGGATGTCAAGACAACTTTCCTTAATGGGAGTCTTGACGAAGAAATCTATATGCAACAACCCAAAGGTTTCATCGAAAAAGGCCAAGAACACCTTGTGTGCAAGCTAAGAAAATCCATTTATGGACTGAAGCAAACATCTCGGGCTTGGAACCAATGTTTTGATCTTGTAATCAAATCTTATGGGTTTGATCAAAAATGATTTCGAGAGTTGTGTTTATAAGAAGTGTGACGGAACTGCCTTTGTATTCCTAGTACTATACGTAGACGATATTCTGCTCATCGAAAACGATATAAAGGTTTTGTCAGACATAAGGGTATGACTATCAAAACAGTTTGATATGAAGGACTTAGGGGAAGCCGGTCATATTCTTGGGATCAAGATCACTCGAGATCGAAAGAAAATAATGATTGGCCTATCGCAAGCTTCATACATGGATACCGTTTTGAAGAATTTCAACATGCAAGATTCCAAGAAGGATTTTGTACCTTTCAGGCACGGAATCCATCTATCGAAAGACATGTGTCCCAAGACACAAAGGGAGATAGATGATATGAGAGGTATTCCTTATGCGTCGGAAGTAGGAAGCCTCATGTATACAATATTGTGTACGAGACCAAATATCTGCTATGTCGTAGGCATGGTAGCAAGATATCAGAGTAACCCCGGAAATCAACATTGGACTGCTGTTAAGAACATTCCAAAGTATCTGAAAAGAACTCGAGATAGAATGTTGGTTTATCAGTCAGACAGTTTATTTCCAGTGGGATACACGGACTCGGATTTCCAATCAGACCTAGATTCTAGAAAATCTACCTCGGGTAGTGTGTTTTGTCTGGGGGGAGGAGCTGTAACATGGAGAAGCGTTAAGCAGAAATGCATCTCCGATTCTACCATGGAAGCCGAATATGTAGCTGTTTGTGAAGCAGCGAAAGAAGCGGTGTGGCACAAGAACTTTCTAGTGGACTTGGACGTTGTTCCGAATTTGCCCAGCACCATCACGATCTTCTGTGATAATGCCGGAGCAGTTGCAAATTCAAGGAAATCGAGAGCCCATAAGGCCAGCAAACACATTGAAAGGAAATACCATCTTATATGAGAAATCGTTATGTGAGGAGATATAGAGGTGACAAAGATCGCATCGGAAGACAACCTAGCCGATCCATTCACAAAGGGTCTGCCTCAGTTAACATTCGAGAGGCATGTGGAAGGAATGGGTGTCAAGAGCGTTGCCAATCTGCTTTGAGTATAAGTGGGAGAAATGTTATTAGGTTGATGTAGGTGACATTAGATGTCACTGTATAATGCATCAGATATGTTGTGGTATACTTAAAAGCAGACTTTGAGTATAAGTGGGTACATGAAAGTATGTCTTTACTTTGTATAACCTATGTATTAAACACTTATTTACTGAAATAAATTATTTATCACTATTGCTTTAAATATGATTGAATGTTATATATATTTATTGCAAACCGTTCATATAATAACACGCGTTACATTGTAGTTAACGTGATGATACCAGATCACAGAAGATCACGTTAACAGTGCCTTGTAAACTAGTGCGTATTTCACAACTTAGATAGATCCGAACAATCTATTGGTAGAAGTTGATGTGTAAGGCTCAGATTGGCTTGTCTTGACCAAGAGATTACACTAGTGCATTCGATGCGCTGAAGTGGACCTGCAGAGAGGATAAACTCATTCGCACTAACTTAAGGGATGAAGAGTTAGACCTCAGTGGTTGTTGATTTCTTAATCTCTGTCACTTATTAAGGACTGTGTGTGATTAGTAGTTATTGCTTTGACTTATAAATGGGAAGAGAATCATTGGGACTTCGATACCCTATATCTTGGGCAATAATATTAATTGCACGACAGTTGCTAAATTAATACAGGGAATCTTGTGCTTACAATGTCTTGCGTGATTGGTCTCCTTGGTGGGCCCGAAACCTTTATCATACCAAATCTTGCAAGTGGAATTAATTTTCCGGTATGGATAATAAAGCTGGGTTGTCCTTACTCCAATGATAAAGATATTAATTAATATAAAGCTTTTCAGTGGCTTAATTAATTAATGGACTAAATAATCTTAAACACGGGAAATAATAACCGGGAGCCATATTACCGTAATATGGGTTAAGCTGGATAGTTCAATATTAATTATATAGTGGTATTAATTAATATTAATGGGCTGAATTATATTGTGGCTCAATATTGGAATTCAGTAGCCCATTGGAAGGTCCATCTTATTTCTCCCAATGACCCCTCAAGTAGCCCAAATTAAAGTCCATTAAATAAGAGGTGCTTGAAATAAAATAAATTATTGTTGCATATTTTTCCTTATTTTTCGAAAATAATTAAAGAAAAGAGGGAGAAGGATTTTTCTTGAAAATATTTTATCGAAAGGAGATAAAGTTTTCTTGGAATACAAGATTATCCCATAAATTCAAGAAATCTCCCACTTGGCTTCTTTAATTGTAAATTTTTTAAAATTTGGGGAATAAGAAGGAAGAAAAGATTTTCTTGGAAATATTTTATGGAGGATATGTATTTTAGGATACAAGAATATCTCATAAATTCAAGAAAGATCCAATCTTGAAAATAAGTCTTCTTATTTTTTCGAAATTCTTGGTATATTGGGGTGTGAGAATTTTGTGGAAAAATACACATGGAAAGAAGAATATATGGGATATATTCAAGATTTCTTGGAGATCAAGAAAAGATCATTCCTAACCCTTTTCTAGTCCAAAATTTCGACCAACCCTACTTATATAAATAAGGGGATGAATTTTTTCATCCCCTATAGTTCCATGTGTTGGAAATATTAGAAATCCACAAAAGTGGTGCAACAATTATTTATTTTTCCTTTGTTTATAAATTGTTCATTGGAGAACCTTCCACCGGGATTATTGAACGAGGACTTGGGAATACTTGAGAAGGACTTTTGGTGGGTATCCAGATACTTGATCCTGTCTATCTCAGACCGTCTCTCCAACGGGTACGTTTACGTAAACTCCTAGAAATTTCGCATGCTAGGATCTTTTTACGTGAAATATTATTTGCATGTCGTTGTTGGATTAATTATTATTTGAATTCACTTAGGTTAATTCATGCTAGTAATAATTGTTAATTTAAATTTGTGTTTGTGAGGTCATCCCGATAGATCCTGGCACTTGTTATCCCAACACTACACCCAGGGAATGTGGAGCTGTGTTTAGTGATGCGTTGATTTGGGCTGGTGAAACTGGGGCAAATGATTATGCATACAGTCAGGGACGGACCCAGAAATTTTACCGAGGGGGGCCCAATTTATAACATAATGTAGCTAAATGCACTTTAGAATTTTTATATATTTTCGAAAATTATTTGGACTAAACATCTTTATATTAACAGAGTCGAATACATTTATATGTATATTGAAAATGTGAATTATACATATTCTTTCTCTATTTTGTTACCCCTTTCTCACCTAAAAATCAACATTTTATTTATAGAGTGTTGATTTTTACAAGGATTAGTAATAGTGGTGTACAGTGAACATGATGCACATAATACTTTGTTTAAAGGAGACAGACATTCGTATGAGATAGTTTTATACATGATATAGGGTATAATCTATAACACAAATAATACTCATTCTTCCAAAATATTAGAGCGTTAATACACAATTTATGTTTCGCCTTACTATGAGACTGTCTCATACAGATGTGTCTTAATTATAAGTATATATATATATAAGAAATTCAAGTGGGGTCAGGGGGGCCCAGTGACCCCCCTCGCTCCAAGGTAGGTCCGTCGTTGCATACAGTTCTGGCTCAGCTGTTCCACCCCTAACTATCCAACAACTTTCCGTACAAAGTGTCCCTGATTTTCTATGGGTAACTATTCTGGAACACAACATTACTCTTTAGGGTATTCTTATTTGGATCTGTCTCCGATGAAACTTGTTCAGAATATGAAATTGATATCATTAGTTACACTTATAAACTAATATCATAACACATATCAATTGATACTATTACATTTATAAACTGATACCATAACATTTATGTGTGTGTAAATGTTATGGTACTAGCATATAAGAGTAATAGTATTAATATGGTTTAAATGTTATGGTATTAGCTTATAAGAATAATGGTATTAATATTGATCCAGTTTCATATGATGAACAATTTTCACAACAGAGTCCGCCTTCTTTAGTCAGTCTCCAATTAAACTTGTTCACAGTATAAACTTGATACCATTACACTTCTGGACTAATACCATAACACTTATCAAATGATACCTTTACCCTTACGCATAATATGCAAAAACGCCTTTTTCCCCTTGCATCAACTATCAATTATGTCCTTTTTTGGCAATCCTACACCAACTTCTTTAATCTCATCCCAATCTCATACCACGACTGGACCCAGACCCAACCCAGCATGGCCCGAGCACGGCCTATCCGCGACCGGGTTTGGTCGGTTTCGGGTCGGTTGTGTTTGAAAATTGGAATATGTGATGAGATAAGAAAAAAAAAACTAGGTGGGATGGGATTGGGATTAGATTAAAGGAGTAGGGGTAGAATTGTCTAAAAAGAGCAAAATAGAGTTTATCCCTTACACATATATACTCCCTCCGTCCACCAAAATTGTGTTCATTTCATTTTGACATGTTGTACGGAAAGGTGAATTAAGTCCATTTATGAATAACATAATTGATTGTGAGTAAAATATAATGATAACTTGAGTAATTAAGTGATTGTTGAACGACGAAGATAAAAAATTGTGTCCATAAACGTACTTAATTTACCTTTTAATCCGACATGTCAAAAGGAAATGAACACAGTTTTGGTGGACCGAGGGAGTACTATTTTTTATTTTATTTTTTTGGAAAAGGCAAAAATATATTAATGGGGTATCAGGAATACCCCAAGAATACAGAAGAGAGATTACAATAGATTACACTTATATACTAATACCATAACATTTATGTGTGTGTAAATATTATGACATTAGTTTATAAGAATAATGGTATCAATAAATGAATTTTATGATATTATTATGGATCCAGTTCATTGCCTTGTAATTTTTTACTTTTTATATTTCTTGGAAAATATTAATTCATTCCATGAACAATATACAGGCAGTATTTAAGAAAGGTGCAAAGCACATTGTGGTTCAAGGGCTTAACATCCACATTAAAGAGGTCTGCTCCTGTTGACAGAGATGAGTACAGGTGTACTAGGTTCGGCAACCTGCTAAGCTCCAGTCACAACGAAGCCCTCAAATCCAAACTCGACTCGTTGAGGAGAGACTTCCCTCAGTCCGTCATAGTTTACGCAGATTACTACAACGCGTATCTTAGTGTGATAAAGAATGCACACAGTCATAGATTCACCGATCTTTTCAACGCGTGTTGCGGATACGGTGGTGATAGCTCTGCCATCAACAACTTCCCTCAATGTGGCACTCCTATCACTCGTTCGTGCTCTAACCCTTCTCAGTATATAAACTGGGATGGGGTTCACCTCACTGAAGCTATGTACAAACTCTTGGCGAATGCGTTTTTTTTTTGGGAGTTATATGTTAGGATTTAAACTGCAATTATAGAGAAATTGAGAGAACACGAAATTAAATAACACATATTTGGTTACCCAGTTTGTCAGGAATGACTACGTTTGGGGGCACTACCAAGCCAGGAGATCTACTAATTTCTGGTGATGAAAATTACAACGAATCAGATAGGAATTAATAGGCGCAATTGGGGCAAAACCCTAAAAGCCCATCCCGGTCGAATCTACTAAAAACAGGCCCAACTGGATCACCGAGAAGCTGGGACGTAAATCAGTCGATCAGGCTCCATAACCCAACAATCTCCCACCTGAAGACTGACTCCAACTGTAACTTGTCTCCTCTATCTTATCGATACCTCTCACTGGTAGTAGTGTCAAGCCTTCATCTCAGTTTCCAAGGCCAGTTGAAGTCATGCATAACTTCAACTTCTCTAAGGTCACAACCTTAGTCAACATATCAGCAGGATTTTCACTTCCTCGGATCTTCATTAGCTGCAAGATCTAGTTCTCAATAAGGTAACGAATGTAATGATACATCAACTCAATATGCTTCGTCCTCAAGTGAAAAGTTGGATTCTTTGCTAAGTGAATAGTGTTGGGATAACATATGTCAGGATCTATCGGGATGACCTCATAAACAAAAATTTAAATTAACAATTATTACTAGCATGAATTTACCCAAGTGAATTCAAATAATAATCAATCCAACAACAACATGTAAATAAAATTTCACGTAAAAGATCCTAGCATGCGGAATTTCTAGGAGTTTACGTAAACGTACCCGTTGGAGAGACGATTTGAGACAAACATGATCAAGTATCTGGATACCCACCAAAAGTCCTTCTCAAGTATTCCCAAGTCCTCGTCCAATAACCCCGGTGGAAGGTTCTCCGATGAACAATTTATTAAACAAGGAAAATAAAAATATTGTTGCACCACCTTTGTGGATTTCTAATATTTTCAACGCATGGAACACTAGTTGGAGATGAAAAATTCATCCCCTATATATAAGAGAGGGGGGTTCAAAATTTTGGAGTCCAAATAGGGTTAGGAAAGATCTTTTCTTGATCTCTAAGAAATCTTGAGTATATCCAATATATTCTTCTTTCCATGTGTATTTTTCCACAAAAATCTCAAACCCTTTTTAATCCTAATTTTCGAAAATTTTCAAGAAGATTTGCAAGATTGGATCTTTCTTGAATTTATGAGATATTCTTGTATTCTAAGAATACATATCTTCCATAAAATCTTTCCAAGAAAATCTTTCTTCCCTTTCTTATACATAACTTTCGAAAATTCCTTATTAAAGAGGCCAAGTGGGAGTTTTCTTGAATTTATGGGATAATCTTGTATTCCAAGAATACATTATCTCCTTTCCATAAAATCTTTTCAAGAAAATTCTTCTCCCTCTTTTCTTTAATTATTTTTGAAAAAATAGGAAATATTGCAACAATAAATTTATTTTATTTTAAGCACCTTTTATTTATTGGACTATAATTTGGGCTACTTGAGGGGCCTTTAGGAGAATTAAGATGGACCTTCCAATGGACTTTTGAATTCCAATATAGAGCCACAATATAATTCAGCCCATTAATATTAATTAATACCACTATATAATTAATATTGCACTATCCAATCTTAACCCATATTACGGTAATATGGCTTCCGGTTATTATTTCCCGTGTTTAAGATTATTTAGATCATTAATTAATTAAGCCACTGAAAAGCTTTATATTAATTAATATCTTTATCCTTGGAGTAAGGACAGCCCAGCTTTATTATCCATATCGGAAAATTAATTCAACTTGCAAGATTTGGTATGATAAAGGTTCTGGGCCCACCAAGGGGACCAATCAAGCAAGACTTTTGCAAGCACGCGATTTTCTGTATTAATTTAGCAACTGTCGTGCAATTAATATTATTGCCCAAGATATAGGGTATCGAAGTCGCAATGATTCTCTTCCCATTTATAAGTCAAAGCAATAACTACTAATCACACACAGTCCTTATTAAGTGACAGAGATTAAGAAATCAACAACCACTGAGGTCTAACTCTTCATCCCTTAAGTCAATGCGAAAGAGTTTATCCTCTCTGTAGGTTCGCTTCAGTGCATCGAATGCACTAGTGTAATCTCTTGGTCAAGACAAGCCAATCTGAGCCTTACACATCAACTTCTACCAATAGATTATTCGGATCTATCTAAGTTGTGACACACGCATTCGTATACAAGGAACTGTTAACGTGATCTTCTGTGATCTGGTATCACCACGTTAACTACAATGTAACGCGTGCTACGAACGGTTTGCAATAAATATATATAACATTCAATCATATTTAAAGCAACAGTGATAAACAATTTATTTTAGTAAATAAGTGTTTAATACATAGGTTATACAAAGTAAAAACATACTTTCACGTATAACCCCAATAAATAGCACTTTGACTATCACTGTAGAGAATATTATCCTTCTGTTGCTTCCCCAATTCACTCAAGAGATTCTACAACCATACCATCTCCTTACTAGCCTCAGTAACTGCTACATACTCTGCCTCTGCAGTGGACTGTGCTACGATCTTCTGTAACTTAGAAGCCCAAGAAATTGATGTACCACCAAAAGTAAATACATATCGGGTTATACTCCTCCTTTTTTCAAGATCACTGGATGCTAAGTCTGCATTAACATACCCTGCCAATTCAACACTTTTGCCTTCAAAACACAATGCACTTTCTGTAGTACCTCTCAAGTACTTAAGGATCCACTTTACTACCTCCCAATGCTGCTTACTTGGGGTACCCATAAACCGACTAACTTCTCCCATCGCATGTTCAATATCTGGTCTTGTACACACCATAGCATACATCAAACTGCCATTTTGCTGAAGCGTATGGAGTGTTTTGCATGTACGTTAGGTTCTCTTCGCTACTAGGTGAGTCCTTGTTGGATAGCTTGATCTGACTTCCCAAAGGAACACGAACTGGTTTTGCATCTTCCATACTAAACCTCTTCAAGGCCTTCTTTATGTATTCAACCTGTGAAATATACAACTTACTTGTCACCCTATCACGATCGATTCACATATCTAAGATTTACTTGGCCTCTCGAAGGTCCTTCATAGCAAACCTATCAGACAACTGCTTCTTCAGCATGCTCACTTCTCGAGCACTAGAGACTGCTATCAACATGTCATCAACATATAATAGCAAAATGATATAGCCATTATCATACCTCTTGAAATAGTAGCAATGGTCAGCTTCACACCTATTGAACTCAATCTCGTGCATGAACCCATCAAACTTCTTGTACCACTGTAATGGAGCTTGTTTCAAACCATACAAGCTCTTTTTCAATTTGCAAACAAGCTCATTGTTCCGCTTTGACAAGTACCCTTCTGGTTGCTTCATGTAGATTGTTGGGGTTATACGTGAAAGTATGCTTTTACTTTGTATAACCTATGTATTAAACACTTATTTATGAAATAAATTATTCATCACTGTTGCTTTAAATATGATTGAATGTTATATATATTTATTGCAAATCGTTCATAGAATAACACGTGTTACATTGTAGTTAACGTGGTGATACCAGATCACAAAAGATCACGTTAACAGTCCCTTGAGAACAAGTGTGTGTTTAACAACTTAGATAGATCTGAACAATCTATTGGTAAAAGTTGATGTGTAAGGCTCAGATTGACTTATCTTGACCAAGAGATTACACTAGTGTATTTGATGCGCTGTAGCGGACCTATAGAGAGGATAAACTCATTCGCATTGACTTATGGGATGAAGAGTTAGACCTCAGTGGTTGTTGAATTCTTAATCTCTGTCACTTAATAAGGACTGTGTGTGATTAGTAATTATTGCTTTGACTTATAATGGGAAGAGAATCACTGAGACTTCGATACCCTATATTTTGGGCAATAATATTAATTACATGACAGTTGCTAAATTAATACAGGGAATTGTGTGCTTGGAGAGTCTTGCATGATTAGTCCCCTTGGTGGGCTCAAAACCTTTATCATACCAAATCTTGCAAGTGAAATTAATTTTCCGGTATGGATAATAATGTTGAGTTGTCCTTACTACAAGGATAAATATATTAATTAATATAAAACTTTTCAGTGGCTTAATTAATTAATGGACAAAATAATCTTAAACATGGGAAATAATAACCGAGAGCCATATTACCGTAATATAGGTTGAGATAGTGAAATATTAATTATATAGTGGAATTATTAATATTAATGGGCTGAATTATATTGTGGCTCAATATTGAAATTCAAAAGCCCATTGGGAGGTCCATCTTAATTCTCCTAAAGATCTCTAAAGTAGCCCAATTAAAGTCCATTAAATGAAAAGGTGTATAAAATAAATTAAATTTTTTGTTGCTATTTTTCCTTATTATTTTCAAATTATTAAAGAAAAGAGGGAGAATGATTTTCTTGAAAAGATTTTATGGAAATGAGATAAGTATTCATGTAATACAAGATTATCTCATAAATTCAAGAAATCTCCCACTTGGCCTCTTTAATTGAAAAATTCGAAATATAGAGAAATAGAAAGGGAAGAAAGATTTTCTTGGAAAGATTTTATGAAGAAAGATATGTATTCTTGGAATACAAGAATATCTCATAAATTCAAGAAAGTTCCAATCTTGAAAATAACCCTTATTATTTTCGAAAATTTGGGTTAATATGGGTGTGAGATTTTTTGTGGAAAAATACACATGGAAAGAAGAATATATGGGATATATTCAAGATTTCTTGGAGATCAGGAAAAGATCTTTCCTAACCCTAATTACACCTAAAATTTTGAACCCCCCCTCTATTATAAATAGGGGATGAATTTTTCATCCCCAACACAATTTCATGAGTTGGAAAAATTAGAAATCCACAAAGATGGTGCAACAAATTATTTATTTTTCCTTTGTTTTATAATTGTTCATTGGAGAACCTTCCACCAAGGTTGTTGAGCAAGGACTTGGGAATACTTGAGAAGGACTTTAGGTTGGTAGCCAGATACCTGATCCTGCTTGTCTCAGATTGTCTCTCCAACGGGTATGTTTAAGTAAACTCCTAGAAATTCAGCATGCTAGGATCTTTTGCGTGAATTATTATTTGCATGTTGTTGTTGGATTGATTATTATATGAATTCACGTAGGTTAATTCATGCTAGTAATAATCGGTAATTTAAATTTGTGTTTATGAGGTCATCCCGATAGATCCTGGCATAACGTATCCCAACAATTGGTATCAAAGCCCTGGTTTAGGCTCTGATCTTTTAAACTATAATTTAAATTGTTGTTCATTTAAATTGAAATTGGATAGTAGAACTGTTAGATCTATTTTGCAAGTATCCAATTGTCATGGTATTTTAATGTGCTTATTTACATGCAAATAATTTATTGTGTTTTAATTCAATTCATTCGAATTCGTTTTGCCTCGTGAGAAAATTCATGAGTAGATTAGAATTTGTTTGATTTGTTCAATGTAATAGACTAGTCTAGATCTAGGTTTTTTTTTTTTTTTGTAAATAAATTGTAACCGGATTGAGAATGAAGACGGAGACGAAGGATTAAAGTAGGATCCAATTACCTGAAAGAACGCGAGCCAAAGGCGCCAAGACGGAAGCTAGGCCAAAAACCCTAACGACATGTAGCGTTCTTAAAGCGATCGCGTCTGAGGGCGACGTCTTGCGCGTCTTGCCGAAGAGCTTAGGCGGGGGCGGACGGACCAACCACGCGCGTTCTGAGCATTATTAGCCTTGAGAGCATCTTGTCTGGGCGGAGGCCGGGGTGATGTGGGCACACGCATGGGCGAACGTGGACCCGTCCGGAGGATGCACCTTGCACACCTAGGCTGCGGACGACAAAGCGGGATGGCCCGACCTTGGGCCGCTGGCGTCGCTTAAAGACGCTGAACACATGTCTGGGCCGTGAGCTACCCATTGCCGGATGTCGTCCTAACCCAAGACAGAGGACATTTTTTTTAAAGAATTGTTGCGGTTTCAGTGGGAGCTTTTCGAGACGAACGATGAAGGCCAACAAAGAGACGATTTCTCAAGATCGAGACTTGAAATTTAAACTATGACAGTTGGATATATGTGCCCAACTTGATTTATTTTGTCTTGATGCTTGTTTTAATTTCATGCATTATTATTTGTTAATGTGTTTGCATGTTATTTGAATTGTCCAAAGAAAATCTCACTTTCGAAAATTACTAAGTATGTTTTATTAATTGACAATTTTATTCCGGGTAATAAAATTAAGTCAATATTGACCTCCATGATTTATTTATTTGTGAATTTTTTTGGAGAAATTTCCCCCTTGGAATGGCCAAAAGATAGATTTCACATGAATAAATTCCCAAAAGGATGATTGTGGATTATTATTAGTGACGACGATGACCCCACGAGGCTCGTTCAAAATGAAATAATAATTATGTATTTAATCATGGTTATTACTTAGGTATAAAATTGATATGCATATACTTCCCCGAAGTCCCTGTCAATTTTATATTGGTCAAGTAGGAGCCGACTATTAATTGTGAATTAAAGGTTTGTAACTGTTCTTGTTTATAACCTGCTTGAATGTGTTTAAATAGACAGTTCACCCCACGTGACCTATTTAAACTGTTTTGAGATGTTGGCTGATGCATATTCATATTGTTTTGAGATTTTGATATGAATAATGTGATCAAAATTATGTGAAAATTCTGTGTTTATACAATTGTTATTTATTTCAGTTCAGCATGTCGCAACCTTTTAATCCACTGAAATATATGCTCAAAGAACATCAACTTACTTGTGAAAACTACGTTATTTGGAAACGTTATATGAAATTTGTCCTCACTGCACAAGAACACAATTGGGTTCTTGACGTACCCAAGCCTGAAAAGTCTACTGAAGGATCAACTAATGTGGAGAGATCTTTGTATGATGTCTGGGAGCATGCCAACGAGCCTATGAGATGTATAATCTTGACTTCCTTGTCTGATGATTTGAGATACATTCATGAAGGTGTTGAGTCTGCTGCGGAAATCATGCAGAGTCTTGAGGAAATGTTTCTAACAGAAACCCGCATGATCAATCAGTTTAAATACGATAGTGTGGCAAGTCTGAAAATGACGGAGGGAACACCCGTAAGGATCATGTTCTCAAAGTCAAGCGTCATTTTGACAAGCTTACTTATCTTGGTACTAGGTATTGTAATGGGGCTCAAATCGATTTCTTTTTCCTAACTCTTCCAAAATATTTCGATGAGTTTTACTGTAGTTTTGTGATGAGCGATCACATGTTCACTATGGACACTCTGCAAGAAGTTTTGGAGATGATAGAGAAACATTTGGGACAAGAGGATGAAACATTGGTGACTAAAAATTTTCTCTCAAAATCTAGGCCAATGGAAGGCAAGATAGATGAGGAGGTAAAAAGTAAAGACCAAAGCAACTCCACTACTAAGAAAAGTAAAAGAAAGACAGTCAAATGGATGGGTGTCAAGAAGAATCCAAAGGGGAAGTGCTTCAACAGTGGTGAGAAAGGACACTGGAGGGATGCCTGTTCCAAGCCCAAACGGGCCGGAAAGAAAGGTAATTCTCATGCACTAGTTATTGAAACTTGTTTAGCGGCGTATGCTTTTCATTCATGGGTAGTTGATACGGGATCCACTGATCATGTTTCTTTCACGTTACAGGGGTTCAATTCTGCACTAGTACCTGTCAAACAAACACTTGTAATAGATACCAATGAACTGAATGAAGAATTAAGTGAGACAAGGATAAACAGAAAAAGAACCTACAGTGACCTCGACCCAAGAATAGGGCACGAACCTAATGAATTCCTAATCGAGGCCAAAATCGACGATCCCCGACAAGATGGCCCCAGAGCCGTCCTGGGGGAAGAGCTAGAGAAAGTCAAGGTCGATCCAACTCGCCCGAATCTGGAGGTCATTATCGGCTCCAAGATACCGAACGACCTGAAGGGGGAAGTCATTGACTTTCTCAAAAAGAACCTAGATGTCTTTGCCTGGTCGCACAAAGACATGGTGGAGATCGATCCAGAGATCGCATGCCATCGACTCCACATTGATCCATCCCGGAGGCCGGTTGCTCAGAAGAGGCAAAAGTTTGGCCCTGAAAAGTACGCCGCTTTGGCGGAAGAGGTGAAGAAACTGCTGGATAACGACCTGATCATGTAGGCCGACCAACCACAGTGGGTAGCCAATGCAGTGTTGGTAAAGAAGTTCAATGGGACCTGGAGGTTATGTATCGACTTCACCGACCTCAATGAGGCCTGCCCTAAAGACTTCTTCCCGATGCCACATATTGATCACCTGATGGATAATACAGCCGGATAGGAAATGATGTCATTCATGGATGCCTTCGCGGGCTACCACCAAATAGCCATGCACGAACCAGATCGACAGCACACCTCGTTTCTGACGGAAAAGAACCTATATTGCTGGAAGAGAATGTCGTTCGGCTTGAAAAACGTAGGGGCAACATACCAAAGGCTGGTCAATCATATGTTTGCCGACCAGATAGGGAAGTCGGTAGAGGTCTATGTCGACGACATTGTGGTCAAAAGCCTAAAAAGAGAAGACCACCTGCTTCACCTCGCGCAGACATTCGACATCCTCAGAAAATTCAATATGAGGCTCAACCCCAAGAAGTGTAACTTCGGAGTGGAGTCGGGGAAGTTCTTGGGACACTTGGTCAGCAAGCGGGGCATCGAGGCGAACACGGGGAAGGTCAAGGCTGTACTAGACATGGGGGCACCCCGAAATGTGAAGGAAGTTCAGAAACTCACGGGATGTCTGGCTGCCCTAAGCAGGTTCATCTCCCGGATGGGGGACAAGTGCAAACCAATGTTCGACACGATCCGTAAAAAGGCAAAGTTCAAATGGACGCCTGAAGCCAGGACGCTCTTGAAAAAATCAAAACTTACCTGGCAGATGTGAGCATACTATCCAAACCTGTTCCAGGAGAGAAGTTTTTCTTGTATCTCGCGGCCTCAGAGACAGCCTTGAGCGCGGTACTGGTCCGAGCAGAAGGTCCGGTCCATCTGCCCGTTTATTTCATTAGCCAGACACTGAACGAGACGGAGCAACGCTACCCCTCGCTAGAGAAGCTGGCATACACATTAGTCATGAGCGTGAGAAAACTGAGACCGTATTTTTTCAACCATCAGGTCGAGGTTCTCACTTCCCTACCACTGCGGAATGTGCTCCATCGTCCGGATACTTCAGGTCGATGCCTCAAATGGGCCATTGAGGTCGGGCAGTACGGTGTCACCTACGCGCCATGACCTGCCATCAAGGCTCAGTCCTTGGCCGACTTCTTAGTAGAGCTTACATTCCCGGACAGAAGCAGGAAGTTCAGGCAGCTTATCGTGGGAGCTTTTCGTAGATGGGTCGGTGACCTCTCACAAGTCGGGTACCGGGATAGTGTTAGTGAATCCTGAGGGTATCTCATTCCAGAATGCCATTACCTTTGATTTCCCCGCAACAAATAATGAGGCCGAGTATGAGGCCCTCATCAGCGGCCTGGAAATGGCAACAACCATGGGGGTCAAGAGATTGCAGGTTCATACCAACTCCCAGCTCGTGGCCTGCCAGGTTTTGAGGGAATACGAGGCTAGGGACGACAGGATGGCAGCCTATCAGGAAATTATGAAAACATTGTGCATGAAGTTCGTACAGATCCATGTTAAGCTGATACCGAGAGAGCGGAATTCTCGAACTAATGCTTTAGCCAGGTTGGCGACCTCCGAAGGATCACTGGATATGAAGGATGTCACCATCACGACACTTCCCCACCCATCCACCGCGCAAGTAATCGTAACAACGTTAGAAAACCCAACGCCGAACTGGATGACACCCATCATGGAGTATTTAATAAGCGGCTTCTTGCCGCCCGATCGCGTCCACGCTCGGCAGTTGTAGTTACGTGTCGCCCGTTACACAATGATCGGCGGGGAGTTGTACAAGCGAGGCTTCGGCATACCCCTACTTCGATGTATAACACCAGAACAAGGTCAAGTCATCTTGCGAGAAATACACGAAGGGGCATGCGGAAACCACGCTGGGGGGAGTCGTTGGCTCACAAAACCACAAGGCAAAGATATTTTTGGCCAACCTTATGGGCCGATGCTATCATCTTCCCCCGCAAATGCCACAAATGTCAAATTTATGCTCCCTCCATCAAGGTCACACCAGAAGAGCTCACAAGTATCCTCAGTCCTTGGCCCTTTGCAAATTGGGGGATAGACATCATTGGGCCACTCCCAACGGCCCCAGGATCTGCCAAGTACGCTTTGGTAGCGGTGGATTACTTCACAAAGTGGGCCGAGGCTGAGGCGCTGGCAACCATCGACCGAGATCACGTCATCAGATTCATTTGGCGCAACACTATCTACAGCTTCAGACTGCCTCAGGCGATAATATCAGACAATGGGAAGCAGTTCAACGGTACGAAGGTCGAAGCCTTCTTCAAAAAATGGAAGATCATAAAGCTATTCTCTACCCCATACCACCCCCAATCGAACGGACAGGTCGAGGCCATGAACAAAATCATAAAGCACACGCTCAAGGCCAAGATCGAAGGGGGAAAGGGGAAATGGGCTAGTGAGCTCCCAGATGTGTTGTGGGCGTACAAAACAACCTACAGGAATTCAACGGGCGAAACCCCTTATTCGCTAGCCTTCGGAACTGAGGCAGTGGTGCCTGCGGAGGTCGATGTCTCGACTTTTCGGACTAGCCAAGTCACTTTTGATCACAATGATGAGGCCCTGGAGAGGAACCTCGACCTACTCGAAGAAAAATGATTAGAGGCTAATATGAGAAATGCCAGATACAAGCAGAGGTCTGAGAAATATTACAACTCTAAAGTACGAGTTCGACGTTTCAAGGTCGGGGACCTAGTACTAAAGAAGATACTCGGAGACTCAAAAGGTGCCCTCGGCCCCAATTGGGAGGGCCCATTCCAGATATCGAAGGTCCTACCAAACGGAGCATACGAGCTCGAGAAAGCAGATGGGACCAAGGCGCAATATTCGTGGAATGCAACTCATTTGAAAAAATACTACCAGTGGATTTATGTCCTTATATCGATCAAGCCGATGTAAACAAGTATTTATAGTAACAACAATTCTCCATTCTTTTTGAAATGTATGATTCCTGTGTAAACCAAGCGGGTCGCATGAAAAACATATGATCGATGAAATGCATACCACATGAAAGACATGATCGATAACATGCAGGTCTCATGAAAGACATGATCGATAACATGCAGATCGCATGAAAGACATGATTGATAACGTGCGAACCCGAGGTCTGACTTTAGAAATACTGGAGGCGAGATCGCCACCCTAGCGGTGCGGTCATCCCCCGACTTTATAAGACGGCTACGCAAATGTCCAAGAAATAAGTCGCATACAAAATAAGACAACAAGGACTAAGCAAAAGTCGCATAAGGACATCAAGTCAACACAATGAAGGAATTAAAAAGGAGAATTTCATTTATAAAGACCCGGGGGTCGGGGAAAACCCCATTACAATAGACCCAAAGGTCGGTAAAGAGAGCATTCCAATATAATACGTTTTTCGGAATTGAGCTAGCGACTTTTTCTATACTATGGAGCCACTTGAACTAGCGACTTGGTCTATACTACATTGCTACTAGGGCGGCACCTCTCGGACGCGGAGGTCGCTGAGGAAGATGCTGCAAAACTATCAGAAAAGGATGTTAAAACATCCTTGGAGTGTCAGATGTTGTAATGGGGCTTCTCGTGTGAGCAAGCACGAGTGCCATCTTTACAACGCAAAAAACTCAACGGATTGTGAAGGGCATTTTGGCATGATCGGATTCACATTAAATCTGCATCGCGTATTAAATCTGCATCGCGTATCAAGAGGGGCCCGTCACCATTAATTATGTTCCCCCGATCGGTGCCCGAGATACCGTGAGTTAGGGGCCCCACCATCACGGCAGCGGCGGATCCGTCACCCGGGTAACAGCAAAAATTGGCAATGGCTGTATGGTCACCCTCCGGTGAAAGCAGAATCCGAGATGGAGGAGCCGCAAAGATGGTCTGAGTGCCGGAAACAACGAGCACAGATCCAGAGAGGCTTACTGCCCGAAAGGGTTTTAAACGAGAAGATCGCCGGAATCGCCCATAGCCGGAGCTTGGAGGCGAAAAGTGGGGAGATCAGAGAGGGACAATATGAGTTTTCAGTGTGAAATGCCCGCCCTATTTATAGATGGAGGGCGGGGGTCAAGCTGCAATTTCCAACTCTCGAGGGCCCCACAAAGAAACCGGCGCCACCTAATACCATCATTGTGGATCTGTCAACCGTCACATTGATTCAGAAAATTGAGGCAACGTTTCGCCTCCCCGAGGAGAAGATGTCGGCGTATGCACATTTCCCGAGTCCGACCTGCCAAAAGTTGATAAGTTGTACGAGTTCAAGTCAAGGCCCCAAGACGAGCTTGCTGTTGTAACGTGGATAAACCCGACCTCCCACCTGGGCACGAAGGACCACAAACAATCCAACAAGGACTGCATGAAGCGACCTCTGTAAGGGGACCAAGGGACCAGCCCACGTAATTCCCGCAAGACCAAACCTTCAAGTCACAAAGGTCGGCAACTCAAGTAGTTGGCAGTTCGGGAAGTCGTGATGCGATTTCCACTTTATACCCTCAAGCCGGGAGCGACCTGCACCAGCCGTAACTATACAGTTCACGTGGTCAATGACAATTCCCGACATGCCACTAATCCGCCCTCCACATCGGCTCCACGATTGGCTCACGCTGAAAATGGACAATTCCTGACCTGTCAAGGCGAGATTAATGGTTCCCGGTATTGTAGCCCTTTCACAGGCATTATTCCTTATATAAATTCCCCCCCAAAGGGTGGGAATCATAGTATAAATAGGCCACCACGGCCACCTCTGAAAAAGGTGGAACACCTTAGACTTCTAGGCATATACATATATCCTCTCCCTGGCTTGGACGCCCCGGACGTAGTCTGATTCCAAAGATGAACCGGGTCACCAATTTCTTTGTCTCTTTCCCTGATTCGAGTGTCTTTAACATACACATTTCATAATAATTATTGTTTAACTGAGTAGATAATAGCCAATTACAACAATTGGATCCGTCTGTGGGAATCATTTCTTGAGAAATTTCATCAATTCTTAAGGAGACCTCACCTTCCGGACTCTAAGAAAAACAAATGGCAATCAACCAGGGGAAAGCTGTAATCAAAAATGAAACTGACGTTCGTGACAGCGTCGAGGTTTCACTGAGTTCTCAACCCACTCATCGGGCAGCCCCGACGGGTTCCCCCGACTGGTGGAATCTTGTCCAAACACCAGAGGATGCCAGAGCGGTGATGGACGTCCTCAACAAGAAATGTCTCAATTTTGGCGTTGAGGAGGAGCAACCTGTTGCGAGACCAGAGAGAAATTTGAAAAGTAAAGAGATGGGTACGAAAAGAAAGTTAAAATCAGGGTTTCTTGCGTCAGTAGGAAACCTGAATGGGGAATCTGAGGCTCAGGATCCACCCGGCCAAAAGAAGTTCTAACGTAAACCGAGGCTCGGGATCAACCTGAGCCAAATTATCTGAACGAAAGAAAGCGGGGCTCGGGATCCACCGAGCCAATTTATCTGAGCGAAAGAATCGAGGCTCAGGATCCACCTGAGCCAATTTATCTGAGCGAGAATACTGAGGCTCAGATTCTACCTGAGCCAAATCTTCTGAACGGCTTATCTGAATGAATGAAGTTTGGGCTTCACGTAAATGGGCCCAAACATTTAGAATAATCTAGAATATCCTTTATATCTTTTAGATTCTGTTTTTTAATTACCTAAAGAATATCCACTGTTGCGTGGACCCCAATGTTGGTTACAAATACGGCACTGGCCGATGAATGAGAATATCAGAAAATTGACATCATTCTCTCTCTCCCTAATTCTTCATATCTTCAAATCTTCATATCTTGTTCTTCAAGCAATTTACATTTCCTACAATATTATTCCATAAAATCCCAAAAACATATTACGATCTTCCAGAAAATATCAAAAATGTAACATTTGGTATCAGAGCCAGGTTTTGATCATGGCCGAGGGAACGCGCTCCAAGGATCTGCAAGAATCACACAGGAAGCTGGAATTATTAATCCAAACGAAAGCTATGAAGCTGGAAGAAGTAGAAGGGAAGCTAACAGACAATATGCATGGTTTAACAACCAAGATGGAAGAGAAATTTGAGCTTATGACTAACACTTTGGCAGCTATGCGATTCTGTTGATGAATATGGAAAAAGGCAAGGGTCACAATGAAGGGCCTTCTATTTTGGGGAGTCCTAACTTTGGATCTGGTGGTGGAGGGCCTAACTACGGGACTGCTGGTGGGGGATCATCCTACCAGTATCAGGAATCTCCAAGGAGGTTAACTGATGATACTCAATTTCACAACCCAATGCCTAAGATTGAATTCCCTAGGTTTGATGGCTCTAAACCTAGGTTATGGGTACTGAGATCCAATGGGTATTTTAAGCTTATGCCCAAAAGATATGACCGATCAACAAAAAATCACTTTGGCTACTATCCATTTTGAGGGTAAAAGAAGACTATGGGTTCGAATTTCAATCAAAGAAATGTGGAATTAACTTGGGCACAATTTTTTGTTATTCTCTCAACTAGATTTGAGGAGATTAAGGACTCTAAAGTGATTTAAGAGTTTAACAAACTCTCAAACAATCTGCAGCTATGAAGAAGATTATTTGATAAGTATGAGGAGTTTGAAAGCTTGTATCTTTGGTAGTTCTTGGAGATGTATTCTCGAAAACCTACTTTGTGGCAAGTTTCATTGGAGGACTTAATGAGGAGCTACAAGCTACAGTAGCCATGTTTGAACCTACCACACTTCAACATGCTATTAAATTGGGCAGGAAGCAAGATCACAACCCTCATTCTCCAACAGCCTCAGTGGGTAGGTAGCACCCTGAGTTTTATACAAAAGGCTACTGCTAAAAGACTCAAATGCCCTTTGAGTGATGCTAAACCCATACTGGTGAAGGTTGCTAATGGGCAAAGGTTGGTCAGCTCACAACAAGTGAATCCTTTCACTTGGAACATGCAGGGACATCAGTTCACCTACCCACTGAGGCTATTGGAGAATGAGGGTTGTGATCTGATTCTAGGAGGGGATTGGTTAAAATTTTGCACACCTATCGAGCTTGACTATGAAAAGATGGCCTTCACAGTCAATTTGCTTGGGAAGAGGGTGAAAGTACAAGCACTTACTTCAACAGCTGAGTGTAAGTTGATTTCTGATGTGGGATTATATCAAATAATCCATACAGAGGCCCTTAAGGAAGTTAATGAGATGTATTTAATTACATCAGCAGCTCCTACCCACATTGAAGATGATCCTGAGTTACATAAGCTACTACTAGCTTACAAAGATATATTTGAGGAACCAGTTGAATTACCACCAGGGAGGGGGGTGGAACACCAGATTATACTCAAACCAGGGAGTATCCCTAAACAGCAGTATCCATATAGAACTTCTCACAGCCATAAGGAGGAGATTGAGAAGATTGTAAAGGATTTGCTGACTACAAGAGTAATTCAACACAGTAAAAGCCCTTTTGCTTCACCTGTGATTTTGGTGAAGAAAAAATATGGCACCTGGAGGCTATGTGTGGATTACAGGTACCTTAATGAACTCACAATCAAGCACAACTACCCTATTCCTATCATTGATGAGTTACTAGATGAGCTCAAGGGTGCTAAGATCTTTTCAAAGATAGATTTGAGGTCAGGGTACTTTCAAATCCTAATGAAGAAGGAGCATAGGCAGTTGACTGCTTTCAGGACCCATAATGGTCATTATGAATTCCTAGTGATGCCATTTGGGTTGTGCAATGCACCTGCTACATTTCAATCATTGATGAATCAGGTGTTCAGGGATCACTTGAGGAAATTTGTGTTGGTCTTTTTTGATGATATCCTCATTTACAGCAATGAGGAAACACAACATTTAGCTACAACTTTTGAGGGCCAATAAGTTGTTTGCTAAGAGGAGCAAATGTAGTTTTGGCCAGACTAGTGTGGAGTATCTGGGCCACATAATTTCTAAAGATGGAGTTGCCACTGATCCAGGAAAGATTGAGTGTATGGTTCAATGGCCAAAACCACAAACCATTAAACAACTGAGGGGTTTTTTGGGATTAATAGGGTATTACAGGAAATTTGTGAAGGGATATGGTTTCATCAGCAAACCACTCACTTCCTTACTCAAGAAGGACAGTTTCAAATGGAACCCTGAAGTAGACCTAGCTTTTCAGAAGTTGAAGGAAGCCATGGTGAGTGTTCTAGTGCTAGCATTGCCTGATTTCACAAAGAGATTTGTGGTGGAAACTGATGCTAGTGGGAAGGGAATTGGGGCTGTTCTCATGCAAGAAGGTAAGCCCATTGCTTACATGAGTAAGTCCTTGTGTCCAAGGAACTAAGCACTCTCTGTCTATGAGAGAGAGTTTTTGGCAGTACTGAGAAGTGGAAACACTACTTGCAGGGGCAGAAATTCACTATAAAGACTGACCAACAATCTTTGAAACACCTTCTGGACCAGAAGGTGGTAACTCCACTTCAACAAAGATGGATTACTAAGTTGCTGGGTCTTGACTATGAGATTTTGTATAAAAAGGGGAGTGAGAACAGTGCAGCTGATGCATTATCCAGGAAGGAGAACAGTTGTTCTGCTATTTCTACAATGGTCCCAACTTGGTTGGATCAGGTCCTGCTAAGTTACACTGATGATGGTTACATTAAGGAAATCATCAAAGCCAAAGGTACTGATCCTAATACTTATCCCTTAATTCGGTTCACTAATGGCATTCTGAGATATAAGAAGAGGCTGGTTGTGGGTAGCAGTAGTGGATTAAGAGATTTAATCCTTTCTGAAATGCACTCCACACCCTATGGAGGGCATTCTGGGGTTACAGGAACTTATCAGAGGCTTAAGAGGATGTTTTTTTGGCCTAATATGAAAAATGATGTGTTGATGTGGGTCAAGAAGTGTGAAGTATGTGCCAGAAATAAGTCAAGCTCAGGTTTATACCCTGGCCTCCTACAACCCTTACCCATACCAGACCAAGCATGGTCACATATCTCTATGGATTTCATAGAGGGGCTTCCTAGTTCTTGGGGAAAGAATGTGATATGGGTAATAGTGGACAGATTCACTAAATACTCACATTTCATAGCCCTATCACATCCATATACTGCTAAATCGTTAGCTAAGGTGTTTTTGGATGTTATCTATAAGATGCATGGGTTACCAGCTAGTATAGTGAGTGATAGGGACAAAATATTTACTAGCTGTTTTTGGAAGGAACTATTTAAGTTGGTGGGAACTCAATTGCACCTAAGCTCATCTTATCACCCCCAATCTGACGGACAGACTGAAAGGGTGAATCAATGTTTGGAACAGTACTTAAGGTGTTTAGTAAGTGACAACCCTAAGCAGTGGTTGAAGTGGCTACCCATGGCAGAATACTGGTACAACACAAATTATCATTCAAGCCTGAGGATGACACCCTTTGAGGCTCTCTACTGATATACTCCTCTGAGGATTCACTTATGGGCCATATTTGGATTCAACAAATGAGGAGGTTCTGATCTCTGCTTGCTCACGAGATAGCACATCATCTGACAAGTCAAAATTAATCTTGTCAAAACCACAGAATCGCATGAAGGTACAAGCGGAATAGCATAGACAAGAGAGGGTTTTCGAGGTAGGTGACCAAGTTTTCTCAAGCTTCAACCCTTTTCGGCAGAATTCCATTCAATGCCGAAAAGAATTTGAAGATTATCATCAAAATACTTCGCCCCTATACAATCCCGCAAAAGGGTAGGGAGTGTGGCTTACAAATTAGATCTACAAATTGGGTCAAAGATTCACCCCGTCTTCCATGTTTCGTTACTCAAGAAACACATAGGGGTTAAGTATGTACCTTCACAGAGTCTTCCAGATGTTGATAGCAACGGCCTTTTCGCGATCCAACCTTACTATGTCACAAAGCGACTTCGACACCTGGAAAGCGGAAAGGAGAAAGATCAGGTTCGTTTCTATTGGGTTACCGAAGATTGGAAAATCGATTCATGGGAAGATACCGCCTTTGTTCTGCGAAATTTTCCTACATTCCATCCTTGGGGATAAGGATCTCTCGTTGGAGGGAGTATTGTTGCGAGACCAGAGAGAAATTTGAAAAGTAAAGAGATGGGTACGAAAAGAAAGTTAAAATCAGGGTTTCTTGCGTCAGTAGGAAACCTGAATGAGGAATCTGAGGCTCAGGATCCACCTGAGCCAAAGAAGCTGAACGTAGAAACTGAGGTTCAGGATCCACCTGAGCCCAATTATCTGAACGAGCAAACTGAGGCTCAGGATCCACCTGAGCCAATTTATCTGAACGAGCAAACTGAGGCTCAGGATCCACCTGAGCCAATTTATCTGAGCGAGAATACTGAGGCTCAGATTCTACCTGAGCCAAATCTTCTGAACGGCTTATCTGAATGAATGAAGGTTTGGGCTTCACGTAAATGGGCCCAAACATTTAGAATAATCTAGAATATCCTTTATATCTTTTAGATTCTGTTTTTTAATTACCTAAAGAATATCCACTGTTGTGTGGACCCCAATGTTGGTTACAAATACGGCACTGGCCGATGAATGAGAATATCAGAAAATTGACATCATTCTCTCTCTCCCTAATTCTTCATATCTTCAAATCTTCATATCTTGTTCTTCAAGCAATTTACATTTCCTGCAATATTATTCCATAAAATCCCAAAAACATATTACGATCTTCCAGAAAATATCAAAAACGTAACACAACCCCCAGCCAAGAAAATAGCCCATGACGCCGGAACCTCCTAGGGTAAACGTGTTATGACGGAAAAGGGACGGTCCATGGGCCAACTGGCATATAACGCAGCTAAACATGCCATTGTTCGGAGCCACCGGGCCCTGGACAGACCAGCGGGTTCGAATAGTGTGTTCACCCACCTCGAAAGTCAAGCGGCCCGGAAGGCCCTCATGAGGGGCGAGGACGAAGCTCACTCTCAACCACGCCATGATGAACAGATGGAAATAGATCTTGCCATGGCCCTGGACATGCACCACGGAGGGTCGCATAGACATTTGGCATACCACCATGGTCACGGGCAGGGGGCCAGTAACCAGCTCGACGCTCAGGTCGCGGAATTGGCTAGGACCGTCCAACAACTGTTGGAAAAGGTGGGTAACCAGGATGGACCGTCTGGGTCTAACAATGACCTTGTCATCCCAGATTCGCCATTGGGAACTATGATCACTCTGGCACCTGCCCAGAGGAAAATCAACATAGCGGCTCTAGATCGCTACAACGGGAGTACAGACCCCAGAGTCCATATGGCAAAGTACAATGCGTATATGGCCTCAATGGGGGCATCGGATGCGACGAAGTGTAGACTTTTCTCCCTGACGCTGAGCGACCAGGCCCACATGTGGTACACTTCGCTACCATCTCTCTCCATTGATACTTTCGAGCAACTGGCTCGATTATTCTTGGGCCACTATACGGTGATGGCGCCCCGACCTGCGACAAGACAGAGGCTCATGAACATGCGTCAGGGGGAGATGGAGTCGGATCGATCCTATGTTGAGAGGATCGATAGACTCATCATTGAAGGCGACCCCATTGGGGATGAGGCCAAGCTACTGGGGGCAGTATCTGGCCTCAGAAGAGGAACCAAGCTATGGAGGCGCATGACCGTCGACTACCCGACCAGCTATGCCAATTTCAGGAAAAGGGCCAGCGACCTCATCCATATCATGGAATTGCTAGAGACCCAGCTCTCAGAGACAAAGGAAGTCGCGGAGCCCAAGAAAGGTTCCAAGAAAACCGGGGGTCATTACAAGACACCCGGTAGCTTCAAACCATTTGAGGAGTCCATTCCGGTGAAACTGATGGAGGCTCTGGGTATGACGCCTGGTAACGTTTATACCCTGATCCAGGGACGAGACATGTTGCAAGCACCCCGCCCCATGAAAGACAAAAGCTGGCAAAACCCGAACAAGTATTGCCACTATCATGACCAGAGGGGACACTACACAAGCGAGTGTAGAGATCTGTTGAAGCAATTGTGGAAGCTTTATGAAGATTGCCGGCTGAATGAGTTTGTCAAGAATCCTCAGGCAAACAATCAGGGGGGGCAAGGTCGGTAGCATGACTGCCAACCCGGGCCGGGAGATCGGGTGCAAAGAGAGCCCGTGATAGGGGCGGCACAGGGCGAGCTGCCTGTGCCACCCATACCAGAGGGCACGGGAGGTCGCTTCATCCACACTATCTCGCCCCTTGCCATGATAGGGGGCCTGTCTCCGGCCTCCTCATCAAAGCGTCACCTAAAGGCAGAAGTCAGGGCAATGGAGAATGCCCAAAGAATGGTTCTGCCCATCTTGGTTGTGACCGAAGAAACCCACAAAATTGAGTTCGGTGAAATGGACAAAGCTGGAGTCGTGTACCCGAACATCGACCCATTGGTCATAAAGACCAATATCATGGGGACGACTGTATGCAGGATGTTGGTCGACGGGGGGGCCTTCTGCAACATTCTATTTAAAAAGACCCTAGACCAACTCGGGGATTACGAAGCATACATCACCCCCTGCGATCATACAGTGAAGGGCTTCGGGAACGCGACGGTCAAACCTCTAGGCATGATCCGCCTGTCTATGGAGCTCGTATCCACCTTGGATGAGAAGGTCAGGAACACTAGGCTCCTAGATTTCCTGGTAATCGACCTCCCGAGCACCTATAACGGCTTCCTCGGGAGGCAATTTGAGCACGAATTCGAGGCTGCGTCCTCCACCTATTATTTTTGTGTAAAATTCCCCACCAAGGGTGGGCTGGTTGGCACCGTTAAAGGTGACCAAGTGGATGCGAGAGGCTGTTTGCTTTATTTTTCGCCTTATTTAAATTCAGCACGCACGTCTAGTCGCCACTTAATGACACTGGATCACAAAATGCATGATAACATACTGGATACTGAAAAGAAAAATAAGAAGAGGAAGCGTGATGAGTTTGATCCAAGAATGGGTCCAGAGCCCGAAGATTTTATACTCGAGGCCAAGATAGATGATCCACGACTTGGGGGACCCAGAGCGGTACCCGAGGAGGAACTCGAAAGGGTCAAGGTGGACCTAGCCTGCCAGACCTGGAGATCATCATTGGGTCCAAAATTCTCGACGATATGAAGATTGAAGTCGTCGACTTCCTCAAGAATAACCTGGACGTTTTCGCTTGGTCACACAAGGATATGGTCGGAATCAATCCTGAGATCGCATGTCACCGGTTACACATTGACCCAGCCCGAAAACCAGTAGCTCAGAAAAGAAGGAAATTTGGTCCAGAAAAATATGTGGCTCTCGCTGAAGAGGTAAAGAAGTTGCTTGACAATGACCTGATCATGCAGGCAGACCAACCACAGTGGGTCGCAAATGAGGTCCTCGTAAAGAAGTCAAATGGGACCTGGCGACTTTGCATCGATTTCACATATCTTAACGAGGCATGCCCCAAGGACTTCTTCCCAATGCCGCATATCGACCACTTAATCGACAATACGGCGGGCCATGAGATGATGTCTTTCATGGATGCGTTTTCCGGATACCATCAGATAGCTATGCACGAGCCAGACAGGCAGCACACTTCATTTTTAACAGAGAAGAACATATACTGTTGGAAGAGAATGTCTTTTGGTTTGAAGAATGTCGGGGCAACGTATCAAAGGCTGGTCAACCGTATGTTTGTTGAGCAGATTGGCAAGTCGGTGGAAGTTTACGTTGATGACATTGTCATGAAGAGTCTGAAAAAGGAAGATCATTTGGCTCATCTGGCGCAAGCCTTCGAGATACTTAGGAAGTATAATATGAAAGTCAACCCGAAAAAGTGCAACTTCGGAGTGGAGTCAGGGAAGTTCCTAGGGTATCTGGTCAACAGGCGGGGGATTGAAGCAAACCCAGCCAAGGTGCAGGCTATCTTGGATATGGGGGCCCCTAAAACCAAAAAGGAGGTTAAAAAACTGACGGGGTGCCTGGCCGCTCTGAACAGATTCATCTCCCGAATGGGGGATAAATGCAAGCCCATGTTCGACACCATTAGAAAGAAGGCGAGGTTCGAATGGACATCTGAGAGTCAGGATGCTCTTGACAGGATCAAAGCATATCTAGCCGACGTCAGCATTTTAGCCAAGCCGGTCCCTAGCGAGAAACTGTTTCTATACCTGGCGACCACAGAAACCGCCCTGAGCGTAGTGCTTGTATGGGTGGAGGTTCAGGCCCATCTGCCCATTTACTTTGTCAGTCGGACGCTAAATGAAACCGAGCAGCGATACCCTCTTCTAGAGAAATTAGCCTATGCTCTAGTTATGAGTGTGAGAAAGCTGAGGCCTTACTTCTTCGATCACCAAGTGGAGGTCCTCACTTCCTTAACCCCTACGCAATGTGCTCCATCGACCTGACACATCAGGTCGATGCCTCAAATGGGCCATCGAGGTTGGATAGTATGGGGTAACATACGATCTGCGGCCGGCAATAAAAGCTCAGGCCTTGGCTGACTTCATCGTTGAATTAACCCCTCCTCCTGGGGCCAGCGGTTCGACCTGCCCACCATGGGAGTTGTACGTAGACGGCTCGGCAACTGCCAACAAATCAGGTGCAGGAGTTGTGTTAATCAGTCCAGATGGGACTTTTCAGAATGCCATCACTTTCGATTTCCCTGCCACCAACAACGAGGTCGAATATGAAGTGCTGATCAATGGTTTAGAAATGTCCACCGCACTGGGCATCAAGCGACTTCAAGTACACACCGACTCCCAGCTCATAGCACGCCAGATATCAGGGGAGTATGAGGTCCGAGATGAGCTGATGTCGGCCTACCAAGAGGTCGTCAAAGCACTTTGCCTGAAATTTGAACAAATCTAAATCAAGCTAGTACCAAGGGAGGTGAACTCCCGAGCCGATGCATTGGCATGACTAGCGACTTCGGAGGAAACAGCAGAGATGAGGGATGTCACCATCACAAAAATCTCCCACCCCTCCACTGCTAACACAACAGTCGCTGCCCTAGACACCCCGAGTTTAAGCTGGATGACCCCCATAATCGACTACTTGATGACTGGGGCATTACCAACAGACAGAATTCAGGCAAAGCAATTGCAACTAAGGGCAGCAAGGTACACATTGGTTGGTAACGAACTATATAAGCGAGGCTTCAGCATCCCACTGCTCCGATGTGTTACCCCGGAGCAAGGGCAGGATATCCTGCAAGATATTCACGATGGGGTATGCGGAAACCACACTGGGGGGCAGTCGCTCGCTCATAAGACGACGAGATAGGGGTATCTTTGGTCAACTTTAAAGGCCGATGCCATGGTTTTCGCACGAAAATGCCACAAATGTCAAATACAAGCACCATCAATCTAGGTCGCACCTGAGGAACTCACCAGCATCCTCAGTCCTTGGCCTTTTGCGAAGTGGGGGATAGATATCATCGGTCGTTACCAACATCCCCAGGTTCAGTCAAATACGCCCTAGTCGCAGTAGATTACTTCACAAAATGGGCCGAGGCTGAGGCTTTGGCGACCATAGATCAGGATCACGTCATCAAATTCATATGGCAAAACATCATCTGCAGATTCGTCCTACCGCAAGCAATTATATCCAATAATGGGAAGCAGTTCGATGGTCATAAGGTCGATAGTTTCTTCAGAAAATGGAAAATCACCAAGGTTTTCTCTACCCCTTATCACCCTCAGTCAAACGGTCAAGTTGAAGTTGTGAATAAGATCATCAAGCACACCCTGAAAACTAAGATTGAGGGAGGAAAAGGGAGGTGGGCCAGTGAACTACCAGATGTACTGTGGTCATACAGAACGACCTGCCGAAATTCGACCGGAGAGACCCCTTACTCAATGGCATTTGGCTCGGAAGCAGTCATACCCGCAGAGGTCGAATTCCAAACTCTCAGAACCTTGCAGATCGCGACCGACCGCAACGATGAGGCCTTGGCCAGAAACCTGGACTTGCTCGAAGAGAAGCGATTAGAGGCAGGTATCTGAAATGCGAGATACAAACAACAATCCGAAAAATACTACAACTCTAAAGTGCGACTTCGAAAATTCAAAGAAGGCGACTTGGTCCTGAAGAAGACTCTCGGAGTAACCAAAGGAACTTTCAGACCAAATTGGGAAGGACCATACAAGGCCGCTCGAGTATTATCCAACGGGGCATACGAGCTCGAGAACCCAGATGGCACTCAGTCTCAGTACCCGTGGAACGCATCTCATCTGAAGAGATACTATCAGTAGGGTCGAGGCCAGTGTACTTGTAAACTTTCAGGTGAGTCAATAATAATGAATTAAATTTTCTCTCTCACAATTCCTGTGTTTAAACCCAGGGAGGTAGCATAGATGAAACATCGACCTCTCTAGGGAACGACTTTTGACATATTTTCGGCGAGATCGCCACCCCTAGCGGTGTGATCCTCCCCTAACTTTATAAGACGACTAAGCAAGGTTCAATATAAAATCGCAATGCCAATAAGACGAATGAACATATGCACAAATTATAGTCGCATAAGGAAATCAAGTCGGCACAATAAAGGAAAGAAAAAGGCAGATTTCATTAATGACAACAGTCCCAAAGGTCGGTACATTACAAAAGCCCGAAGGCTAGATTACATCAAGCGGAAAACCAAGATACATAATGATAACTGACGACAGATGTTTTACTATAACCCAATATCCACGACTGGCAGACGACTTCTGGCTTTAAGGCATGCTGATCAAAAGTATTGTTGAAGATGGGGTTCAACAACTTCTCAATCTCCTTTTTCTTATCGGGATTCTTGGTGTCATCATTCTTAAAAATGATCAAGAATCCCATCAGCAGCACCACTGACTATGTTCAAAGGCTGCCCACCTAATTGTTGCTGAGTAACGCTGGTGAGGGTGTGGGCAGCCCGCCTTCGGGATCTTGGGCTGGTAAACACATCCCCTAGAGGCCAGATGTGGCCTGCTCTTCGGGAGGAGCCGCGCTGGACATCTCAGCGACCTCATTTTGTGCCCCAGCCTCATCCGTCTGAGTCTCGAGGACCACCTCTGAGTCTCCCAGGTTGTGTCTCATCTGGATCGGGAGTGGGGTGCACGATCCGACTCTGATTAGGGAAGAAGGACAAATCAATGCCCAGATCATCCAGATCTTTAATCTCCAGCACAATGTCGGAGGCAGGGGGGAAGTCGCGAACGCAGCTCTTCCGGTCCTGATGTCAGTGAGGTCGGCAGCAGGGTTCTTCCGTCGAACAGCTCGGATAGCGCCCGCAATCGCCACGACATAGGCGAAGTTGGCATTCTGCTCTTCGACCTGCTTAAAATGTTCGTCTTTGGCGGCCAACTTCTCCCCGACCTCTACATCCTTGTGGATCAGCTCCGCCTTCATCCGGGTCACGACCTCCTTCTCCTCCCCGAGCAGTCTCTCGGCTTCCTTCAGCTGGCCCTCGAGCTCCAAGGCCCTCTTGGCCAAGTCAGCCTTGGCAACCTCCAGTTTCTTCTGCACCTCATGGGCAGCTATCAGTGATTTCGCTTGCTCGGAGGTCGTCGCCTGGGCCTTCTCCAGTTTGGAGAGCTCGAGCTCGGATTGGGCGCAGGCCTTTTCCATGTAGAGGGCGGCCTTCAAGGAGTGGACAACAGCCGAATACATGTTGCCCGTGACTTGTTGGCGATGGGCAGAGGAGTGATCATCCTTTGTCCATGCGCGTGGCACGTTCCTCATCGTCCACTCCAAGTAGCCGGGCCAATCTCCGGGCGTGCCCTCCAGTGTGGGAATCGGGGATCTCAGGAAGCTTAGCACCTCCAGTGAGAACTTGTTGGCCGTCAGCTCCTGACTGCAACAAGGAGGAACAAATATATTAAGTTTGGTCCCAGTTTTGAAGTAAATTCATTAAGAGTTGCAAACGGCCTACCTCTGCATCCTCTCCTCATCCCAACCAATCCAGGAATCGTTCTCCGAATGGCGACCTCCCTCCCGGGTAGAAGTTGGCAAAGGTGTCTGGCTGGGAGCCACCCTTCCAGCACCCCGACTTGACGTGGATCGGTGCATGCCAGGTTCAGCTCGTGCCCTCTTGGGAGGTCATCTCGGAGGCAGAAGGCCGACGGCGGTAGATCGGGATCTCCAGATCTAACATAAAACAGAACCTTTAGCGCAAAATCGCGAAATACATTTGAAAAGATGCGGCCGAGACTTACAGGGAATCCTCAAGTGGCGAGGGTAAGTATACAATCCGGCTTGCAAGCGGTCGAGCTCGGAGTTCAACAAATTAACGTCTCGCCAGCTAGGGGGTGTGTCTCGAACCTCCTTGAATGCCTCGAGAAAGTCCCAATATAGCTCAGAAGGTCAGGGCGCAAACACTGCAAGACAAGAAAAGAATTAGATCAGTACAATCGAGCACAAAAATATTAAGGTGAAGTACCATTTTCAACACGGATCACATAATTCGTAGGAACTCTAATGGATAAAGTGTAGGAAGGGGCCACCGACTCCCATGCTCCTCCTACAAACCACCATTTTTGGTGCCACCCGTCGACCTTATTCGAAATCCCACTCACGAGCTCTTTGCTTCTGCGAAGCCGCACAGCATGATAGCCTTCGGCCTGAGTAACGGGCGTCATCACGTGGGATATCTCTCCGGGATTAGGCAGTCTCTTCAGCCCGGCCTGCCCCAAAACAACCATGGTGGAGATGATGTAACTCCACCCATTGGGGGTGATCTGCTTAAGGCTCACATTCCAGGCCGCCAACAGATGGGAAATGGTCGAGTGCAATGGGAATCAAATGTCGGCCGACATAGAAGACTCATTCACAGCGATCATTCCGGGAGGAGGCTGATCGGCGCTTTCATCCAGGGTCGGCCCATAAAAATGCACATCCCGGGGCACCTTGTATATACGATGAAGTCCCCGCACATACCAATCGGAGAGCACAGATCGGTATCTTTTATCGAACGTCGTGAATTGAGAGTCAACCGACTTGCGGTATGCCTGATCAGGTCGCTTGTACGGAGCTCGGTTACGATACATATCATAATTGAAGACTCTTTCATAAGCCCCATAATCCGGGGCCGGGGCAGAAGGACCCGCCGTTGACGACCGTTCCCGTGGGGCAGGATGAAAGAGATTGACATCCAACGGGGGAAGATGAGTAATTTAGATCAATTCTTCCAGAAATTGGTTATCCACCGGTTCATCATTGGCATCGTCTTCCCGACGGTCGCCCATAACCTTAGCCAATGAACTTTCACCCATATGCCCGGTAGCGGAGCCGGAAAATCGGCGGCGACGCAGGGCAATAGGGATGTCATCCTCAGAAGAGGAGGAAGCCACCATGGGCTGAGAGGCAAAAAGGAATTTGGAAACGCTAGAATTCATAAAATCAAAGAAGGGCACCAAAGTGCTTACCTGTGATTAATTCCGCTTCAGAAACACGAGAATGCATTTCCGGTGGAAGGGAGAAAGAATCAGGAAGACTATCTTGAAGCAATTCTTTCGCAAGACTATCGCAGGCAATAAAGTTTTCAAAACCTAATTCCCCGCCCATTTATCGAAGAGGATGAGGGGCCAAAAGTAAATTAGCCAAAACTTTGGCCCCCTAGCAACAAAAAGACACGAGGGGCTCGCGTGAAATCCACTACGGCATCTCATTAGACAAAATTGCGGCGTGTTATGTCATCATCCTGGCACGATATCATTTTGAATCCCTGAGATCGGGGGAAGTCTGATGCGACGATTCGTATTATTGAGGTGACTTTTCACCTGCCCGAGGGTAGTAGGCCGCTCAAAGGAAACTTCCCAGGTCGGATGGTCGCAAGTCGACTTCGTCCATGTGTCAAGCCAAGGTCCCTTCTCGGAACAAGCGACCTCAACTTGAGGGGCAATTATTGTAGCGTGGATAAACCCGACCTCCCATCTGGGCACGAAGGACCACAAACAATCCAACAAGGACTGCATGAAGCGACCTCTGTAAGGGGACCAAGGGACCAGCCCACGTAATTCACGCAAGACCAAACCTTCAAGTCACAAAGGTCGGCAACTCGGGTAGTCGGTAGTTCGGGAAGTCATGATGCGATTTCCGCTTTATACCCTCAAGTCGGGAGCGACCTGCACCAGCCGTAACTATACAGTTCATGTGGTCAATGACAACTCCCGAGACGCCACTAATCCGCCCTCCACATCCGCTCCACGATTGGTGCACGCTGAAAATGGACAATTCCTGACCTGTCAAGGCGAGATTAATGGTTCTCGGTATTGTAGCCCTTTCACAGGCATTATTCCTTATGTAAATTCCCCCCAAAGGGTGGAAATCATAGTATAAATAGGCCACCACGGCCACCTCTGAAAAAGGTGGAACACCTTAGACTTCTAGGCATATACATATATCCTCTCCCTGGCTTGGACGCCCCCAGACGTAGTCTGATTCCAAAGACGAACCGGGTCACCAATTTCTTTGTCTCTTTCCCTGATTCGAGTGCCTTTAGCATACACATTTCATAATAATTATTGTTTAACTGAGTAGATAATAGCCAGTTACAACACTTGCGACCTCGACTTGGGGGGGATGAAATATGGGAGTTTATTTTACATAGTAAGATAAGCACCAGACCAAAACATAAAATAACTTCCATTAATAGAAGACCCGAAGGTTGGGAGAAGTACATCATAAACCAAAAACCCGAAGGCTAGTACAACGGAAAACAAAAAAAGGAAAGTAGAGCTGTAATCTCAGTCCTTCTTAGTTGGGGCAGTCGAGGTCGGGGTAATGACCATCCCGAAAGGAGGCTCCTGCTGCGTAACCACCGGTGGATCGACTTCTGGGTTTAAGACCCTCTCCACGATGGGCTCGACAGGTATGACAACAGTTGGAGGAACAACCTCCAACCTCGGTATCTTCTCCCCGATGGGCTCGGTGGGAGTGGCAGCTGCGGGAGGAGCAACCTCCGAGCCCGTCAACTTCTCCGCCAAGGGCTCAGAAGATGTGGCATCCGGGAGGTCAACCAGCAGAGAGTCGGGGAGAGGGCGCACGATTTGCCCGGGATCGGGAAAGAAGGAGAGATCGATGCCTATATCCTCCGAATCTTGGATATACAACAGAGGGGCCAGAGGGTTATCCCGGACATACTCCTTGAGATCAGCAACTAGCCCAGTAAGGTCGCCGGAAGGGTTCGCCTGGTGACATATTCAGATGGCGCCCGCAAAGGCCATCACATACGCGAAATTAGCGTTCATCTCTTCGGAGACCTTGAATTGGGCCTCCCTAGTGTCAAGCTCCCCTTTGGCCCTGGCCAGTTCCTCCCTCAAATCGGCCTCCACCTCGGCCGCCCTCTTTTTTGCCTGGGTCATCTTTAGCTTCTCGGCCGCCAGTGCGGTCTCCGCCCGGGCCGACTTCAGCTTCTCCTCGGCTAGCATGCCCTCTAGCTCAGCAAGGCGACCCTCGAGGGTCGAGATCCGCAAAAGATGCTCCCCATTGGCTTTTTCTAGCCCTTTCTGAGTCTCGGCCGCTGCCAAGATCAGTCTAGCCTGATTGGATACACGAGTCTGGGACTCATGGAGATGTCGGAGCTCGGTTTCAGCTTGGGCAATGATCCTCTCCAAATAAAAGGCCGCCTTGAGAGTGTGGACCATGGCCGAGTACATATTGCCCGTCATTTGCTAACGACGGGCGTTGTCATGATCAGTACGCGTCCACGCCCGGGGCATGTTGTGCACGCTTCGGGAAATGTACCCCGGCCACTTATTGGGGAGGTCGGCCGAAGCAAGGGGAGGACTCCTGAGGAAGCTAACCACCTCGGGGCAAAAGTCAGCAGGGCCGAGTTCGGGGCTGTAAAGGAGAGCCGAATTATCAGAGTTATGAAGATTAATGTAAAAAAAAAAAGGATCAGGCAAACCATAATGAGGACTTACTCGTTCACCCGCTCCTCCGCCCAGCCTAAGAAGGAGTCATCATCATCGTGCCGACCTTTCCTCCGGGCCGGCGAGGCAGGCTGCGAGCTGGCGGGCGGCGAGGCCGGGGTTGAAATCGCCGGCTTCGATCGGGGGCGGACCCGATCTTTCTTCCCCAGCCCCCTGTTGATTTCGGACTCGTACGTCGAGATCTCCTCCCTCACTTTCTTCCGAGCGTGCCCAGAAGTCGGCAGAGTCGATCCCCGTAGCCTTTCTCTTGCCTTTGTCGGCAGCGGAGGGACCAGGGGGGACCGAACTTGGAGGGACGACCTCGGTGGGAGTCGGCTTCGGAGGGGCAGTTTCAGAGGTCACCAGTCGTCTCATGTTTCCCATAACAGATTTCCTACGTGAGGCCATGATGTCCGCAGGAGGCTTACGGCGGTAAACAGGGACGTTAGGAACTGCAAGAATGTGAGAAGCCAACCAGTCAGGTCGACGTCGAAAAATGCAATAGGCACGGAGTAAGGGAACTTACAGGGGATTTTTAGATGGCGAGGATAAGTGTACAGGCCAGCGTTGAGTCGATCAAGCTCGGTGTTCAAAGCATTCACGTCCCGACAACTCGGTGGAGTGTCGCGAACGATGTCGAACACCGCTTTGAAATCCCAATAAAGGTCGGCGGTGAAACTGCAAAAGAAGAGGAGAATTAGATCAGTACGAGTGTCTAAATCGGGAAAAAGGCAAAACTCACTGTGTTCGACCCGGTGGGCATAATCGGTCGGGAGGTGTATGGGCAGAGTGTTTGAAGGGTCTACAGACTCCCACGCCCCTCCGACAAACCACCACTTCCTGTGCCAACCGTCGATTTTGTTAGGGATCCCACTCACGAGCTCCCTGCCCCGGCGAAGTCGCACGGCATTGTAGCCGTCAGCCTGGGTAATGGGCGTCATCACGAAAGATATTTCCCCGGGGTTCGGCAATCGATATAGCCCGGCCCGTCCCAGCATAGTCATTGTGGAAAGAATGTAACCCCATCCTTTAGGGGTGATCTGGGTCAGGCTCTGATTCCAAGCCGCTAGTAGGTGGGAGATCACCGGGTGAAGCGGGAACTGGATTCCAGCATCTATTATCTATTCGTTAACCGCGATCATGCCGGGTGGCGGCTGGTCGGCCCTTTTGTCAGAGGTCTCCCCGTAAAAGTGTACGTCCCAGAGAACCTTATAAAGGCGGCGGAGGGATTGCACGTAGCCATCTGTGAGAACCGACCTGTTTTTATCTTGCGATGTTGCGAAGTCGGACTTGACCGACCTCCGGTAGTTGCGCGCCGGTCTTGTGTATGGGGCCTGGGCCATGTATGAGTGGTAGTCAAAAGCCCGCTCATAAGCCCCATATTTTTGGGTCGAGTTGGAAGGCCCAGGCGTCTCCTCCCTCGACGGAGCGACCGCGCAAAGGGAACTCGATTCCAAGGCCGGAATGTGTGTTATGTTGTCCAACTCCCTCAGAAATTGGTCATCATCTCAATCAACGTCCCGGCCGGCGCCGGAGGCACCGGCGGTCGGAGGCGTCATGGAATCCAGGGTGGCGGTCTCTGTGTTGCTACGATGATACAACTCGAGAATCGCAGTATTATCATCGTCTGAAGATGAAGAAACCAGGAACGGAGGGGGCGCGGGACCAGATCGGGAACCAGAAGCCATTGACGTGAAAGTGGTAAAAGGCGGTTACCTGAAGAACTGCCGGGTCTCTGGAGAATAGCAGTAAAGACGGACGCGGAAGTTTGAATTTGAGTTTTTAGAGACAAAAAGGAGGAAGGGTTTTACGGAGGAACCCTAGACATATTTATAGAGAGGCAAGGGGTCGGAAATATAAATTTGAAATTCTTGGGGTCCCCCACGGAAATTGGGATGACGTGGGTGGTGCGTAGGGAGCACGCGATCGCCGATTGGGTGAACTCGCGGCTTAAAACGTCACCTGTCTAACGAACCATCATTGCAATCCTGTCACCTGTCAGGCCAGTTGGGGAGACCTAGGCGACTCTACGACTCCCCAAGGATAGAGACTTGACTCGGGCACAGATCCCAAGATCGACTTGCTGTAAGTCGACTAATTTCGATGATTCAAGATAAGATCCCGGAGTGAGCTCGCGACCTCATCTTGAGGGGCAATTGTTGTACGGGGAGATAACCCGACCTAAGGAAGGCTTAGGATTGGGTAATCTCATATGTAACTTGTTATCCGACTTCGTCCAGCTGGAGCAGGACGGGAGGTGACTTTGGAGTTTTGGGAGGTCGCCAGCGGCCTGACATAACAAGAAGGTCGCGAAGCGACTTGAAAGATCTGGAAGTCACGGTCGAAGTGGTCACAACTTCGGTTAGAGATATATATGGACAAGATTCGGGCAATTACGGTGAGGCAGATTTCTCGGGATGTAACCAGGGAAAGCATATCTGTAAGCTCGACTTGCGGAGCAAGGAAGGAAACCCTGATCAGCCCACGAGAGTAAGCCCACGAAGATTGTAGCCCTAGATTTATGTCTATAAATATCACTTGTAATGTACACTGTAAAGGATCGAACTTTTAGTACTCTAGGCATATATTATACAGTACAAATCCTGGCTTGGTACCCCCAGACGTAGTCTATTCCAAAGATGAACTGGGTAATCAAATCGTGTGTCTTTCACTGCTTTTGCCGTTATATTGATCGGGTCTCTTAACAATTAACTGTTTGTTCGTCGGTAATCAAACCGGGTGCAACAACACACTCTCTCTCCCTTAGGGACAGTCGGGGGGCTAACCTCTAGCTCCTCCTCCAAGCGGAAGATGAAAGCCGAAATAAGGGAGATAGAGAACGCCAGGAAGATGGTGTTACCCGTCCTCGCCTTGGGGGAAGAGTCCAGCACGATCGAGTTCAGAGAAAATGATAAGGCTGGAGTAGTTTATCCCAACGTCGACCCCCTGGTGATCCGGGCCAACATCATGGGAACTACAGTGTGCCGACTTCTGGTCGATGGGGGTGCCTTTTGCAACATCCTCTTCAAGAAAAAACTGGACCAGCTCGGGGAGTATGATGCCTATATCACCCCGTGCGACCACGTCGTGAAGGGGTTTGGTGACGCTACTGTAAGGTCCACCGGGATGATCCGACTGGCCGTCGAGCTGGTCTCCACACTGAATAGCGAAGTTAGGGCAACTAGGATGTTAGATTTTCTAGTAGTCGACCTTCCCAGCTCCTGTAACGGTTTCCTGGGAAAGCCTTTTGAGCATGAATTTGAGGCTGCCTCCACTTTCTACTTTTGTGTAAAATTCCCCACCAAGAGTGGGTTGGTCGGCACCGTTAAGGGCGATTAGGTCGATGCAAGAGGTTTTTTTATTTACTTTTCGTCTCTTTTCAATTTCGCACCTACACCTGTCAAACAAATACTTGTAATGGATAGCAATGAACAAGATGGGGAATTAAATGAGAAAAGAACAACCAGAAAAAGAACCCGCAGCGACCTCGATCCAAGAATAGGGTACGAGCCTGATGAATTCCTAATCGAGGCCGAAATCAATGATCCACGACAAGATGGCCCAAGAGCCATTCTGGGGGAAGAACTCGAGAAAGTCAGGGTAGATCTAACTCTCCCGGATTTAGAAGTCATTATCGGCTCCAAGATACCGAGCGACCTGAAGGGGGAAGTCATCGACTTTCTCAAAAAGAACTTGGATGTCTTTTCCTGGTCGCACAAGGACATGGTAGGGATCGACCCAGAAATCGCGTGTCACCGACTTCATATTGACCCATCTCGGAGGCCGGTTGCCCAAAAAAGGCGGAAATTTAGCCCCGAGAAATATGCCACTTTAGCTGAAGAGGTGAAGAAGCTGCTGGATAACGACCTGATCATGTAGGCCGACCAGCCACAATGGGTAGCCAATGCAGTACTGGTGAAAAAGTCCAACGGGACCTGGCGGTTGTGTATCGACTTTATCGACCTCAACGAGGCCTGCCCAAAAGATTTATTTCCCATGCCGCACATCGACCACCTGATAGATAACACGGCCGGGCATGAGATGATGTCATTCGTGGATGCTTTTGCAGGTTATCACCAGATAGCCATGCACGAACCAGATCGGCAACACACCTCCTTTCTGACCGAGAAAAACCAATACTGCTGGAAAATGATGTCGTTCGGCCTGAAAAACGTAGGGGCAACCTACCAAAGGCTTGTCAATCATATGTTTGCTGATCAGATCGGGAAGTCGATAGAAGTTTATGTCGATGATATTGTCGTCAAGAGTTTAAAAAGGGAATCACCTGTCTCACCTCGCACAGACCTTCGATATCCTCAGAAAGTTCAATATGAGACTCAACCCCAAGAAGTGTAACTTCGGAGTGGAGTCGGGGAAGTTCTTGGGACATCTGGTCAGTAAGCGGGGGATCGAGGCGAATCCAGGGAAGGTTAAGGTCATACTGGATATGGGGGCACCCCGAAGTGTGAAAGAAGTTCAGAAGCTCACAGGGTGCCTGGCCGCATTAAGCAGGTTCATATCCCGAACGGGGGACAAATGCAAGCCCATGTTCGACACGATCCATATGAAAGCAAAGTTCGAATGGACATCCGAAAGCCAGGATGCTTTTGAAAAAATCAAAGTGTACCTGGCGGATGTGAGCATATTATCCAAACCTGTCCCGGGAGAGAAGTTGTTCCTGTATCTCGTGGCTTCGGAGACCGCCTTGAGCGCAGTACTAGTCTGAGCCGAGAGCCAGATCCACCTGCCCATTTACTTTGTCAGCCAGACATTGAACGAGATGGAGCAACGCTACCCATCGCTAGAGAAGCTGGCATATGCATTAGTTATGAGTGTGAGGAACTGAGACCTTACTTTTTCGATCACCAGATCGAGGTTCTCACTTCCCTGCCACTGCGGAATGTGCTCCACCGACCAAACACTTCAGGCCGATGTCTCAAATGGGCCATTGAGGTCGGGCAATATGGTGTGACTTACGCGCCACGACCTACAGTTAAGGCCCAGGCACTGGCCGATTTCTTAGTGGAGCTCACATTCCCTTCTGAAGCAGAGAGTTTGAGCAGTTTACCATGGGAGCTGTTCGTAGATGGATCGGCGACCTCTCACAAGTTGGGAGCCGGTCTTGTCTTAATGAGTCCTGAGGGTATCTCATTCCAGAACGTCATTACCTTTGATTTTCCCGCAACGAATAATGTGGCTGAATATGAGGCGCTCATCAGCGGCATAGAAATGGCAACTGCCATAGGCGTCAAGAGATTACAGGTCCATACCGACTCCCAGCTCGTGGCATGCCAAGTTTCGTGGGAGTACGAGGCTAGGGATGATAGGATGGATGCCTATCAGGAAATTGTAAAAACATTATGCCTGAAGTTCGCACAGATCCATGTCAAGCTGATACTGAGAGAGCAGAACTCATGAGCTGATGCTCTGGCCCGGCTACCGACCTCCGAGGGATCGCCGGATATGAAGGATGTCACCATCACGACACTTTCCCACCCCTCCACCGCACAAACGATCGTAACAACATTGGAGACCCCGGTGTCGAACTGGATGACACCCATCATGGAGTATTTGATAAGCGGCCTCCTGCCACCCGATTGCGTCCAGGCTTGGCAGTTGCAGTTACGGGCCGCACGATACACAATGATCAGCGGGGAGTTATACAAGCGAGGCTTCGATATACCCCTACTTCGATGTATTACGCCTAAACAAGGTCAAATCATTCTTCAAGAAATACACGAAGGGGCATGCGAAAACCACACTGGGGGGAGTCGCTGGCCCACAAGACCACGAGGTAGGGATATTTTTGGCCAACCTTAAGGGCCGATGCCATCATTTTCGCCCGCAAATGCCACAAATGTCAGATCTATGCTCCCTCCATCAAGATCGCACCTGAAGAGCTCACAAGCATCCTGAGTTCTTGGCCTTTTGCAAAGTGGGGGATAGACATCATTGGGCCACTCCCAACGGCCCCAGGATCGATCAAGTATGCCCTAGTAACTGTGGATTACTTCACAAAATGGGCCGAGACCGAGGCGTTGGCAACCATTGACCAAGATCATGTCATCAGGTTCATATGGCGGAACATTATCTGCAGGTTTGGGCTGCCTCAGGCAATCATATCAGACAATGGAAAGTAATTCGACGGTATTAAGGTCGACGCCTTCTTCAGAAAGTGGAGGATCACAAAGTTGTTCTCTACCCCATACCACCCTTAATCAAACGGTCAGGTCGAGGCCGTGAACAAAATCATAAAGCACACGCTCAATGCCAAGATCAAGTGGGAAAAAGGGAAATGGGCTAGCGAGCTCCCAGATGTGTTGTGGTCATACAGAACGACCTGCAGAAATTCAACAGGCGAAACCCCTTACTCGCTAGCCTTCGGAACTGAGGCAGTTGTGCCCGAGGAAGTCAACTTCCCGACCTTCCGAACCAGCCAGGTCGCTTTTGATCATAACGACAAGGCCCTAGAAAGGAACCTTGACCTGCTCGAAGAGAAGCGATTGGAGGCTAACATGAGAAACGTTAGATACAAGCAGAGGTCGGAGAGATATTACAACTCTAAGGTGCGACTTCGATGTTTTAAGGTCGGGGACCTAGTGCTGAAAAAGATACTCAGAGACTCAAAAGGTGCCCTCGGTCTAAACTGGGAGGGCCCATTCCAGATATCGAAAGTCCTGCCAAACGGGGCATACGAGCTCGAGAAAGCGGATGGGACCAAAGCCCAATACCCATGGAATGCAACTCATCTGAAGAAGTACTACCAATAGATTTACACCTTTGTACTGATCACATCGTTGTAAACAAATACTTTTGGTAACATTAATTCTCTATTCCATTTAAAAGAAAAAATTCATATGTGTAGAAACCAAGCGGGTCGCACGAAAAACATATGATCGATGAAATGCAGGCAACATGAAAGACATGATCGATAACATGTAGGTCGCATGAAAGACATGATCGATAACATGCAGGTCGCATGAAAGACATGACTGATAACGTGTGAACCCGAGGTGTGACATTAGAGATACTGGAGGCAAGATCGCCACCCTAGCGGTGTGGTCATCCCCTGACTTTATAAGACAACTACGCAAATGTCCGAGAAACAAGTCACATAGAAAATAAGATGATAAGGACTAAGCAAAAATTGCATAAGGAAATCGAGTCAACACAAAAAGGAATTGAAAAGGAGAATTTCATTAATAAAGACCCGGAGGTCGGGGAGAACCCCATTACAATAGACCCGGAGGTCGGTAAAAAGAAGCATTCTAATACAATACATTTTTTAGAGGCAAGCTAGCGACCCGGTCCATACTACGGAGCTAATCGAGCTAGCAACCTGGTCTATACTATGGAGTTACTCGAACTAGCGACTTGGTCTGTACTACATTGTTACTGGGACAGCGGCCCTAATAGGGAGGTCGCTGAGGAAGATGCTACAAAACTATCAGAAAGGGATGTTTTAACATTCGAGAAGTGTCAGATGCTGTAATGGGACTTCCCGCGTTAAAAGAACACGAGTGTCATACATGTGGTGCAAAAAATTCAAGGGATTGTGAAGGGCATTTTGGCCTGATCGGATTCGCATATACGATACCAAATCCATACTACAAACCAGAGTATACCCATCACCACTAATCCCGTCATCACGATCGGCGCCCAAAACACAGAGGGCCCGGGGCACCTCCATCATCGCGGCGGCAGAACCGCCACCTGGGTGGTAACACAACTTGGCAATGGCCGTATGGTCATCCTCCGATGAAGGCAAGATCAGAGCAGGGGGGAACTCAGGGATGGAATTAATGCCAAAAGTCGCGAGCATAGAGCAGGAGAAGCTTGTTGCCGAAGGATGTTCTAAAATAGGGGGTTCGCCGGAATCGCCCATAACCAAAGCTTGGGGGTGATAAGTGGGGAGGTCAGAGGAGATAATGTGTGTTATACATCTTAAAATCCTGCCCTATTTATGAATGAAAGGCGGAAGTCAAGTTATAAATTCGAACTTTCGAGGTCCCCCGCGGAAATTAAGGCTGCGTGGGCAGTGCGTAGGAAGCACGCGATCGCTGGTTGGGCGGATTCGCGGCTTGAAACATCACCCGCCTACCATACCATCATTACAATCCTGTCACTTGTCGCACCGAGTTGGTAAACCGAGGAGACCATACGACTCCCCAAGGACGAGGGTTTGACTCGGGTACAGGTCCCGAGATCGACTTTCCATAGGTAGATAAACGTCAAGGGTTCAAGACAAGATCCCAGAGCAAGCTTGCAACCTCATCTTGAGGGGTAATTGTTGTAGGGAGAAATAACCCGACTTGGTGGAAGTCGGGAATTGGACCATCCTATGGTTAGCAAATTATCCGACTTTACCCAGCTGGAGCAAGACTTGAAGCGACTTCGGGAGATTGGTAAGTCGCTAGAGGTGTGGGAAGCCACGAAGGTCGCCGGCCAACTTGGGATGGGAAATAGGTCGCGAGGTGACTTGATAGAACCCTGAAGTCGGGACCGACTGAGTCCCGAGCTTAGTTGAAGATAAACATGGAAAAGATTCGGGTAGTTAAGGAGGCAGATTTCTCGGGATATAACTGGGGAATGTGTATCTATAAGCGCGACTTGCGGAACAAGAAAGGAAGCCCTAGCTAGGTTGGTCCACGGGAAGAAGCCCACGAAGATTGTAACCCTAGATCCATGTCTATAAATATAACTTGTAATGTACTTTGTAAAGGATCGAACTCTTAGTATCCTAGGCAGAAATTATACTGTAAAATATCCTGACTTAGTGCCCCCAGACGTAGTCTATTTTGAGGACGAACTGGGTAATCAAATTGTTTATCATTTATTGCTTTCGCCCTTACATTGATCGGAGCTCATCAAAGTACTTGTTTGTTCACTGGTGATCAAACTGGGTACAACAGTGCTATTTGTTGGGGTTATACGTGAAAGTGTGCTTTTACTTTGTATAACCTATGTATTAAATACTTATTTACTGAAATAAATTGTTTATCACTATTGCTTTAAATATGATTGAATGTTATATATATTTATTGCAAACCGTTCGTAGCACGCGTTACATTATTGTTAACGTGGTGATACTAGTTCACAGAAGATCACGTTAACAGTTCCTTGTATACGAGTGCGTGTGTCACAACTTAGATTAATCCGAACAATCTATTGGTAGAAGTTGATGTGTAAGACTCAGATTGGTTTGTCTTGACCAAGAGATTACACTAGTGCATTCGATGCGCTGAAGCGGACCTACAGAGAGGGTAAACTCTTTCGCACTGACTTAAGGGATGAAGAGTTAGACCTCAGTGGTTGTTGATTTCTTAATCTCTGTCACTTAATAAGGACTGTGTGTGATTAGTAGTTATTGCTTTGACTTATAAATGGGAAGAGATTCATTGCGACTTCGATACCCTATATCTTGGGCAATAATATTAAATGCAAGACAGTTGCTAAATTAATACAGAAAATCGTGTGCTTGGAAAAGTCTTGCTTGATTGGTCCCCTTGGTGGGCCCGGAACCTTTATCATACCAAATCTTGCAAGTGGAATTACTTTTCCATTATGGATAATAAAATTGGGTTGTCCTTACTCCAAGGATAAAGATATTAATTAATATAAAGCTTTCAGTGGCTTAATTAATTAATGGACTAAATAATCTTAAACACGGGAAATAATAACTGGGAGCCATATTACCGTAATATGGGTTAAGATTGGATAGTGCAATATTAATTATATAGTGGTATTAATTAATATTAATGGGATGAATTATATTGTGGCTCACTATTGGAATTCAGAAGTCCACTGGAAGGCCCATCTTAATTCTCCTAAAGGTCCCTCAAGTAGCCCAAATTATAGTCCAGTAAATAAAAGGTGCTTAAATTAAAATAAATTTATTGTTGCAATATTTCCTACTTTTTTGAAAATAATTAAAGAAAAGAGTACGTGTTAATGTGAATTTTTCATCCCCAACACAATTCCATGAGTTGGAAAAATTAGAAATCCACAAAGGTGGTGCAACAAATTATTTATTTTTCCTTTGTTTTATAATTGTTCATTGGAGAACCTTCCACCAAGGTTGTTGAGCAAGGACTTGGGAATACTTGAGAAGGACTTTAAGTTGGTAGCCAGATACCTGATCCTGCTTGTCTCAGATTGTCTCTCCAACGGGTATGTTTAAGTAAACTCCTAGAAATTCAGCATGCTGGGATCTTTTACGTGAATTATTATTTGCATGTTGTTGTTGGATTGATTATTATATGAATTTACATAGGTTAATTCATGCTAGTAATAATCGGTAATTTAAATTTGTGTTTATGAGGTCATCCCGATAGATCCTGGCATAACGTATCCCAACAACTGGTATCAAAGCCCTGGTTTAGGCTCTGATCTTTTAAACTATAATTTAAATTGTTGTTCATTTAAATTGAAATTGGATAGTAGAACTGTTAGATCTATTTTGCAGGTATTCAATTGTCATGGTATTTTAATGTGCTTATTTACATGCAAATAATTTATTGTGTTTTAATTCAATTCGTTCGAATTTGTTTTGTCTCGTGAGAAAATTCACGAGTAGATTAGAATTTATTTGATTTGTTCAATGTAATAGACTAGTCTAGATCTAGGTTTATTTTTTTTTGTAAATAAATTGTAACTGGATTGAGAACGAAGACGGAGACGAAGGATTAAAGTCGGACGTCCAGTGCCCGGACGTACGCGAGCCAAGGCGCCGCGACGCTGGCTAAAGGTCCGAAGGCCTAACGACCCCTTGAAAGGCCGCTAAGCGATCGCAGACGGACAGAAGCGGAGCGGGCAGACGAAATAAGCCTTGAGATGAGTTTAGGCGGGGCGGATTCAAGACGCTGGTGCGCTTATTATCTGAGCGTCGGCGTCTGGCGGCGACGGGCGAGGGGTGATCTTGCTTGGCGACGGGATCTCGGGCGGCGCATTTATGGGCGCCCCCCATCCGGACCCATCCGGGGGATGCACTTTGCACACCTAGGCTGCAGACAACGGGCACGGGATGGCCGGCCTTGGACGCAGGCGTGCTCCTAGGCGCACGCGAACACATGTCTGGGCCGTGAGCTACCCGTTGCCGGACGTCGTCCTAACCCAAGACGGAGGACATTTTTTTAAAGAATTAATGCGGTTTCAGTGGGAGCTTTTCGAGACGAACGATGAAGGCCAACAAAGAGATGATTTCTCATGATCGAGACTTGAAATTTAAACCATGAAAGTTGGATATATGTGCCCAACTTGATTTATTTTGTCTTGATGCTTGTTTTAATTTCATGCATTATCATTTGTTAATGTGTTTGCATGTTATTTGAATTGTCCAAAGAAAATCTCACTTTCGAAAATTACTAAGTATGTTTTATTAATTGACAATTTTATTCCGGGTAATAAAATTAAGTCAATATTGACTTCCATGATTTATTTATTTGTGAATTTTTTTGGAGAAATTTCCCCCTCAGAACGGCCAAAAGATAGATTTTATATGAATAAATTCCCAAAAGGATGATTGTGGATTATTATTAGTGACGACGATGACCCTCCCCACGAGGCTCGTTCAAAATGAAATAATAATTATATATTTAATCATGGTTATTACTTTGGTATAAAATTGATATGCATATACTTCCCCGAAGTCCCTGTCAATTTTATATTGGTCAAGTGGGAGCCGACTATTAATTGTGAATTAAAGGTTTGTAATTGTTCTTGTTTATAACCTGCTTGAATGTGTTTAAATACACAGTTCACCCCACGTGACCTATTTAAACTGTTTTGAGATGTCGGCTGATGCATATTCATATTTTTTTGAGATTTTGATATGAATAATGTGATCAAAATTATGTGAAAATTTTGTGCTTATACAATTGTTATTTATTTCAGTTCAGCATGTCGCAACCTTTTAATCCACTGAAATATATGCTCAAAGAACATCAACTTACTTGTGAAAACTATGTTATTTGGAAACGTAATATGAAATTTGTCCTCACTGCACAAGAACACAATTGGGTTCTTGACGTACCCAAGCCTGAAAAGTCTACTGAAGGATCAACTAATGCGGAGAGATCTTTGTATGATGTCTGGAAGCATGCCAACGAGCCTATGAGATGTATAATCTTGACTTCCTTGCTGATGATTTGAGATACATTCATGAAGGTGTTGAGTCTGCTGCGGAAATCATGCAGAGTCTTGAGGAAATGTTTTTAACAGAAACCCGCATGATCAATCAGTTTAAATATGATAGTGTGGCAAGGCTGAAAATGACGGAGAGAACACCCGTAAGGGATCATGTTCTCAAAGTCAAGCGTCATTTTGACAAGCTTACTTATCTTGGTACTAGGTATTGTAATGGGGCTCAAATCGATTTCTTGTTCCTAACTCTTCCAAAATGTTTCAATGAGTTTTACTGTAGTTTTGTGATGAGCGATCACATGTTCACTATGGACACTCTGCAAGAAGTTTTGGAGATGATAGAGAAACATTTGGGACAAGAGGATGAAGCATTAGTGACTAAAAATTTTCTCTAAAAATCTAGGCCAATGGAAGGCAAGATAGATGAGGTGGTAAAAAGTCAAGACCAAAGCAACTCCACTACTAAGAAAAGTAAAAGAAAGACAGTCAAATGGATGGGTGTCAAGAAGAATCCAAAGGGGAAGTGCTTCAACTGTGGTGAGAAAGGACACTGGAGGGATGCCTGTTCCAAGCCCAAGCGGGCCGGAAAGAAAGGTAATTCTCATGCACTAGTTGTTGAAACTTTTTTAGCGGCTTATGCTTCCCATTCGTGGGTAGTTGATACGGGATCCACTGATCATGTTTCTTTCACGTTACAGGGGTTCAAGCTGACCCGGCAACTTAGTGGAAGTGAGATCCTCATCACACTGGGCAATACTACAAGAGTGGCAGCTGAAGCAGTGGGAGACGTGCACCTGTCTTTTGAAGACATAATTTTAGTTTTGAGAGACGTTTTTTATGTTCCTGTTTTTCGGAAAAATCTTATTTCAGTTTCTACACTCTTTTACGATGAATATTTTGTTCGTTTTAATAAACAAGTTACTATTTTTCGTAACGATGTGTTTATCTGTCATGGAACTTTACGGAACAATCTCTATATTATTAACTGTGCACACCACTCACAAAATGTATCTTATAACACATCGACTGTTTCGAACAATAAGAGAAAATGTTCAGATAACGTGAACGAAATATTTCTTTGGCATCTCAGATTAGGTCATATTAATCTAAATAGGATTCAAAGGTTGGTGAAAGATGGTTCGCTAGAGGACCTACAACTAGAACCATTTCCAACTTGTGAATCGTGTTTAGAGGGTAAAATGACCAAGAGGGCATTTGTAGTCAAGGGGACTGGAGCCACAAAAGTGTTGGAAATCGTTCACACTGACGTGTGTAGTCCAATGTCAACCAAAGCTAGAGGTGGCTATGAATATTTCATGACTTTTATCGATGATTACTCAAGGTCGGGTACATTTTCCTTATGAAGCATAAATCGGAAACCTTTGATAAATTTAAGGAGTTTAAAGCCGAAGCTGAGAAGCATGGGGAAAAGAGTATCAAGTTTCTATGATCTGATCGTGGAGGTGAATACCTCAGCAATGAGTTTTTGAACTACTTGTCAGACGAGGAAATTATTTCCCAGTTGACTGCACCCGGAACCCCTCAACAAAACGGGGTGGCAGAATGAAGAAACATGACGCTCTTAGAAATGGTCAGATCCAAGATGAGTTATTCAGATCTACCCAAGTCGTTTTGTGGTCATGCCTTGGAAACAGCGACTTATGTTCTGAACTTAGTGCCATACAAATCGGTTCCCAAAACCCCGAGAGAGTTGTGGACTAGGCGCAAGCCCAGTCTGAGACACTTGAGAATCTGGGGGTGTCCGACATACGTACTAGACAAGAAAGCCGGTAAGTTGGACGTACGTTCAGATTTAAGGCTGTTTATAGGGTCCCATGGGAACGAAGGGGTGCATGTTCTATGGTCCCAAAGATCAAAAGGTTGTAATCAATACACACTTTAGATTCTTGAAAGAAGACTATATGAACAATAGAAAGCCCAAAAGTGAGATTACCTTAGATGAATTAAGAGGGCAAACTCCTATACCAATTGTACAAGTTGATATACCAAGCGTCACACCGACACAATCGGAACCTCATCGTAGTGGGAGGGTTGTCCGACAACCTGAGAGATTCATGGGGATAGGAGAATCTTCGAATTTATCCTCCGGGGATAGTGAATCAGACCCCTGGTCCTACAAAGAGGTTGTCCAAGACAAGGATTCAGAATCCTGGCAAACTGCAATGGAAGCCGAGATGGGCTAAATGGACCATAATCGAGTGTGGTTGCTAGTTGAACCACCCAGTGGGGTAAAAATCATTGGATGCAAGTGGGTCTATAAGAGGAAAAGAGGATCGGACGGGAAGGTAGAAACCTTTAAAGCTAGGCTAGTGGCAAAAGGATACACTCAGAAAGAGGGTATCGACTATGAAGAAACCTTTTTGCCCGTAGCCATGCTTAAGTCCATCCGTATTCTCTTGGCAATAGCTGCACATCTAAATTTTGAGATCTGGCAAATAGACGTCAAGACAGCTTTCCTAAACGAAAGTCTTGACGAGGAAATCTATATGCAATAACCCGAAGGTTTTATTGCGAAAGGCCAACAACATCTTGTTTGCAAGCTAAAGAAATCCATTTATGGACTGTAGCAAGCATCTCGCGCTTGGAACCAATATTTTGATCAGGTAATTAAATCTTATGGGTTTGATTTAAATGAGTTTGAGAGTTGTTTGTATAAGAAGTGTGACGGAACTGCCTTGGTATTCTTAGTATTATACGTAGACGATATTCTGCTCATCGGAAACGATGTAAAGGTTTTGTCAGACGTGAGGGTATGGTTGTCAAAACAGTTTGATATGAAGGACTTAGGGAAAGCCAGGCACATCCTTGGGATCAAGATCACTTGAGATCGTAAGAAAATGATGATAGGCTTATCGCAAGCTTCATACATAGATACAGTTTTGAAGCGTTTCAGCATGCAGGATTCCAAGAAAGGTTTTGTACCTTTCAGATATGGAATCCATCTATCCAAAGATATGTGCCCTAAGACACAAAAGGAGATAGATGACATGAGAGGCATTCCTTATGCGTCGGCAGTAGGAAACCTTATGTATGCAATGCTGTGTACGAGGCTGGATATCTACTACGCCGTATGTTGGGGTTATACTGGAAAGTATGCTTTTACTTTGTATAACCAAACTGAATTTCTGTCTTATTTACTGAAATTAAATTATATATCACTGTTGCTTTAAATATGATTGAATGTTATATATATTTACTGCATAATTGTTCCATAAATAGTACGTGTTACATTGTAGTTAATGTGGTGATACCAGATCACAGAAGATCACATTAACAATGCCTTATAAACAAGTATGAATTCACAACCTAGATGAAAATGAACAATCCATCGTGAAAGGTTGAAGTGTAAGTCTCAAATTGGCTTGTCTTGACCAAGAGATTACACTAGTGCATTATGATACGCTGAATAGGACCTACAGTAGGATAAATTTTTCAGTACTGAATATAGAAGAATTAGACCTCAGTGGTTCGTTATTTCTTAATCTCTGTCACTTAATAAGGATTGTGTGTGATTAATAATTATTGCTTTGACTTATGCTGGGAAGAGAATCATTGCGACATTGATACCTTATATCTTGAGCAATAATATTAATTACATGACAATTGATAAATTAATACAGAGAATCGTGTTCTTGGAGAGTCTTACGTGATTTGTCCCCTTGGTGGGCTCAGAAGTTTTATCATACCAAATCTTGCAAGTGGAATTAGTTTCCGGTATGGATAATAATGTTGAGTTGTTCTTACTCCAAGGAAAAATATATTAATTAATATAAAGTTTTTCAGTGGTTTGAATTAACTAATGGAGTGGATAATCTTAAACATGGGAAATAATAATTGGGAGTCATATTACAGTAATATGGGTTAAGATGGATAGTACAATATTAATTATGTAGTGTGATTAATTAATATTTATGGGCTTGAATAATATTGTGGCTCAATATTGATAAATTCAAGGTCCATTGGAAGGTCCAATCTTAATTCTCCTAAAGGCCCCTTTAGTAGCCCAAAGATAAAGTCCAATAACTTAAAAATGTGATTAAAATAAAAGAAATATTGTTGCCTAATTTATTCCTATTATTTTCAAAAATATTAAGGAAGAGAGAGAAAAGATTTTCTTGATTTTCTTGGAAATATTTTATGGAATAAAGTATTCTTGGAGTACAAGTTTATCCCATAAATTCAAGAAAAATCAAAGATCTTATTCTTTCTTATTTATTTGATATTTTCAAAAAATATATATATATTGGGGAAGAAAAGATATTTTGTGAATATTATGGAAATAGAATATATGAGATATATTCACGATTGTATCTTGGGAAGCTACAAAGAAATTTCCTAAACCCTAATATTACACTAAAATTTTCGCCCCTTGTGCCTATATATAGGGGATGAATTTTTCATCCTCAACATAATTCCATGTGTTGGAAAAATTAGAAATCCAAAAAGGTGATGCAACAATTTTTCTCTTTTCCTTTTGTTAATTATTTGAAGGAGATTCTTCCACCGGGATATCAAATAAGGACGTAGGAATACTGGAGAAGGTCGTTGGGTTTGTGTGATCGTTTTTCCTCCGTTGAATCCATCAAAAAAGTGTACGCCGTACGTAACTCCTAGAATTCTGCATCTGTAGGATTTACGTGGTTATTTGTACGCATGATATGTTGTTGTATATTTAATTGTTATTTGAATTAATATAGGATTAATTCATGCTAGTAATAATTAAATAATTTAAATTTGTATTTAAATTGCACCTCGAATAGATCCGGGCACCCTATTTTCCGACACCGTAGGCACGGTAGCAAGATATCAAATTAACCCGGGAAATCAACACTGGACTGTTGTAAAAATATTCTGAAGTATCTAAAGAGAACTCGGGATAGAATGCTGGTTTATCAGTCAGACAGTTTATTTTCGGTATACACGGACTCAGATATCCAATCGGACCTAGATTTCAGAAAATCTACCTCAGGTAGTGTGTTTTGTCTGGGAGGAGGAGCTGTAACATGGAGAAGCATTAAGCAGAAATGCATCGCAAATTCTATCATGGAAGCCGAATATGTAGCTGTTTGTGAAGCAGCGAAAGAAGCAGTGTGGCTCAAGAACTTCTTAGTGGACTTGGACGTAGTTTCGAATTTGCACAGCATTATCACGGTATCCTGTGATAACGCCGGAGCAGTTGCGAATTCAAGGGAGTTGAGAGCCCACAAGGCCAGCAAACACATTGAAAGGAAATATCATCTTATACGAGAAATCGTTAAGAGAGGAGATATAGAGGCTGCAAAGATCACATTGGAGGACAACCTAGCTGATCCATTCACAAAGGGTCTAGCTCAGTTTACATTCGAGAGACATGTGGAAAGAATGGGTGTCAAGTTCGTTGTCAATCTGCTTTGAGTATAAGTGGGAGAAATGTCATTAGGTTGATGTAGGTGACATCAGATGTCACGTAGCAATACATTAGATATGTTATGGTATACTTAAAAGCTGACTTTGAGTATAAGTGGGAGATTGTTGGGGTTATACGTGAAAGTATACTTTTACTTTGTATAACCTATGTATTAAACACTTATTTACTGAAATAAATTATTTATCATTGTTGCTTTAAATATGATTGAATGCTATATATATTTATTGCAAACCGTTAATAGAATAGCACGTGTTACATTGTAGTTAACAGTCCCTTGAGAACAAGTGTGTGTTTCACAACTTAGATAGATCTGAACAATCTATTGGTAGAAGTTGATGTGTAAGGCACAGATTGGCTTGTCTTGACCAAGAGAATACACTAGTGCATTTGATTCGCTGAAGCGGACCTACAGAGAGGATAAACTCATTCGCACTGACTTATGGGATGAAGAGTTAGACCTCAGTGGTTGTTGATTTCTTAATCTCTGTCACTTAATAAGGACTGTGTACGATTAGTAATTATTGTTTTGACTTATAATGGAAAGAGAATCACTGCGACTTCGATACCCTATATTTTGGGCAATAATATTAATTACATGACAGTTGCTAAATTAATGCAGGGAATCGTGTGCTTGGAGAGTCTTGAATGATTAGTCCCTTTGGTGGGCTCAGAACCTTTATTATACCAAATCTTGCAAGTGGAATTAATTTTCCGGTATGGATAATAATGTTGAGTTGTCCTTACTCCAAGGATAAATATATTAATTAATATAAAACTTTTCAATGGCTTAATTAATTAATGGACAAAATAATCTTAAACACGGAGAATAATAACCGGGAGCCATATTTCCGTAATATGGGTTGAGATGGATAGTGCAATATTAATTATATAGTTGAATTAATTAATATTAATGGGTTGAATTATATTGTGGCTCAATATTGGAATTCAGAAGCCCATTGGGAGGTCCATCTTAATTCTCCTAAATGCCCCTCAAGTAGCTCAATTAAAGTCCATTAAATGAAAAGGTGTATAAAATAAATTAAATTTTTTGTTGCTATTTTTCTTTATTATTTTCGAATTATTAAAGAAAAGGGGGAGAAAGATTTTCTTGAAAAGATTTTATGGAAATGAGATAAGTATTCATGTAATACAAGATTATCCCATAAATTCAAGAAATCTCTCACTTGGTCTCTTTAATTGAAAAATTCGAAATATAGAGAAATAAAAATGGAAGAAAGATTTTCTTGATTTTCTTGGAAAGATTTTATGGAGAAAGATATGTATTCTTGGAATACAAGAATATCTCATAAATTCAAGAAAGATCCAATCTTGAAAATAACCCTTATTATTTTCGAAAATTTGGGTTAATATGTGTGTGAGATTTTTGTGGAAAAATACTCATGGAAAGAAGAATATATGGGATATATTCAAGATTTCTTGGAGATCAAGAAAAGATTTTTCCTAACCCTAATTACACCTAAAATTCCGAACCCCCCTCTATTATAAATAGGGGATGAATTTTTTATCCTCAACACAATTTCATGAGTTGGAAAAATTAGAAATCCACAAAGGTGGTGCAACAAATTATTTATTTTTCCTTTGTTTTATAATTATTCATTGGAGAACCTTCCACCAAGGTTGTTGAGCAAGGACTTGGGAATACTTGAGAAGAACTTTTGGTTGGTAGCCATATACCTGATCCTGCTGGTCTCAGATTGTCTCTCCAACGGGTATGTTTACGTAAACTCCTAGAAATTCCGCATGTTAGGAACTTTTACGTGAATTATTGTTTGCATGTTGTTGTTGGATTGATTATTATATGAATTAATGTAGGTTAATTCATGCTAGTAATAATCGGTAATTTAAATTTGTGTTTATGAGGTCATCCCGATAGATCCTGGCATAACGTATCCCAACAGTAGATGTCCTCATCTAAGTCACCATGAAGAAAGACTGTTTTTACATCCATCTGCTCTAACACCAAGTTCACTGCAGCCACCAAACTCAAAACTAATCGAATGGTAGTCAGTTTCACAACAGGAGTAAAAACATCAGTATAATCAATACCATATTTCTGTTGAAACCCTTTCACAACCAGTCTTGCCTTCTAGCGCTTGCTTCCATTTGCCTCCACTTTAATTCTGTAAACCCACTTATTATGTAGCACCTTCTTGCCCATTGGGAGCTTAACTAGTTCCCAAGTTTCGTTGGTCATCAACGAATTCATCTCATCATCCATCACAAGTTTTCACTTGCTCACCTGCTTACTACGTGTAGCCTCTGCATAACATTCAGGCTCACCACCATTAGTCAACAATAAGTAATGAAGAGAAGGTGTATACCTATAAGGAGATCTATGTTCTCTTGTGGATCTCCGCAGCGGAACTGTTGCTGGTGGTGTACGTGGTTCTTCCTCAACAACCACCTGATCATCATGAACCTCATTGCTCCCACCTGAGTTCGAAATGTCCAACTCAACAACCTGAGTCTCAAAACCATCTGCTTTGGATGTACCCGACCTATCTTTGTACAATATCTACTCATTAAATACCACATCTCGACTATGAATTATCTTTTGATTCTCCTCATCCCAAAATCGATAACCAAATTCATCACCTCCATATCCAATAAACGTACATTTAACAGATTTAGCATCCAATTTACTTCTACTAGCAGCATCAATATGAACATATAAAACACAACCAAATACTCGAAGAAAATACAGATTTACCTCCTTACCTGACCAAGCCTCCTCTGGTATGCCATTTTCCAAGGGAGTTGAGGGTCCTCTGTTTATCAAGTAAGTTGCAGTGTTAACTACTTCTGTCAAAACATCTTCGGCAGCCCACACTTCAATCTCATGCTTCTAGCACGTTCACATAAGGTTTTGTTCATACGTTCTGCCACACCGTTCTGCTGGGGGGTTTCTCTCATAGTTTTCTCCATTCAATTCCATTCGCTTCACAGAATTCTTTGAACTCACTGATTTCGTACTCTCAACCATTATCAGATCTCAAACACTTCACTTTGAGACCCGTCTCAGTTTCTACAAGGGCCTTCCACTTCCTGAAAGCATTAAAGGCATCACACTTATTTTTCAGAAAATAAACCCATACCTTTCTCGTAGAGTCGTCAATGAAAGTCATGTAATATGATGCTCCACCAAGAGATGTCACTGGTGCTGGACCCCATAAGTCGTTGTGGACTAACTCCAGCGTCTGCTTCTTCAAGGTTCTGCCTCCTTTCGAAAAACTCACCTTTTTCTGTTTTCCAAATACACAATCCTCACATAACCCGATGTCAATTGTCTTGAGGTCTAGCAGTTTACCCTTCGAACATATCACTTTCATCCCTTTCTCACTCATGTGGCCAAGACTACAATGCCACTAATCTGCATTCTCTTTTGCACTTGCAAGAGCAATGTTATCTCGGGTGTTGCCTGTCATGTACAATGTTCTCATTATTTCCTCGAGCCACTACCATTGCACCTTTATATATCTTCCACGTATTGCATCCAAAGATCACAGTGTAACCCTCATCATCAAGCTGCCCTACTGCAACGTAAATTCATCTTCAATCCAGGAATGTGTCTCACATTTCGTAACTGCAAAATAGTTTCATTCGATGCCTTGATTCGAACATCCCCTTTTCCTATGATTTCCAGAGGCTCATCATCAGCAAGATAAACCTTACCAAAATCTCCAGAAGTGTAGCGTTCCATTACGTCAGCCCTGCTGTACGAATGAAACGATGCTCCAGAATCTAACACCCAAGATTCCAGTGGACTGCTTACGCTCAAAATTAATGCATCTGAGACCTCATCAGTAACGGTGTTTGCTGAATTGTCTTCCTTCGTTGGTGCATTCGTTGGTGCCTTACATTGGTTTTTGTAATGACAAAGTTCATGACAGTTGTAGCAATCAATCTGACTCTTGTCCTTCTTGGGCTTATTTTTGTCCCTCGACTTTGATCTACCTCGATTCGATTTCCCTTTAGATTCTGATCTGCCTCTATTACCCTGCACTCAAGGCTGATCCCGTGGCCACATCCAATTCTTTCCTGCGAATTTCTTCGCTCATGATCAGATCTCTAACCTCATCAAACTTAAGTTTCACCTTACCTGCTGAAGCACTAACGGTCGTCACCGTCCCACTCCAACTTTCTGGTAAAGAAGACAACAAAATTAGGGCTTGAACCTCAACATCAAAATCAATCTCAACCGAGCTCAATTGGGCTATGGTCATATTGAACTCGTTGAGATGATTGGCTACCACAGTATCCTCTGTCATCCTTAGGTTGAATAGCCTCCTCATAAGATGAACCTTGTTCGCTGTAGACGACTTTTCGTACATCTCAGTCAGAATCTCCAACATCTCCTTCGTGGTTTTTGATTTTACCGTGTGGAGGGCGACTTTCCTGGACAACGACAGACGAACCACACTCATCGTCTTCCTGTCCAGAAACTTCCACTCATCGTCCTTTATATCTTCTGGTTTCGCACCCAAAGGTTGATACAAATCTTTACCATACAGGTAATCCTCGATCTGCAATTTCCAGAATCCGAAATTCATTCCATCAAATTTCTCAACAGGCGATTTCCTTTCAGCCATCATAATTGCTCCCACCAGATACTCCGAACCCGATGCTCTAGATACCAATTGTTAGGATTTAAACTTCAATTATGGAGAAATTGAGAGAACACAAAATTAAATAACACAGATTTGGTTACCCAGTTAGTCAGGAATGACTACGTCTGGGGGCACTACCAAGCCAGGAGAATTACTAATTTTCGGTGATGACAATTATAACGAATTAGATAGGAATTAATAGGCGCAACTGGGCCAAAACCCTAAAAGTCCATCCCGGCCGAATTTGCTAAAAAAGGCCCATGAAGCAGTCGTTCAGGCTCCATAACCCAACATTATATTCAAACGTCATTTGGTAATTTGTTGAGCAAATCAGGATCTCAGTTGGGGGGGGTTATATTTCTTTACAATAGTTTGTTGTATTCGCTAATATTTGCAATAATAGCTTGGGACACGACATGATTAATGATATTTGATATGTTTCCCATTTATTTATTTACTTTTGAGGGGAATTTAAACATACATTTCCAAAGGTTTACTTAGAAGTGGAGTTTAAATAAAAAATTATCCCATAATTTTAATTAGCTCTAAATAAATTCAGTTTAAAACTTCATTTTGTCGTTGATTTAGTCTTAATTTCTCTTACAATTTACGTTTGATATTCATCGGAAAAACAAAATGGTGTGGCTCCTTCACATAATATCAACTCTTTTTCTCTCGCAATGGGAATCAACAACTCATTCAACCCCACGCACCGCCAATCTTCGATGATCGATGCCAGCCTCTTCAGATGGATGGGGGCCTTGTGAGATCGACGTTTGTCCCTCAGATTGGCACCCGTCTTGTCAGATCTAGTGGCCTTAATATATTTTTGTGTAGCGAAGCCGGTGGTTGTGGCACCATGGCGGCAGAAGCGATGGATCAAAATATACTTGGGAGGCTTCTTTTGACTGTTAGGGTTGTTTGTTTCTAGTTTTGAGGGGATTTAAAATCCTGTAAAGAGTATGCTGAACGAGACCCAAGAAAAACCATTACCTTAGTGGCATAGAGTTCAAAGACTCTGAAAAGTCCTACCTTGAGACCTCGAGGTCTACTCTTATGAGCGAATGAAATTTATTTGCGAGATGTTAAGTAGCACAACATTTTTATTGAATATGTGCAAAGGATACCGAGGCAAGATCATGAGCTCTCTTGCTTACTTTCTAGTCAAGGGATACTTGATCATATTTTCGAGTGTTGTGGAGACCGAGAAATACTTGACGTACCGCTGATTATTATAGACCACGAGGTCTGAATATCTGATTATTATCTAGATCAAGTGACACTTGATCAGTTTCTTGATTATTGAAGACTATTAAGTTCGAAATTTTGATTATTCAAGGTCCGTGGGGACTTACTTCATTTGAGGCCAACAGGATCGAATCAATAATGAGTATTTAGTTTATGCATTTTAACTAAATCATTGAATATACGAACCTACCTAGAGAGAGGACTTTCTAATTTCCTACACTCACGAGTGAACTTCACTTCATGAGAGTAGGGGGGAGTAGTTAATGGGGGATATTTATATCGTCCAATAGGGTAGTGACATGTGGACAATTGTCTATACTTTGAATAAGGAGAAGACTAGTCAAACGGGCTAAAATACCAAAGGAAGTGTCTGGGCTTGTATATTGGGCCCAGGGACGTGTCGAGTAAATGGGTGTTAGTGGACTAAAGAGGTAACTGAGAAAAGGGCATTGGAGAACTTGGGTCCAGGAGAATAAACAAAGCCCAGAGATTGGGCTTGAAAGGATAAAACCCAGAGGTTGGGCTCGATAAAGCAGTTTCGAAGAATGTGGGCTAAGCAAAACGAAAGTAGTGAAATAGATTATGGATAGCGGATAAAGGGGGCAGTTGAGATTTTCCAAGGAGCTGGCCGAGAAGAGTTGGCAGGCCCGAGATGGGCAGAGCCATTGGATGAAGAGATCAACGGCTGAGAGCCTTGATCCAAGTGAGATGAGTTATAAAATGGTAGACAAATCGAATCGTGGAGAAAGTCTCGAGATTCGGGGAGGTTGTTGGGCAGAGACGTGGTCAGTCAACAAGGCCGAGTAGGTAGGTAGTTATTGACTTAATCTGGGTATAAATGCACCCATCAGGTATACACAGACACTACATTTGAATACTTGTGAATTGAGCTATCTTTTATGATTTACCTGAGTTAAGAGTGATAACTGACTTGAGCGTCGAAGAGGCCACGCCGGAACCCCCTCCGGTGTGTTTTTCAGGTACATACGTGGAATTGGCGAGTTTCCTGCGGTCAAAGCTGGTTGATTCTTTAACATTCAACGTACGAATCCCCGTTGAATTCTAGGTCATACTTCGAACTATTTTTTACGCATCATTCACTATAAAGATCGAATTATTTTTGTTGGATTCTTTATTTTTACGCATCATTCCTTAGCCAATTCTTTATTATTATTATTTTATTTTTAAATGAATTCTTTATTTTATTGTATATAGAGTACACATTGTTTAAGTTATAGCTATTGATATCAAGAGTAATACTTTTACGTATTTTATGTAATACCTATTGATATTAAGAGTAATACCTTTACGTAGTTTAAGTAATACCCATTGATATTAAGAGTACGTAATACCTAGTTTATTTAAAATACATAAATAACGAATTAAATATCAAAAAGTTCATTTAAAATCACGTGATGAAAATTTGAAATACATAATTAACGAATTTTATATAATGCTAATTTAGAAGTATAAATTAATTTCAAAATTTTCTACGCTCATAAAAATAGAAAAGTTATTATGTATAAGATATATATGCATCAATCAATCATTACACAAATTAGTATACGATTAAAAAAATAACCAAAACAACATAATATAACACGTTTAACACAATACCGTGGAAAATCTAGAATTTAAGATAACAGTGTGAAGAAGTTGCCACATTCGGATTATAAAATAACACAAAATCATAAAAACGCTACACTTTTACATAACAGATTCATTCGGGAGCTGCAGGTTCGGGAAAAAGGGTCTGAATATTCACAAATACTCCCTTATTTCATAATAATTTGCCTCTTAAACTCAAAATTCTGTATTAAATTATTGTCCTTTTAACTATTTTGACCCTCGGTTTTTTCAACATACCCCTACCCAAAGATCTCTATTTCAATTTCAGTTTCAAAAAAAGATCTCTAAAATTAATATACAAGGGAAGCAATTAATTAAAATGTAAATGGTCAAAAATTTCAAATTTTATTTTAATTATTACCTAAAATATAAGAGATTAAAATCGAAACAAAATGAAGATTGATGAGATACTAATTCACTTAATTTAAAATAACCACCTGCCATTACGACCATTTAGCCACTAATTCCGTTGTCAATACACCAATTTTGAAATTCTAGTGCCTTATAAAACCTAGTACATAAACATAAACAATTAATCCTACTATCACAACCTCAAAAAAAAAACGAAAAAAGATGGCCAAACTTTCAATTTCCCCCCTAATTCTCTCCCTCACAATCATCACACTAATCTTTTCTTCTTCATCTTCAACGTACGCCCAACAAGCCACTAATTTCAAAAACGTATACGCCTTCGGCGACTCCTTCACCGACACGGGCAACACCCGGTCCGTCTCGGGCGGTGCCATATTCGTCTCGTACACGCCGTACGGCCGCACCTACTTCAACCGCCCCACCAACCGCTACTCAGACGGCCGTCTCGTCGTTGACTTTCTCATGGACTCCCTCTCCCTGCCTTTCCTGCCTCTTTACATTGACCAAGGCGCCGACAAGTCTCACGGCGTCAACTTTGCCGTTTCGGGGTCCACGGCTATTGATCACAGTTTCTTCGTTAGGAACGGAATGCGGTTGGCCGTTAGTCCGCAGTCGCTTTCGACGGAGCTCGGGTGGTTCGAGGGAGTGTTGAAAGGGACAGGGTGTGTGGATTCCGCAACTACACCCAGGGAATGTGAAGGAGTGTTTAATGATGCCTTGATTTGGGTTGGTGAAACTGGGGCTAATGATTATGCGTATACTACTGGCTCTTTTTTTTTACCGCAAACCATCCAGCAGCTTGCCGTACAAAGTGTCGCCGATTTTCTACAGGTATATTTTATATGTAACTTGTTATTGTTTATTTTGGAGTAAAATTCATTTTTAGTTCCATAGGACATGGTACCTCACGATTTTGGTCCCAACACCCACCACTTTGGTCCTTTCATATAGTTTTGGTTTCTGTTAAAGTCAGCTGCAGTTTTGATCCCACAGGACAAGGTTTGGGACCAAAAGTGCAATTAAACTTAATGGATTCCTTAAAGGAATGTCCAAAACTGCATGAAAAAATTCTTACAGACCTAAGTAGAGAGTATTGGGACCAAAATTGTGAGGTGTTGTTTCCCGTCTGACCAGAAATGAATTTTTACTCTTTATTTTAGAACTGCGTGTCTTGGCCGAGTTGAGAGAACACGGTAGTGGTATTACTTTTTAGGGTATTTCTTGTAACTTTAATTAATTTAGACAAATTGATTAACCGGGATTCATTAATTTAGACAAATTGAAATTTTATTGTTTTGTTAAAAATTTAATAAGATCGATAAAAAGTGGGACTTTATATTTTTTACATTTCTTAATTTCTTGACAACAACTAAAGCATATTAATCCCATGATTTATATACAGCCAATGCTGAAGAAGCATACTAATCCATGTGTGTATTATTGAACAGTATTAGTTTTTTATTGTAAAGTATTAGTTTTTTCATTAAAAGGTATTAGTCGTACGATAGAACGACTAATGATATTAATCCCATATATAAATTTTATAATATACAGGCAATGCTGAAGAAGGGTGCAAAGTACATTGTGGTGCAAGGCCTACCCCCACTAGGATGCTTAACATCCACAATGAAGCTCTCTCCTCCTCTAGACAGAGACGCTTACGGCTGCAGCGGGACGAGCAACAGCCAAAGCTCCAGTCACAACAACGGCCTCAAAGCCAAACTCGACTCCCTGAGGAAATCCTTCCCTCAGTCCATCATAGTTTATGCAGACTACTACAACGCGTATCTTAGCGTTCTAAAGAACGCAAGCAGTCTTGGATTCACGGATCTTTTCAACGCGTGCTGTGGCCTTGGCGGTGACAACTCTGTCATCAACAACTTCCCCCAGTGCGGCGCCCCTTTCTCCCGTTCGTGCTCCGACCCTTCCAAGTATGTCAACTGGGACGGGGTTCACCTCACTGAAGCTATGTACAAGGCCGTGGCAGACGCGTTTTTGAGTGGGGGTTATACTCAACCGCCGTTTAGTGACTTGTTGAGTAAGAAGGGACAGTCGTGATTTTAGATAGTAGAGAAGTGCAGATAATAACAAGTGCTTCAGTTACAACCGTTTTTTTTTTTTTTTTTTTTTTTTTTTTAGATTTTGGGGTGGTGGAATGGGATGCTTATAAATTATGAATAGTGATTGCAGGATGCATGATTAACTGTTATGGTTGTAACTGGTGCGTTTGTGATTACAGAAGATTAATTTTCCAGATTTGGAGGTTTTCTTCATTTTAATTTAATTTGCTTTCATGCTTTGTTTTTTTAAGTTGAAACCAGGTCGATTGATTTTACTTCCAACTTTTAATTTTATTTAAATTTCTTGAATAAGTAAGTCTCCAGTTAATTAAACTTGTTTATAATATAAAATTTATACATTACACTTACAAATTAATACCATTACACGTATTGTTACTACCGGTCAAGATTTTCCCCAGTCAATAGTCAATCATGCTCGGCCAGGTAAGCAGGAGCTACACGTTGGAGTCAACTTGATCGCAAGTCAAGCAACCACTAAAAGACGAACACGTGGCATGATCGCCACATCAACTTATGAAGAGGGCCCATCTGGCGGGTAAAGATACAGCGGGCGAGCAAGACATGTAATAACTTGCTCGGCCAAACAGTTGACCTAGGGGCCGAACAAGATGTCCTCGGCTCCTCACTCCACGGAGACCGTCTAGCAAGGCCAAGCAGCCAGCCTGGATACTTGCCCACCAAGTTTTCAAGAGATAAGACCAAGTAATAGCTCAAGCTAGACGCTTGGCTCTTAGTTAGGCTAAAGTGAATGTAAGGAGGACACCTCCTTCTAGACCATGTATTATAAATAGGACTTAAATTCAGAAATAAAGGACTTTGGATCCATTTTTACCTACCAACACTTTTCTAAACTACCACACTTAAATATTCTCAAACTCTCTTACTCATATGTGTTCTTGGTCAAGAAATCAAACACTTGACTTTGTTTGTTAGTTGAAATTCAAAGCCACATCACCTAAACAAATATTTTGACTAGCAACAGATATCAGTTGATCGGGAATGATATAGAGCTCACTGGTGGGCATTATATTTGTGTCCACCGTCTACGTGGTAGCTTACGTGGCAATGCCACATAAGAATTTCCATTTTTCTTTTATCTGCATATATAATTTTAAATTTTTTTAAGATTTGATTATTACTTTTATACTATAAATATAATATTCTATTTTTCAATTTTAATTATTCTCTCAATCTCTCCCACGCCCAAAAATTAAAATACTACATTAACCACCATTGCCTTTAGAATTTTTTGACGGCATAATCTTTTGATGTTACATACTTCCTTTAGGTTCCATTTGGATGGATGAATTTCACACACAAATCATCACTCTCCAATGGATTTACAAATACTTAAAATTGAGAGTCTAGTTTAAAATGGAGGGATTTCAAATCCTCATCAAAACCTAGTCATTTGTGAAATCCTCTCATCTCTACCCTTCCCTCTTTCCTCCTTCACTCTCTTCCCTAAACTCTCAAATTTAAGTTGTAAATTCATTGGAGGGTATGATTTGTGTGTGAAATCCATGAATTTTCAAATCCATCCATCCAAATGGAGCCTTAGATTTTTTTTTTATCTATACTCACTGCAACTATAGAACTTTAATGATTATAAAATAAAGAGCCAAATAATAAAATAAAATAAATTCATAAATCACCATTGTCTTGATCTTCCTTGCTCTTGAAAACTCCAAGAGAAAAACATTAGCATCAACCCATTTTGTGAAGAACACCTAAAAAACTCACCTTTAAAAAATTGAAGCCACAATCTCATGTGAAATTGCAACGCACATCATCTTGAAACTGTTGTTTTCCAATTTTGAGGGCCAAATATGTCACGTATATCTCTCTGGATTTTGTGTCTTCTCTACAAAAGACTCGTTTTTTCCAGTCCTTGATATCTGCAATTTCCTCACAAAATGATTTCCCCAAATATGTTTTTTCTCACTTGAACTCTTAAAGAACCTAAATCGACTCCGGTGTTCTTCACAAAATGGGTTGATGCGAATGTTTTCTTCTTGGAGTTTTCAAGAGCAGGGAAGACCAAGACAAAGTGATGGATGAATTTATTTTATTTTATTATTTTGCTTTTTATTTTATAATCATCAAAGTTCTATAGTTGCAGTGAGTAATTTAGAGCCGACAATTTGGGCCCGGCCCGATGAGCAGGCCCGGCCAACCAGAGCCCATGTATGAGCTGGGCTAAAAAATTAGAGGCCCAAAAATAACCGGGCCTATTTGGCCCGGCCCATTTGGCCAACGGGCCTAATGGGCTTGGGCCAATTTGGCCCGACGGGTCATGGGTCGCCCGTTTGGCCCGACAAATTTTATTAATTTTTTTAATTTGTAATTCTTTATACAAACTATAAAGACTAAAGAAATTTATTTTTTGTAATTTGTCAAACTACGAGTTCTTTTGATATAATTAACAATCACAATCAACAAAATAGTACTCAAGTTAATGTTGTCAGGTACATAATATTGTATTTTAATAATTATAATTATTATTTTATTTTTTTAGTCAGAAAATAAAGTAAATTGATAGGGGTAGAAAAATACCCAAAAAAATTACAAAAAAATAATGTAATTTTATAAAGTAAATAAAATAATTAAATAAAAAAAATCATGGGACGGGCCGGCCCGTTGGCCCGTGAGCCCATACTGGGTTGGGTTGGGCTACATATTTTATGGCCCGACTAGATGATGGGTCGGCCCGGCCCAGCCCATGAACATAACTTGGCCCGATGGGCTGGGCCAGGCAGGGTCGGGCGGCCCGTTTTGCCAACTCTAGTGAGTAGATGAAAAAAAAAATCTAAAGAAAATATGCAACATAAAAAATTATGCCGTGAGGTGAGAAAATTCATGAGGTGATAGTGGTTACACTAAAAAATACATGCAATTTAAAGAGGGTTTTAACAAGGGAATAGGGTTTAGGCAGGGTTTTAACGAGGGAAAAAATCCTCTTTAAAATGCTGGTAGGTAACAATTTAATGTTAGTGTTAGTGTCCTAGAGACAATCTATTGTAAGGACATAATGCTAGGAAACTAGAGGATATTATTTCTATCTCCCTGAGAAACAAACAGTGATTGTTTCTAGGCAGGCCAAATTCCTTGAAGAATCACGTCTTCAAGGAACAAGGTCGTAAGATGATAAAACTTGAAGAAATTCAAGAACCACAAATTAACAAGGAAGCTGATGTCTTGTCAAAGCAACATGACAAAGAATCAGTGGGAGCATTTAGCATCTCACATGGTGGAAGTTTATCACTAAGTGATCCACTTTCAGCCAGTGGGAGCGTAATTGGAGTTGCATTGCCAGAGCAACGAACTCCAAGTAGACTGAATGAGAACAGCATAGTTCAAACTCCCGCTCAAGAGGCATCCGGAAGTGTCGCTCTTGAGGCCTCTCCGGTCAACAATGAAATCGCTGCACCACAAAATTTTCACGATCAGAATGTGCAGCCTGAACAACCACAACTCCGTAAGTCCACTAGGGTTCGTAATCCACCTACTAGATATTATGGTTTCCTCGTGGAGGAACATGATGATGTGGAGATCCCGGATAAAGACGATCCTAGAACTTACAGAAGTGGCATGAAGCCATGAAATCCGAGATGGACTCGATGTACACCAATCAAGTCTGGGACTTGGTTGAGTTGCCGAAAGGCCGGGGTTAGACCCATACTCGATTATGATCCATTGAGCCCATCTCGGCTTCCATTGTTGTTTGCCAGGATTCTGCATCCTTGTCTTGGACTGCCTCCTTGTAGGACCAGGGTCCTGATTCACTATCCCCGAGGACTAAATCCGAAGATTCTTCTATCCCCATGAATCTCTCAGGTTGTCGGACAACCCTCCCACTACGACGAGGTTTCGGTTGTGTCGGTGTGACGCTTGGTATGTCAACTTGTACAGTTGGTATTGAAGTTTGCCCTCTTAATTCGTCTAAGGTAATCTCACTTTTAGGCTTTCTATTGTTCATAAAGTCTTCCTCCAAAAATCTAAAGTGTGTACTAATTACAACCTTTTGATCTTCGGGACCATAGAACATGCACTCTTTCGTTCCCATGGGATACCCTATGAACATCCTTAATTCTGAACGTGCATCCAACTTACCGACTTCCTTGTCTAGCACGTATGCCGGACAACCCCAGATTCTGTCCTAGCAGATAAATATATTTTGACAAATCCTCTCCTAATGAATATTTAATGATGGCTAAATTAGTAAAAAGATATACTAATTAGGTAGATTTTACCCGGACAAAATAGATATAATATGGCAGGTCATAAATTAGGTAAATTAGTATATATTACAAATTATTTAATGATTTTATTGTAGGCAGATTGTGCCCGGGAAGATAATAATATTTTAGTTATTATACAATATTTAATTTGCAAGTATTGAATAGATTTATTTCATTTTTAAATAATTAAAAAAAATTGAACCACCGTTGCAATGAGCGCTGCTACCATCGTGTGTTTTTTTTCCTTTTTCTCTTTATTAAGTAAATGATAACTCGAATTCATGACCTCACGACATAGTTAGTGGTGCTCGGTCGCCGAAACTAGCAAATGAACCACCTCTCAACCAGGAAATAAAACCCACAATTTAATTTTTGATTTCATTTACTCCTCCGCCGTGAATTACTGTGCTTCGAAAATTGGATCATTTTGCGATTCACGATTTCAAATAAAACCACATATGGTCTTGTGATTTTGCCCGTATCAACAAATACTACTATAAGATTTTACTTTATTAATTTTGATCTTTTTGATGTTAAATTTGGTCCTTTGTGTTGGAATATTCAATTTTTTGTTGGAAAATTGCCCTAATATTTTTTTGGGTCACATCAATAGTAACCACCACTCTCATTTGAACGATCTCTTATCAAGGAAGCAAAACCATCAATTAATTTCATGTTTTGATTATACCTCTCTCGTAAATCACGACTTTAAAATCACAAATTCCATTATTGTCGTGACTAATTCTGAGTGATTTACGTAAGGCAAGGGTTGTGGCCTATACTATTCTCGTCCTCTTGCTGAGACTATCATTTCAATGCATTTTTCATGCCATATGTATGCTACAACAGATTTCTGGCTGTTTTTTTGGGCAAATTAAAAAGAATTCATAGGAAAGGACCGAAATTAAAACAAAAAGGACCAATATTGGTAAAGTAAAAATTTACAGGACTATTAATGGACAAGGACAAAGGTACACGATCATTTGCAATTTTATCTCCTTTCGACTTTGCAGTTAACTCTCCATCTCGATTTCGACTGATTTTCCTGCGAAGCAATAAAATTGCTACATATATTTCTCTCACCGAGCCCGTCATTTTGATGCTACCTACGTTTTATTAATTTTACGGTGGTAGAGGGTGTTGGTTGTGGGGAGGTTGCACAGATGCATGGGCAGGAGGGTTGTGTAAGATACCGTATCAATAGAGTATTCAAAATACAATAAATAAAATACCTTAAAATAGATTGAGATAATAAAATAATAATAAAATGAAGTTGTATAAGTTCTGATAAAAAAAAAGTTGTATAAGTTAATAATAATTTGAGATAATATTCATACTTAATAATATAGATTGAGATGATTATTTAATTAGATTAAAATTAATATAATTGATTATGACATTTTTAATAGAACTGAGTGTATTATTTGTTAGTCAATCAGTGATATTATTATGGGATTACATTTTTTGTAGTCCAGTAACTATGTATTGTTTTGAAGTTGGTCATGATTGTAATTCTTGAATTTGCTCCTGAAACTTTCTAAATTTTTTGAAATTGGCTCGTTAATCTGTTGCAGCAGAATACTAAACAGTCCACCACAAGTGTAGTTATTTTATTTTTTCCTTTAATTTCAAAGCCCCACCTGCACTTTTTTAATCCTAGTAATTTCACAAGCTCTCATGTGAAACTTATTTATAAGTATGAAACTAATATTATTGCACTTATAAATTGATATCACTACTCTTATAAACTAATACTGAGATTTAAACCAAAATCGTCCCATAACTTTGTACATTTATTGAAATGGCCCCATAATTATCAACTTTTCCAATTTAATCTCACATGTATTCAATTTGATCCAATTTAATTCCAAACCGCCGGAGGTCGCTCAAAATTGTCCAAAATGATGTCGTTTTGGACACGTGTCTTACATATTCCGGTCAAAATTTGGGGCGCGTGTAGGACACACGCCCGAAACGATGTCGTTTTGGGCAATTTTGAGCGAACTCCGGCGGTTTAAAACCAAATTGGATCAAATTGAACACATATGGGATTAACTTGGAAAAGTTGATAATTATGGGACTATTTTAAAAATGTGCAAAGTTATGAGACTATTTTGGTTTAATTCCCAACTAATACCACTACTCTTAGTTTATAAGTGTAATAGTATCAGTTGATCGGGAATGATATAGAGCCCACCTGTGGGCATTATATTTGTGTCCACCGCCTACATGGTAGCTTACGTGGCAATGCCACATATATAATAATTTTCATTTTTCTTTAATCTGCGTATATAATTTTAAGATTTTCTAAAATTTGATTACTACTTTTATACCATAAATAAATCCCTTTATATACTAATAGAGAGTTTTTTTGATGATGTGTCATCTTGTGATTAATTTGGATGATGTGTCATCTTGAGGTTCATTTGGATAAGAGGTTACATTTTATTTTATTGATGTGTTATTTTTTTTATTGGTTTGTAGTAATATGTGGGATCCATGTGGCATTTTAATATGTAGTTTAATAAAAAAAAATTGCAATAACTAAAGTTTGAACCTTGCACATCTTACATTATATTTATGTTACTTAGCAACTAAATTAATCTATAAATTTTTAAATATCTTGAATATTTATTTTATTAAGTATTAGCTTCTTTGTATTAACCTTTATTTTATATCTAATATTTTATCATATATCAATTTTGAAAACATCTCTCAATCCAATGGGAATGTTGCATTTTTTAATTAAAGAACCGCGTAACACGCGGGCACTAAACTAGTGTAATATTCTATTTTCCAGTTTTAATTATTCCCTCAATCTCACGCCCAGAAATTAAAATACTACACTAACACTACAAAAAACACCGATTTAACGAGGAAAATTAATGAGGGTAAAAGAACCCTCGGTATTTAACAAGAGATTTAACGAGGGATAAACTGAACGAGAGCTTTAACGAGGGTACCACCCTCGTCACATTTAACGAGGGCAGAAACCCTCGGTAAAACGCTCGGCACTGTCAACGAGGGCTGACAACCCTCGGCACTTTCAACGAGTACAGACAACGAGGATGCAAAACCCTCGACACATTCAACGAGGGCAAACAACGAGGGTGGTGGACCCTCACCAATTCCAATATCCCGTGACCCCGCTGACACTCTGACCGGCATCGGTTCCCGAGGGCACCTACCCTCTTTAATTCACTCACCCCATTATATATAAAGCCTCCCTCTACTCATTTTTCCTCATTTCATTTCAGTTCAGTTATGGAAAGGAGGCAGGCTTGGAGAGGAGGTGAAAATTGGGAATGAAAATCAACCGCTCATTTCATTTCGTCCGAATAATTTACAGTAAGTATTAGTTGTTTTATTATTTAGTGTTAGTTGTTTTATTATTTAGTATTAGTTGTTTTAATATTGTTTAGTATTAGTATTTTAAATGTGCAATGTATATATTGTGTGTATTTAGTATTAGTATTAGTATTAGTATTCACAATTTTAATAATAACATTTTAATTAAACAAAGTATACATGACAAACTAATATATTAAATGATAAAAGAAATAAAATAACTACAAACACATAATATATGATACACATATAATTAGAAAGACTTCTATAACCAATAACTAGCCTTGCCCAAACGGTTTGGCGAAACACGTAAGGCCTCCACATACAAGGAGGTTGCATGTTCGAATCTTCATGGGGGCGAAAATTTGCCCAAAATGCACACACTACGCACACAGTACGTGGGGTTCGCGTGTCCAAATGGTTCCGGCGGGGCGTGCTCAGTTGGGCGACCCTGGTTCGATTCTCGCCGATTGTATTTTTTTAATTAAATAGCAGGTAACGAGGGCTAATAACCCTCGTTAAATATCTCGCCATGTGGACGAGGGAAAATGGCCCTTAGGAAAGCTGACACGAAAATTGGTGAGGGATTTCAAGTCCTCGTTAAATGCACCGAGGAATTTGGCCCTCGGGATTTGGCAAGGGCTGCAGACCCCTCGGGAATTCTGACATGTGTCAGCCCTCGGGAAAACCCTCGCTATTTATCGAGGGATTTTTTTTACCCTCGTTAAATGTTGGATTATAGAGGCACGTAAACACGTAATACATGCACAGCGGAATTAAACAGTTCACCAACAACGAACATATAATTGCATAAACGATTATGAATAAAAATAACAAGAAATCTTACAGTAATTCGAGAGCAGATTTCTCAACTATGGTATCCACGTAATCCCCATTCACGGACTTGCACAGATTTGTCAGTGTTGAATCCCGAGACGAATTTGCTAGGAAAATTCTAACTCTAGATTTGATGGAGAAAATATGAACACTTGTATTATGAATTCTCAAGAGCTCATATATATAGGAGAGGCCCATCTTAAATCTTAAGCTAACTTGATTAGGAAATAAAATCCCTAATCTTATAAAATAAATCTCTTAGATTTATTTCCCACATATAAAATCTCTACGGATTTAATTCTCATGTATATCAAATCTCTACGGAATTGATTCCATATATATTAAATCCTATAATAATATTTCATATATTATTATTGGGAATCCTATTTAATTAAATTCAATTCAATTAAACATTAATAATAATTAATTCCAAATTAATCTATTATTAATTAATTCTCCATAAATTAAATATTAAATCCAATTTAACATTTAATCAACCAACTTTAATCCGTAAAAGGGAACTACTTGTTGTGTGAACCATAGACCCTCATATATCGAGCGATTAGTCAAACTAATGGTCTTAATTGAACCCTAGACAATAAATTAGACATTCTCGATATATGAGGTACGTTGCGAGAAACGTGCAACTACCTGTAACTGAAACATGGGCTATTACGATTTCCTCCTTTCATTCACGAATACTCGATTAGTCTTGAATATGATGAAGTGTCTATTCAAATAACTTAATCATATTGTCTTCAATCACTAATTGATCACTTATGTCACACTTGGCCACAAAGTCCAAGTTGACATGCATTGGTCAATGACTTTGATCCAATTATGATGAGAAGATGAGTATTCTCTCTAAATCCACTTTGAGGAATAAATTCTATTTTTGGCTCAACTACCACGCACATGCACTTCGTGATGAACCAAATCCAAGCCATATCTACCCATGGAAGGGTGCAAGCGTCGGTCATGGTCAAAGTTCATCACTCCACACATGTCGTGCGTATTGACCTCAAGTCAAAGGAGTATTGCATCGCTCCCACTAACCGAGACCTACATCAAACGGTTTCTCGGATGGGTATACCAATACCCTCTAAGGTATTTGTGCATCCATCATGAGATAACAGTATCTCGTAGTAAGTGAGATCTTACTACACTCTCTAAGAGTATGATGCAGATTGCACACCAATCTCAATTGCATCATCAATATCCCATTCTTGATGATCCTTGATCGGGGCTATTTGAGAATCATGCTTAGGTCATCTGAGTTCTCACACACTCAATGACAGCAATGACTCATGGGAACACAGATAAGAACAAATACAAACAATCAAACATAATATTATAATAAGTGTAATGCCATACATTTAATATTAAATAAACAATAATATTAAACCAATACTGAATATTATCTTAGCATTATGTCCCTACAATAGATTGTATGTAGGCCACTAACACTAACAATCTCCCACTTGAACTAGAGTCAATCACCTACATGTCTAACCCCTAGACCATCAAAATGACTAGTGTACATGAACACTCAAAGCTTTGGTGAAAGGATCAGTTAGGTTATCTTCCGTGGGGACACGCTCTAACTCTATCTCTCCTCTAGCGATTATCTCTCTTATCAAGTGATAACGCCTCGGTGCATGCTTATTTTTGTTATTGGATCTCGATTCCTTAGCTTGTGCAACCGCACCAGTGTTTTCACAATACAACTTTATTGGACTGCTGACACTCAAAACTACCCCTAGTTCACTTAGAACTGTTTTATCCAGACAACTTCTTTGGCAGCTTCCGCCGCAACAATGTACTCAACTTCGGTTGTTGAGTTCGCGGTAGTTTCTTGTTTGGAACTATTCCAACTAACCGCCCCACCATTGAGAGTGAACACTTAGCCTGACTGAGATTTGTAATCATCACAGTCAGATTGGAAACTTGTGTCAGCATAGCCAGTGGCAACTAGCTCTGACAGTCCTCCGTAGACCAGGAAGGAATCTTTAGTACGTCTTAGGTACTTAAGAAAGTTCTTGACAGGGATCCAGTGAGGTTCACCTAGATCCTGTTGGTATCTACCAGTGGTGCTGACAGCGAAGGCCACATCTGGCCTAATGCAAGCCATGGCGTACATGATGGACCCAATTGCAGATGCATATGGTATATTATTCATGTGTTGGATATCAGCATCTATGGAAGGACAACCCTTCTTAGACAGCTTTATCCCATGACATGCCGGTAGAGAAGCTCTCTCAGAGTTCTCCATTGCAAATCGTTTCAACACCTTGTCTACATAGGTGGACTGTGACTGCCCCAATATCTTCTTGGATCTATCCCTATGGATCTTGATCCTTAAGATGTAGCAGGCTTCACCAAGATCCTTCATCATGAAGGCCTTTGACAACCATTCTTTCACGGACTGCATGAGTGGAATATTGTTTCCCATAATTAGTATGTCATCGACATACACGACTATGAAGATAATATTCTTCCCATTGCATTTCCGATAGACGCACGGATCTTTCAAATTTATGATGAAGTCAAATGATTTGAAAGCCTCATCAAATCGGATATTCCAACTCATAAAAGCTTGCTTCAATCCATAAATGGATCGTTATGGAGGTAAATATGTTTTCGTTTTCTCAATCTTTGGGTGCAAGTCGATTCTAATATTCATCTCTTCAAGATCTCGTCTCGCTGCTACTCCATCCTTTGTTTTTTCCTGGAATGTCTAGCAAGGTACCGATAAGGCTCTCACACACATTCTTCTCAATGTGCATGACATCAAGAACATGTCTAACATGTAGATGTTGCCAATACTCGAGTTCAAAGAAAACAGATTTTTTCTTCCAACATCCTAGTTCCTCCTTTGGTTGAAGATTACGACTCATTTTTCCCCAATTGCATTGAATTCCAGCAACTCTAGTTAACACGTCACAACCATTCAATGGTTTTGGAGCAAACTTTTTTTCTTGTTTTCCATTAAACGCTTTAATCTGTTGTCGATATGGGTGATTTCTATGTAGAAACCTTCTATGTGTTGTGTACGACATTTTCCTATTGTGCTTCAACATTTTTGCCTTTGTTTTCTCACCACAAATTGGACATGCCTTATATCCTTTAACAATGCACCCAGACAAATTTCCATATGCCGGAAAATTATTAATCGTCCATAGGATGACAGCCCTAAGTCGAAACTTTTCATCTCTATATGCATCATATGCATCAATGCCCTCCCATAAATTTTTCAAGTCGTCAATCATAGGTTGCAAGTAAACATCAATGTCATTCCCTGGTTGCTTAGGACCGGCAATCAACAAGGTGAGCATCATAAATTTTCTCTTCATACACAACCACGGAGGAAGATTGTATGTGACCAATATACTGGCCAACAACTATATGCAGAACTCATGTTACTATGAGGGTTGACCCCATCTGCAGACAATGTTAATCGTAGATTTCTAGACTCCAAGGCAAAATCTGGCCACATATGATCCACTACCTTCCAAGACGGGGAATCCGCAGGATGACGCATATACTCATCACGCACTCTTTTTTTATCGGATGCCAAGTTAGTTGTTGAGACACTTCTTTGTTTTGGAACATTCTTCGAAATCTAGGAATAGGTGGAAAGTACCACAATACCTTCGTCGGAACCTTGTCAATTATCTTAGAATTCTTTCCCACCTTCCACCTTGATGCCCCACAAGTAGGACAAATTGTATGGTGTTTGAACTCCTTCCAGTATAGGAGACAGTCGTTGGGGCATGCGTGAATTTTTTTATATTCCATTCCAGTATAGGAGACAGTCGTTGGGGCATGCGTGAATTTTTTTATATTCCATTCCCAATGTTGACAAACTGTTCTTTGCTTCAAGCGTAGTTGAAGGCAACTCATTGCTATGTGGGAGCATATCTTTAAGTAACACAAGTAGGTCAGCCATACTTCTTTGACTCCAACTATATTTCGCCTTCAAATTGTAAAGTTTTACAATTGCGGACAATTTTGTGAATTTGGTACATCCAGGATATAATGGCTTCTCTGCATCCTCAAGTAGCTCTACGAATTTATTTGGACTTTTAGAATTTTCATATGCAGCATGCACCATATCATCTAAGGGTTCCCGTGGAAAATAATTACAATTATCTTCCCCTTCTTGATCATTATCATGCAGTGAAGACCTATTTGTAGATCTCTCTCCATGCAATACCCATGTATGATACGTTTTATCCATACCATTACGAATCAAGTGTGCCCTTATGCGGTCAACTGTATTCTTCCTTAAATTTCCACATAAAACGCAAGGGCAAGGCATTTGATTTGAATTAGTCACATTTCGTTTCGCAAATTCCAGAAATGACTCTACTCCAAAATCATACTCACGTGACAACCTATCCTTCCACATCCATTCTTTGTCCATTTTGTATTTACCCTAATTTGAAATATAACATGTTATAGTAATGTTTATCCTCAAAATATTTAAGTCATTAAGTGTTATACATAATATTGTATTTACAACATAGGTTTAGGCTAGTTAATGTTATACACAATATTATATTGACGAGGTTAATTATTACGTATGTAATACAAAGGCTTAGGCTAGTTAGGTATCGAATCAAATAATTGAAATTTCATACTAACAAATCAAATTATTGATTTTTTGTGAAATTAACATTAGTTGTTCAAAAAAAAAAAACAAGAACCATGTATCAAATCAAATAATAAGAAATGAATATAGAATGACAAGACTATATCATCTTGAGTTGATAAAATGACCGACCTTTTAAGCTTATTAGGATGAAAGCGAGATTGACCAAAACTAGGTTTCGCCAACGAATGAAAGTCGGACTTGAGTTTTTTATCAACTTAAACTTCACTTCAAAACAAATTTAGAATCGCAAAAAAAAAAAAAATGATGTAACAGATCTAGCGGAGGGTCGCAAAACCCGATGAATTTAACTCTCCTCTACATACTTCAAAATCGGGGCAATATTACATGTAACTCTCATCCATCTCTTTGCACAATATATATGCACAGAGCAATTATGTGTGCAGATTAAAAACAATTACAATGGCAACATCAATCTTTTTATTGACTAATTTACATTTATCAGTCACGATTCGTAACATGCAAAAAAGGTCATGATTCAAGGTGAAGTAGATTAACAGCAATCATCATAGTTTTCTGTGTTATGACTTTGGAATTTAAAAGTACTAGTAATGGAGAAGAGTTTTTCTCTTGAAAATTCACAGATATGACGAAGATAGCATATCTCCAGGAGTTGAACCAAATGATCAAGACATGGACAAAGAAGTAAGCTTTCCAGTTATATATAATTGCACCAAAATGAAGTCTTCAGTACAAACTAGCTTATGTGAAGATTCATACTTCATTGCATTAACAAAAAGACCCTGTCTTTTTTTTTTTTAAATAGAGTGATGACTTGAGTGAAGAAGCATCTCCGCACAACGGGCATAATGGACACTTCGAAGATACCGTATCAGATAGCTATGATGCTAGAAATGAAATGAGAATGCTAGAAATGAGGACGGAACTTTCAGAGTTAGAAGTGCAGTCCTTCCGCAAGTCACATAGCAACGGAGACTGAAAATTCGAGTGAAAAGATGAAGCAACAGCTTCAGCGTGAGAAACAGCTGTGCAAGAAGTTGAAGTTACAGCTGGCGAAGACGGAGGATTCTAACTCTTAATTTGTTCTTGCAATGAGAGATCTTACCAAGAAATTAGAACAGAAGAATGCAGAAATATCTAGACTTTCCACCAAAATGAAGGCCTTTCACAATGGATCAGAGAGTCGAAATGAAGATGATGATGCAGAAATGTTGAAGCAGAAAATTGAGAATCTAAGTTCTGAAATAGAAGAATGTAAAAAGGAGAGAGCAGAGATGCAAACACAAGTAGAAAGACTTGCTCTGGATTATGATAGTTTAGAGGCAGAACACAAGGAGATATACTTCAAATTGGAGCAAACTGAAACAAAAAAACTGGAACTTCAGCACAAATATACAGAATACATGGCTTTAGAGAAGAAGCTCAAACTTCAGATAATGAACCTGGAGACAGAAAACAAAAGGCAGGGTCTTCAATACTCGGAGTCTTTGAATGTAATTGATGAGCTTGAGTTCCATGTTGATAGCCTGCAAAAAGAACTGGAAAAGCAGGCACAAGTTTTTGAGGAAGATTTAGAAGCAATAACTATGCTGAAAGTTGAGCAGGAGCAAAGAGCTGTAAGAGCTGAGGAAGCCTTAAGGAAAGCAAGACGGAGCAACGCAAATGCAGCTGAGGAATTCAAACAGATTTCTGAGGAGATGTCGTTCAAAATTGAAGAAAATGACAAATGACAAATCTATATTGCTACATTATGGCCAATTTTGTAGCAACATTCGTCGATGTTTTTGAGAGTAGGGACAGCTAATAAAGGAAGAATTCGTCGAAAGATTCCTTTTTTATAACCCCAGACTACAATTTCTCAATTCTAGAACAATATAACACAAAACCAGATAACAAGGTCTATCACATCAAGGTAAACTAGTTAAAACCAGCCAAGAATAAAGCAAAAACACAAGCACAAATGCACACACTAAACAGATCAGAGAATTAGATGAAGGGTGATAAAAGAAAACTAAAAAAAAATGTCACCTCTCTTGGCCAACAGTGTCCCAAATCTGAGCCTTAATCACTTTGCCATCAATAGTTAAGCTTCTCGTCTCAAACTCCACACCGATAGTAGATTTGGACTCGAGGCTGAACTCATTCCTAGTAAACCTCGAAAGCACCGAAATTGACAATTTGACAATTAGCACCGAAATTGAAACCGATGAAACGCAAATACTGAACCTGAGATAAAATTCGAGGTGATCTCTGGTTCTTTTGAAAGAAGGATTGTTCTGGATTTAGAAACAGTTGGGAACTTAACATGGGACTATAGGATATTTTGTAATTCTAATTGATTATCTTAAAGAATAAGAATTTATAGATTCAACCATAGTATTATCACGTTGAGTCAGTTGGCAGAGCATAATAGGTATCAGTTTATAGAAAGATAATAACATGGGACTATAGGATATTTTGTAATTCTAAGGGCAGTCATGTTTCCAATTTCAATTGGCAGTGATCCATTAAGTTGATTGCCTCCCATATCAAATATCTCTATATTATTAAGATGACCAACTTCTTTAGGCATATTACCTGTGAAATAATAATATTGCGAAACTTAATTTAGTTAGTGCTATAATGATTCGAATAAAATAGTTTCAATAAAACCATAGCCCACAAATTCTCACCAAAATTTAAAAAGAAAACCGTCAACCGTCAACATACGTATTCACCGTGTGATGTATAGGGTGAGAAACAATATTCTCACGATTTGAATTCAACGCAACTTAATTTTCAATATATACTTTTTCCGACATCAAAATACGAATTTTTAGTGATGTATATATCACAAATATAGTGATGTATAGGGTGAGAAACAATATATTTTTACGGAGCACTTGTGCCAATTCCTAAGTACATGCAGTTAATTGAATATAAATAGCACGAGATTTAGTGAACTTGTGCAACTTTATGATCCAAAAATAAAAGGCTGTAATTAAGAGAAATGATATCATACCACTTATATCATTCCCCCACAAATATAGTACTAGAAGGCTTGTGAGGTTCCCAATTTCTCTCGGCAAAGATCCACCAAGTGAGTTGCCTCCAAGGTGCAATATTTCTAATTTGTTTAAGCTACATGTTGTTACTGATACCTATTAATAATGATATTACTGCTTGTGATTATGAGCACAACATTCAATTTTGATATCGTTATTACTGCTTGCAAGGCATTCAAAATATGAGCACAACATGTTGTTATTGCTTGGCAAAGCATAATAGGTATCGTTATTACTGCTTGGAGTTTTCTGCACAAATCGTTATAACAATTATTTTCCACAAGCACACACAACCTCATCCAAGCACACACAACATAAATTCCCTATCAGAAAAGGGGGAAAATCTGTATAAATATATAAATAACAACATAAATATAACAATCTGTATAAATATAACAGCAAAATCGATCCAACAAATAGGAAACTCCAAGCAGTAATAACGATATCAAAATTAAGAAATTTTCTGGCTAAGAAATTAAGAAAAAAATCGGTCGAACAACACAGAACACTGAACACATAAAAAATACATAAAAATAAATTAAAAAACGCGAAATACCTGGATTGGAGAAGAAGAGAAGGGGTCGGTAAGCGGGCACTGAGAATTGCGATCGTGAAGAAAGGTTTTGAAATCCAGCTGACAATCGGAGGACGAGGAAGCCAAATTAAACGGCGCAGCCGATTAAGTCAATACACGCAACAATAAAATACATAAGGCTGAAAATTAGGGCTCACCTGTGACACGACGGGAGAAGGCGGGCGACGGACGACGGACGGCGGATGTTTGGAACGACGGATTTTTTCGTTGCCCTAGCTTGGGTGTGTGTGGGAAATTGTGAACGTACGAAAGGAGATGGCTGCAAATTTTCTTAAGTATGCCTTTTATACTTAGTAATTATTAAATTAAAAAAAAATCAACAGTGTACGACAACGGGTAATAAAACCCGTTGTCTTTTGGTGCAAATCCCCACATTCCTCGAAGTTTCGACAACGGGTTTAGCTACGACAACAGCGTGTAGACCTACGACAACGGGTTTAGTCAATATCCGTTGTTTTTCCCCGTTGTCGTATCCAGTTTTTGGCATAGTGATAAGGGACTTCTACTATAGGTACAATATGGAGAATCTCTAATAGTTTCTTGACCAAAGCATGGAGATGAAGGTAATTTGTATATGGAGAATCTCTATATAGTTTATTGCCCATAAATATTATATACAAATAAAATTTCAGATTTTGTGAACAAAAATGTTAATATTTGATGGAGGTAGTCCGTATTTGGAGAATTATTTGGTATTACAGTGTATGGGTTGTGTTTTATATTATTTTCCATTTTGAAACTTTAAGAATGATAAAGACTCTATATTGGATTGGGTTGTGTTTTATACTCCCTCCGTCTCATAGTTGTTTACCCCTTTGCTTTCGGCACGATTTTTTGATTGGGATGGAGGGAGTAATATTTAAAATGATAAAGTGGTTTTTGATTGAGAGTATTGTAATTCTTTTATTACTAAAGTAGATGTCTTTTTTTGGTAAAAGTAATGATATGAGATGTAATTTTGAAATGTTGTGGCGGACCTTTTTTTGAAAGGAGTAAATAACTACGGGACAGAGGTAGTATTATTTTCCACTTTGAAACTTTAAGAATGATAAAGACTCAATATTGGACTGGGTTAATTTAAAAAGATTGTGCTCATGAAAACCTGACTATCCATATAAGGTTGGTGCTTTATTTTTTAAACATGCAACTTTGGAGTGAATTCTCATTCTCCAACGGGTGACTACTTTTGTTTCTTGGTGTTTTTTGTCTAATTTTGCTTGTAGGCAAACTGCAGAGGACATGTCATTGATGGAAAATAGCGGATCTCTAAAGCTTTCTAAGCCCGGTTGATTTTTCAGTATATAAATATTTCGATAATCTTACTTTTTCCTGTCAAAATGATCCCTAATATTTTTTAAAGGGTCACATTTTTTAACTTTCACGGGTGTTTCTCTGCCTTATGAAATTTCTTAACTAAATTTTATCTGAAACCAAGGTTGAACATACGTCAATGGATAAAAAAATTGTGTCGAGTATTTGTTATTTTACATACAAGGGCATATACCTGGTTTATGTGATCGAACGGAATTTTTCAGGTCAGAACTAAATAGAAGAATGTTGGCATTAGATCGATAAGCAGATTTGGAACATAACCAACAAAAGAGATGATGCAGTGGATGTTGCCAATATTTCCTATATTACCGAAGAGGATGCTAAGGGAACTTATGATTGGAACAATGATAAAAATTGTTTGTGTAGGATGGATTATAACTAGATATGTTCTGATTGTTGTCCTGAAGCATTTTCTTCGAGGAGTGTAGGGGTTATCAGCAGCCTCTTGACCGAGATGGATTGTTATGGCCCCGAATGTTCGATTGAAAAAAAGTGTTAGATTAAAGTTTGAAATAATTTAATTCGATGAGCAGAGATTTTGGACATCGATTCTTATGGACGACTATATTATAGCTGATGTGGTTGTCTTTTAGTTTATGTTCCATTTATAGATTTTATTTATTTTATGTTCGAAATATCTTATGGTGATGTTTGTATTATTGGGTTTAAAGTAATTTTTAAAAATCTGTTTTTGAATTCCAAGGAATTTTTTATGTTGTATTATTATATATTTTTTTTAGTGTGAATTGTAATTATTAGATTATGTGAATTATGATTTACATATATTAAAGTATAAGAAGAGTGAATTGACTGCGTTAGAGAGTGTGATGATAGGTTTTCAAGTGTTACCACTTTATCTTCATCCACATAGTTTTCCCATCCTGACAACCCATGTAGAGAGAATCAAAGTCTTTTTTAATTCTATAATATGTTCGTTTTTAGTTTAAATAAATTAAAAGAGTAAAAAGTTTAACTTAGCTCAAGAGAACATTTACAACAGGCCTGTACGTGCATTGCACGGGCAAAAAACTAGTATAAAAAATATATGATACATATTTATTAGAGTGAGAATTTAATGTATGAATCATCTATCCTAGATTCCTAATGACAATGCTAGCTCACTTGCTTATTGCCCTCGTTAATACTAAGGGCACATTTGCCTTCGTTAACATGAGATCTTGGGTACGAAACCCAAGAGTGCCCCATGTTTAAATTAAAGAAATATAAAAAATATATGATACTGTACATATTTATTAGAGTGAGAATTTAATGAATGAATCATCTATCCTAATGACAATACTAGCTTACTTGCTCGCAAGAGGTACCGGGTTTGAATCCTGCTACATGCAAAAATTTTACAATTTTTTAAACTGTCTTTTAGAGAGGGCAGATTTGCCCTCGTTGATAATGAGGGGTATTTGCCAATTGTCTTATAGCGAGGGCAGTTTTGCACTCGTTGATACCAAAGAGAAGGGTCACAGACTGCCCTCACTAAATGTTAGCGAAGAGAAATTTATCGAGGATTATTCGCCCTTGTTAATTCCCTCGTTAAATTAATTTAATCAGGGTGTGCCCTCATTAAATTCCAGTTTTTTTGAAGTGTAAGTTTGATAGGAGATCAACTGATAACTTATACCACGATCATTCTCAAACATACTTACACTAGCACTAGCTTAGCTTTATTTGAAGTCAGACCTCATTAGTCGACTGAGCATCAGCTAAGCTAATAAATCAAGTCGACAAAAACTTGTATGAACCCGAGTTCACCGTGAATTTTATTTTTAAAGTATCATTGTTATGTATAAAAATTATCAATGTTATACATTAAAACTATCACTATTATGTACAAAAATTATCATTGTTTAAAAAATATTTTATATTTTTAAACAGTGAAAGTTTTTGTACATAACAATGATAGTTTTTGCACATAACAGCGATAGAGTTCATGTATAGATCTGATTTACAGGAGTGTGACTCAACCAAGTCGTAGGCAATTGATGCGAACGAGGGTTTGAGGCCCAAGAATACATGCAAGATTATTCACGAAATTGTCCCAGAATTGTTACTTGCGAAATTGTCTCATATTTATCAAAAATATTGTCCCACATTTTATAAGATTTGGCAAGATCTTCAAGATTGGCAAGATATGCAAGATAGTCCTAAATTTATTGTTATATTATTTTATTTTCGGTTATTTTATTTGGTTTAGGAATATCTTTTAGATTAGATTAGATTTGATTTGGTCATTTTAGGTAGATTCTTAGTAATTTTTCTCTATTTATATGATGCCAAAGTTTTTTTCTTTTTATCAAACAATCAATCAATGAATAATATTAATTTTTCTTTGGCAATTTTGTCAAAATTAATCGTTCTCCTGCTGGTCTGAGCCAAGACGTCGATTTTAGCGTGTTTTCTATTCATTCTCCTGCTAGCTTGCGCTAGGGCGATGAATTTATCGTGTTCCCAAATCGCGACTTTCATCAGCAATCAAGGACAAAGAATTTTGAGTGGGTCTCTTGTGCACACACCTTGTACTCATGCAAATGAATCACCCATTTAAAAAAATATTTAACCCATTGAATATATTAAACATGTTCTGTGGATACATGGGTATGATTGGTTGCACATGAGACTTTGTCAAGAATTTTGTCCCAAATTCCTTAACCAAAATTATATTGGTTGCAAATTCCGTAACCAAATCGCTAGCGAAAAAAGAGGGCTCGGATGCGCTAAAGGTTTCGTCCAATTTCGGACAAGGTGGGTAACCCAATATCCACTGTGGAGCGCAAAGTTAACATCACAGCACCTCATTTAATGCACCAGCCAGAACCGAACTCGGGTCTGTACCGTGGCAGGGTACTATTCAACCACTAGACCACTGGTGCTTTGTTGTGTAGCTTTGAAATTCAAATAATTACATACGTTTCTTGTAAGACAAACACACCTTTTCAAAAGTAGGTCCCTTAAAAGAATCATAATATCATCGTATGGTCGTATCACTGATATCATCTAATATTAGTTAGTTTCTGTCTTACATACATTATTAGTTGAAGTTATAACTCCTCTCTTTCTTTATTTTTATATCTATTTTTGTTTCCTCATCATGTTTATTCTTTAATTTTGCGTTTTGAGATAAATCTACTTGTATCTTCACTATATATAGCAAGTGACTAGTGTAAAACCCGCGTAATACACGGGGTTAAAAAACACTTATATTATTATTTAAATAATTTGATATCTAAATAAATTTTTATAATTCAATTCCAAACATTATGGTAAGTAGGTTTTAAATGATTAAGTATTGGTACTATATTTTAAATCGATTTGAATTTACACATTTATATTTTTCTACTATATATGTGTGGTAGAAAACCACTATCTATGTCCAAGAGGTCATTTGTTCGTCATTTGTCGTACCAACTTTTTTTTTCTACTATATATAAAAATATGAAATGTTTTACATATAAATTGAATATTTTTTCGATCAATTTGTTTCTCCGTATGTTGAATGAGATCTCTCTTTCCTCTTGTTCTCCTACGACTTTAATATATATATATATATATATATATATATATATCAGCTGATCAAAAGCAAAAAAATTGTATTTAACTCGGATAAAAAATTATTTGCCGCAATGAAGAACACAATTACAAGAGAAATGGAAAATATTCTTTTAGGATGAGACCTTCAAAAAACTCGGGAAATTCCAAAGATCATACTCTACAGCAGTCAACATGACGACTAAAATAAACCAATATTAAAGCAGTAGTTATGTAAATATTGAAACATTATATCTAAAGCAAACAGTGACTGTCCAATCGAGTTGGTAAAAATTGAAGTTAAAAATAAGAATTTTTATCTTACTATAATGAAGAACTAAGAACCTCTCCTTGTACTGTCCTTGAAATTCGTCAAGACAACAATGAGGCTCTAAAACATGTGTCTCCTGTCCCTGGATCCAGAAAACCTGTCAGCAAATACCAATCTAAGTTAGGAACTATAAAAATACTCAAATAAACTAAATAACTACATATTAAATAAAATTTGTTTCCTTTAATTTGTTTACAAACACAAACATGTGTGGAATAAATAAAATGTGTTCTAATTACAAACTCAAACCTGATTCGGAGCATGTCAATGTATTAAAAATGATATTTAACTTTTTGTTCTTTGCTAACTACAAAACCTGCTTTTGAACTCAATGTTAAAAAATAGGGGGAGTGACACCTCACTACAAAATCACTAACAAAATAACTATAAGGTGCATAACAAAAAAAAAGTGACAATAAGGTACAAAAAAATGGTCAAAAAGTCTAAGTTGCCCTTCTGCCCAATTTTCTGCATGCACTTCTGATGCATTTTGACTTTTTATAATTTAAAATTTTAAAAGTCCAAATATTTTAAATTATTAAATTATTTATTAATATAATTTCATTATTTATTTTAAAGTGCATTTTATTAACTCATTTTGCAATTCAGAAAATATGTAACTTTAAAAAAATAAATTCTTTTAATTTTTACACCTCTAGTCTAATTTTGAAGTGCATTTTAAAAAAAATGTATTTTTAACAATTTTGGAGTGCATTTTTTAAAGAAAAATGTATTTTAAGCCAATTTTAGAGTGCATTTTTTAAAAAAAAAATTGTATTGTAGAGTGCATTTTTTTAAAAAAAAATGCTATTTTGATCAATTTTGGAGTCGTTTTTTTTAAAAAAATATATATATTTTTAGATCAATTTTAGAGTGCATTATAAAAAACAAATTGTATTTTGAAGCCCAAAAAATATTCAATTTTCAGAAAATAATTTTTTAAATTTATGTACTTCTGGGCCAATTTGGAAGTACATTTTTTTGTATTTTATGTACTTTTAGGCAATTTTTAGAGTGCATTTTTTTAAATTTATGCACTTCTTGATCAATTTGGGAGTGTATTTTTTAAGTAAATTGTATTTTCCCTATAAAAAAATTATACTTCCCTTATAAAATATTGTACATCCCCAAATTTTACAGAAATTGTATTTCCCTGATCACAAAAAAATCACCAAAAAAATACATCCCTAATCTGCAAAAATACATAATCTAATAAACACCCAATCTGCAGAAATCACCAAAAAATTACAGATCGCTTAAAAATTAATCTGCAAAAATAAACAAGCACACATAATCTAATCAACACCCGAAATCCTAATAAACAAAATACACTGAGAAAATTTGATAAACTAATTAACACCTATCTGCACTCAAAATCAAGCTTTGAAATCTCTAATCGCTCCTCAAAATTCTCCTATTAGGTCGGATTTCAACTTCCTCTGACCCGGATTCATTCTTCTGCAAAAATCATGGTGTCTACATTCTCTACAAAAATACATAAATAAAAATACAGAAAAATAAAAACAAAATAAATAAAAAACATAAAAAAACGCTTACCATGGTCATGGCCTTTCTCGCTCTGCCACCACCATTACAGATCCACTGGACTCATCATCAAGACCCTCTTTCCACCGTCGCGCCGCCTCCTCCACCGCCCTTCACCACGCCAAGTCCCCTCCCCAATAACCAGATCCACAGACGCCCAAATCGCACTACCCCAAACAACATCCTACGCGGCCGCCTCCGTCGACCCACCAAACCAGCACCACCGCGGCCGCAGCCGTCTACCAATCCCCACCAAACCGGACTTAAAATTGGCCCTACACCACCAGCCGCGCACCCCCACGCCGGCCTTATATAGATAGTAAGGTGGGGAGCGGGGGGGTTTCTGTAAGAGAGAGAGAGAGAGAGGCGACGGGGATGGGGGAGGGGGGATGGGGGATGAGGGATGAGGGATGAGGGAAGAGAGAGAGACGAGAGGGAAATTAGGGGATTAGAGAGAGAAAGAGGGGTGAAGAATGAAGGATGAGAGAGAGAGTAGGGCTTTGTGTACCGGTAGATTAGTGTTTCTTTTGAGTTATGGTCCAACTTGTGTCATGGCATAAATTGTAGAAAATGATAAAATTGGTACCTTCTGTAGTGGAGTGTCACTATATTTTTCCTTTGTATCTTATAGTACTATTCACTCAAAATATGTAGTGGAGAGTCTTTATTTCTAAAAAATATAATAGTCCTTGTTAAGAATTTTACAGATTTGTCTAAAAATCTTGAATAATGTTCAAGGTATAAAAAAAATCATGGTTTACATTAGTGTTATCAGGGGCTTTTCCCCCCCGGAACTCCCTCCCAATCTAACCACTGATGCATGTTAGCAAATTTACCGTCCCATTTCTTGGCCATATATTAATTTATATGAAATCACCTGGGGCAAAGTTGTTTCGGAATATATTTAGTAGCATAGTGTCAAGATTTTAACCGATTATGATCAACAATGAAGATCATTTTCACCAGGCGCACTACAACACACAAAATTTAAGAAAAAGAAGTCAGAAAAATAAGACCAAATTTGTTAAGGAGATAAAGCGAGAACAGGTTTCAAAAATCAGTTCAACTTCGAATAGTCACAATGCAATTAACAAAACATTCAAAAACCAGACTAATTTCATTTTAAGTTAAATATATATATTTTGAGATAAATCTACTTGTATCTTCACTATAGCAAGTGATAACCCGAAAATGGAAATTACTACGTATAAATTATGAAATTAAGAATAATAGTAATAACTATATATATACTAGCACGTAACCAGCTTACTACGCGGAATTTAAAATATATTTTTTTATTAAATTTAATTGAAATATTTTAAATATTTAATTAATTTAATTATAGGTATAAATTTTATATTTTAATATATTAATTGTGCATATTTTCATTTTCCCTCCCATTAAAATGAGATGTCATACTGTTGGGATATTTTAGTTTTGATGAATTATGTCAAAACATTATCAACTTGTGTTATTGAAGCTAATTTACAGATAACAAGTTGAGGGGGAACTCACGAAATCAAATCAAAGAAGATGATGTTGGGGAATGAGTTAGATTCGATATTTAAATACAAATTTAATTCATTAATTATTACTAGCATGAATTAATCATATATTAATTCAAATAATTGCAATATAATATTAATTCATATAATTGCAACAACATAAGATGAGTATAAAAAGAAACCTGTCTACAAAATGGCGTTGGCTTTGGTCGGACGGACTAACCAAAAGAAAAAGTATTCCCTTAGCCCTTGCCGATCCGGAAGAAGGATACTCCCAATGAACAATTAACAAAAGGAAAAATAAACTTTGACCCGGATTTTATGAGAATATTTCGGACATGGATGACCGGAATGAACTAATCATCCCCTATTTATAGGAGAGAGGTTATGACAAAATTTGTTATTTTTTTCAATGTGGGATAAGAGGAAAGAAATGAGATCGACGAAATCATCCGTGATTATTTTAGAGAAAATATAATGCAAGAATCCAAAGATTTGGATCTTCTTGAATTTATGAGATATTCTTGTATTTCAATAGAAATACATATCTTCCATAATATCTTTTCAAGAAAATCAAGAAAATCTTTCTTGCCCTATTTTTTCCAAAATTTGAAAAAACTCACTATGAATAACCAAGTGGGAGATTTCTTGAATTTAATGAGATAATCTTGTATTCCAAGAATACATATCTTCATTCCATAACAAAATTCAAAGAAAAAATTTTCTCCTCTTTATCCATAATTTTGAAAATTTAGAGGAATATTAAGCAATCAATATTTATTTTATTTTAATCACCTTTTTCGGAAATTGGACTATTTGTTGGGCTACCGGAAATTAAGATTGGACCTTCTAATGGATCTTGAATATCTAATATTGAAGAAATATAATTCAAGCCCATAAATATTAATTAATCCCACTACAAGATTAATATTGCACTATCCATCTTAACCCATATTACGATCAATATGGCTCGGTCATTATTTCCGTGTTTAAGATTATCTAACCCATTAATTAATTTAAAGCATTTGAAATAACTTTATTTCAATTAATTAATATCTTTTGTCCTTGGTCGTAACGGTTCAACATTATTATCCATCTGGGAAAACTAATTCCACTTGCATGATCGAACCTCCCATGTCTTCTATAAATCTTCAAATCAAGTAAAAAGTTTGCATTGAAAATCTTAGCAATCACACCAATCCAATGACCCGATTGACTGCCCAAGGTTAAAAATGATTGAATCTCTCTTAACACATTGATTCTCATATTTATCCTCTTACCGAATTTACCATCTATCTCTCCCATGATTAGTCAAGAAAGCAATAACTTACCAATCCTAAGGTGATCTTTTAAGGATCGAGGTTAAGAAACAAGACACCCGAATAAGGTCCGGTCCTAAGAGAAGTCTGAATCAAGAACCTCAAGACTCGAGAGAAACCTTTCAAGACTCGGAAGAATCGTGAAGATTATAATCTTCCGTGATCCAATTAGATTAACTCGACGTGGACCAATGAGAGGAAGACAACAAGCATTCAATAAAAGCCGCATAAACAATTTATTTCAATAAATAGTATGGATTTGAATGTGACTTCATCCAAAGTCGGTAACATTCAAATCCACACTATAAATACAAGTTCTTCCTTCATTATTCGGGTGAGAAATGCGTGAACCATCAATGTCTTTCCTTTAATGTGTTTGAGCCAAATCATCCAAAGATTTCCACCATAGAACACCATCCAATCCCAAGCAGAAATACACGATATATTCAGAGTGTTCTATCCTAGATCTAAGCACAAATGTAATATCCTAAGCTTAGAGAGATTTTCTCATCCTTAGCATTGAGGCTAAAACAAATGTAAGGAAAAATCTCAACCTAGTTGAAACCAAACAAACCTTACCCAAATCGGTTTGGTAGGATAAGTTTGTAGGTTGAGTGAGAGAACTCCTTTCTTGGAACATCTATAGGCAATCCCGTGAGAGATAAGTCCCGCTTTGAGTGTGAACTTTCCATTCTTTCATATCAACATCTATAAAGCGATTCCGGAGGGAGATAAGTCCCGTTTATTACTAGTGAGAACTTTCAAACTCGTTTGATCAAACCCATAAACATTTGTTGGGTGTTGACTAACACGTTAAACTAAGTCCAGCTTGGTTAAGTTGGTGCCCCATGAAGGAAGAGTGTATGTAGGAGAATCGAAGTTATGCGAACCACTATAAAATCGTGTGTTCTTTATCGCTTTATGTTCTTACTTGCCATATGCATTTGATTATAAGCAAAACACACATCGTTCTTAAAAGCAAAAAAGAAAATTGGAATCACTGCCCTCACCCCTGTTTTATATACATTACATGGTATTTTTCGCACTAATGGGTTTTCAAATCGGGACCAACACATACTCATTTCAATCTTATATATTATTTACATAATACATATCGTTTTGACAATTTCACTAATCATTATCTTATATATAGCCCCTATTGATTACTACCTCCATCCCAAAGAAACGTGCACACCTACTTGGGAAATCAGAAAAATCAATATCATTGAATAAATCTTTCTTGATATGATCCATCTAAAGATCCATAATTTTTTCCTTGGGAAATAAACCAACATATCTCTTAGAATATTCAGAAAATGAAGAAAGACTATTTGAAGTCTTTTCACCAGAAGACTTTTTATATTCTTCTATTTTGGATTTAATCCTATTGATTTTTTTCTCAAAAAGGTGACTCATGGGAGCCAGGAGTAATAACATTTAAGTTATTCCAAAATCTCGTAGTATGGATCCTCCATAAACTTGGTATATCATCTTCAGTATAACTGAATTCTGGTCTCCATTTCCAGACTCATGGGATTCCGGAACCAACAAAAACATACAAATAGTTTTACTACTTGTATTATGAGTTTTTAATGAAGAAAAATTAATAGAATATTTTTCCAATAGAGATTTAATCTCTTCAGCAAAATATATTTCCGCCATAGTACCAAAATTTCCCCACCAGAGAAAAAAACACTTCAATTAGAATTTGATTCCTACCACCGATATTATCACAAATTTTTATCTCCGCTAAGTTTGAGAATGCTTAGCATTCATCGATAAAATAAAGTTTTATAAAAACTTTGTAGATAATCCCAATAATTGTATTGGTAAATTATTTTAGTGACTTTATTAGTCATGCTTTTCCACTCTCGTAAAAAAGGAGAAGTACCCCATTCTTGATGGAGATGATTTTTTTAATGACAAAATTAGAGTAATTTATCGCTTATTTACTCTTAGGAGGAAAATGTTGAATATCAACACTTCCAAGGCTAATGAGGATATTCTCATAAAATCCTCTCGCCTTATAAGTTTCCATATTCCAACTATTAGTTGGAAAATACTTATCCATAAGAATCCATGGGGACTCTTTTTTTTCATCATCATCTTTGGAATGACAAGAATCAATTCTCTCTTAGGAGAATCAAAGAATTTATATTCTTTCTAATTCAATTTTATTATCCGAAGAATATGACTCCTCATCATCGTTTTTGAAGGATTGTCCCACATTTAACTTGAATATTCTGCTCACAAATTATCCAATTGTTTGAGGAATTCTTGAAATTCCTTATCAAAATTTTCTCTTTTTGAAGAAGAACCAATACCGAAAATGTTCTCGTTTGTAAAGGATTTCGTCCTTGTTGTAAAATAGAGATCCTCTCCCTCTTCCCTCTTCCTCTATAAGAGGAATAACTTCTTCCGGATTAAAAACCAATTTATCATAATAAGCAAACAAATTTAATCCTAATCCATGAAGAAATAAATTCCACGAGTTAAAAAATCGGGAGATGATTATCTTTCCTTGCTTATAAATAATATCAAAATCAAAATAAGCAAGATGAGATTGTGTTCAAAATCTTTGAAGAGCATAAAAGTAGCAAATTTCCCTTGTTATGGGGAATCGGTTTTTAATAGTAAATTTTAATTCATTAATTATTACTATTATATAAATCATCCAAATATATCATGAAATTTAAGGACACATTTGACAATAGCAAGAATTTCTTTCCCTTAGCCATTGCTCGGCAATCCGTTGAAGGATACAGAACAATTAACAATCATTTTTTTTGCACCAACTATTATTCCATTTACCTAATAAAATCTAATGATATAATCCTTTTTTATTATCATGATTAATTTGTTTTAAAATATCTCCATACCCCAAAAATCTGGAGGCATCAAGGTTTCAATAATTTTTCCCAAGAGGATTAGCTATCTTCCAAATATCATAAGACAAGGAATATTTTTAACCTTTTCTTTTATCCCGATAATGAGATTAGTATGATCATCATTCCAAGGAGAAGGATTCTTTTTAAGTCCATCATATAAGATAGCGGAATCTTCAGTAAGATTCTTAATATAAGAAGACACATAATTAAGGCTTCCTAAGAATCTCTCAGAATCGAAGTTTTATCGGTTATAACATCGTGAATTTATTACCAAATTCAATACTTCTTTGAATTGGAATAATATTACCTTTATCAATAATATGACCAAGAAATTTTACTTTAGTCTGGAATAAAACCATTTTAGGTTTTGAAATAACTAAACCATTTTTAATGACTAATTTTTTAAACATATCAAGATGTTTAAAATGTATTTCAATATCTTTAGAAAATACAAGGATGTCATCAATATGAGACAATAATAAAATCACTATAAGGATTAAAAATATCATTTATAATTTGTTGAAATTCGAAGGAGCATTTTTAAGACCAAAAAACATAATTAAATCCATTCATAATGATCAAATGGAAAATTAAAGGCGCTTTTATACCTATCAAAGTTGATTAATGAATTTGCCAAAAATCCTGATTTTAAATCAAATTTAGAGAAAATAAGAGCATTGACTAATCTATCAAGAAGATCTTTTTTATTAGGAATAGGATGTCTAATCCATTTTAAAACCTTATTGAGAGGTTTATAATTAATAACCAATCGAGAAACTCCGCGTTCTCCTCAACAAGCCGTAATGTTTATTAACATAGAAATTCAAATCAAAGACAAGACCAAGGAGATTTAGAAGGAGTTATAAGCTTCTTTCCGTAATAAGGAAGATATTTCCTTTTACATAACTCTAAGTATTCGAGTTCATTTGACAAGGTCTGTAAGACTTAGTTGGAATTTTATTTTTCTTTAAAATCTTCTTCATAAGGAAGAAAACTATATGTTTCTTCTATCGTCCCCAAAAAAGCATTGGGAAAATCATTACAAATTTCAATAGAAAATTTATTTATTAAAAATTTGATTTTATCCTTTTTGTAGTTTAGGATTATTTAATCTATCACTTATAGTAATAGAATTAAGCTCATATTTAAGAAAATTGATTTGACAATTTTTTTTATTAATTTGATCTTGAATCAAATTAAGAACCTTATGAATAGGTTTAGTGATAAACTTGAAAGTAATAGGTTTACCATTATAAGTTTTCCTTGGGAATACATTTTTCACCAACAAAGGTAAAGAGGATATATTTTAAATAGAAAATGAAGACCAATAATCATTTGACTAGTGATGTCTTCAAAGAATAAGAAAGTCGTTAGAAATACAACAATCATCTACACAAACATAAGCATTTTTAAGCTTATAATTAATCTTTAAAAGATCCTCCACCGCATGAGAAAAAGTGAATGGGTAGTTTTTTTAAAAAAACTTAGTAGGAATTATTCCAAAATTGTATTTAAATGACACTTAAATCAAAGATCACTATCAATCATAATGCAATAAAATCTTTCTTATAAGAATTATTTAATAAGAAGAGAAATCTTAGTATACCATTTCATCCATATTCCAATTATGATTCTCATAAAATAAAGTCCAGATTATATAATCATATTAATGGTAGATAAATTATTTTTCTCAATATTAACATTGTCATCAATTTCAAAGTATTGTGAAAAGAATATGCTTTATATCGTTTTGAGTTTCACTATCCTCAATTTTTTTCTTTACCTTTCTCAATAAAAAAGAAAGAAAGAAGAACGAAAAAAGATTTGTATTCTTTTTTTGAAGAATCTTCACATCAGTTTTTGAGATTATTAATCTCATGAACTAAATCATTTATAGTCATGATGATTTTTTTTATATTTTTTTTTCAAAATCTTTGAAGAAGAAGTCTTTCTAATTCACCCATATTATAATAATTACCATCAATCTTTTTAGAAAGACTAGTTTTATCATTTTCTTCATTCTTAGAAGAATCGTGAAATTGTTCAATGATTTTATCTCTTAAACTAGAATCTTTTATATGTTTAAGAAATTCTAAAATATTATTATTAGTTAAGACACTTCCAATATTCATATCTTGAAATTGATAGCTCTTGAGTTTATAAAACTCATTATCAATATTATTAGTTTTATCGATTATTCTTTATACAATTAAGATAAGGTTTTCCAAGTACACATTCATTCATTTTACTTTAGTCCGGCGAAATTAAACCATTTTTAATGACTAATTTTCATCATATCAAGAGTTTAAAATGATTCAATATTCAAAAATACAAGGATGTCATTATAAGACTTTTTATCGATTATGTATCAATATTAAGACTCATAACAATTTTAAAAAGAGTTTTTACTTTTAACTCTTCAATATCAAAAACCTTATTTTATAATCTTGTCTTTTATTAACATAGAAAGCGATATAATAAAAGGAGTTATAAACATTAGCATAATGACCATGTCTATTACATTTTTTTACAAATAATTGTATCATATCTTCTTTTTTTAAAAAGATTTTTTTTTACTTTTATCATTTTCATGATCTTTTTTTTTTTATCATTTTTTAATCTATCAACATAGAAGAATGTGTTTTTTCTTCTCATAAGATTATCCTTTTAATTTGATTTTTTAATTTGAGTTCATTACAAAGATTTAATCCTTCCCAACAACACAAACACAAATGATTTGACCAAAAGTATAAGACCCATAATGGATTGAATCGTTAAATCCTTTCTAAGAGTTTTTTTAACTTTTTTCAAAAAATAGATTTTTTCAAAAAAACTTAAGACCATCTACAAATTTATTCTTCCAAATATCCCTTATAAGAATTTTATAATCGAGAAATCTTATAAATTTACTGATATAACAAAAAAAAATATCTTTGTACCATTTGAAATTTCAAAGAAGAGTTTTACACTATCATATTTAAAAAAAGAAAGAGTTTTGGTATTTTCATATTTATTTTGTATATCTGACCCGAAAAAATGATCCAAAATAGTAAGAATCAAAGAGTAAACCATCATTGGTTTTAGTCTTCACCATTTTTAATTTTAATAGAATTAAAAAAATTTCATTCTATTTTGGGGAGTCAAATAATTATCCCACCAACCTTTAAGTTGACCAATAAAACCAATTAAGATAAGGTTTTCCAAGAATTCAATAAAATAAGAAAAATTCGGAATTTGTTGAACATATTAGACAAAGATTAAATATCACTATTACCACAAGTTTGACAAGCGAACTATACATAAGCATAATGCGATAACATTTTTTTGAAAATATGATTATCACTTTTATCATTTTCACCATCAATATTCCATTCATAAATACCTTTTCCATTACATAAGAATTATTGAAAAAGTATAAGTTTTTTTCTAAGAGTTTTCTTCATTAAGAACATCCATTTATTCTTCCAAATATCCTCCGATTCTAATCGTGGGTCTCTTTATAATAATAAGTAGACATGGTAGGTTTATCTATATTGACGGCCCATTTCATTTTATTAATAATTTTAATAGAATTAAAAATTTCACTTTTATTTTTACTACCAATATTATTGGGTTGAATAGAATGATTATCATCTAAGTCATCATCTAAAATGACATTGAGTGAAATATTCAAATTACTAAATTTATCATTAATAATCTTTTTTAAGATCATCCAAAATAAGAGGCTTAGATCAGATTTAAAAAATCTTTTATCTCAATAGGAGATTGAATAGATGAAGCGGTTTTAATAATAACATTATTATTTTTATTATCATAATCTTGATTTATTCGAAAAATTAATTTTAGAGATTATTTTATCAACTTTATCATGTAAAGAAATAATTTCTTCTCCAAGGATAGAAAGATAAAGATTACAAAAAATATTTTGCTCAATCATTTGATTGACATGTTTAACAGTAATTTGTAAAACATCATTTTCTATGATTCTGGAGAATGGAAGAAAACTAAATATCTTCCCATTTTTCTCGATTTGAAAAGGAACATGAGAAGGGTAAATGATTTTTGTATTCCTCCGTAAATTATTTTATAATCACGCTCAATTCTTGAAATATAATCGATATAAAAGGTTTTAATAAACCAAGGAACATAATAAGTAATTTCATTATGTTTTTCATGAATTTATAAAAAGCATCAACAAAGTAGTCTAAATCATCTTTTGAGAATGATTTAAAATACCAAATTCTAAAATTATCCCATTTAGGATTATTAAACTCATCATTAATATGAGCTCTAGTAGAAAAACCTTTAGAAAAATCTAAAAAGTTTGTAAAATCCATAAAATTATATTTTAAAGTTACAATCCTAAAATTGTTTTTTAGGGATCAAATCCATCTTTATGGATAATATTGTTTTCATTAATAATAATTTTCTCATTGTTATTATTAATTTTACAATAAGATTTTTCTCTATAAGAGGAAGTAGAAGCTCTAGATTCAAAAGGCAATTCTACCTCATAATCCATAGGAGATATAAGAGAATGATTAGACATTGATCTAGAATAAGAAGTTGAATGTCTTCTTTGATTATTTTGAAAACCAATATTAATTATACCATCATTACTTTGAGTAATATGTTTAAAATCACTATTTATAATAGGATTTTTAGGAACTGATTGTTCTATTATCCAATTTTCAGGAAAAATAATTTATTCCCACTTAATGGATCTTCTGGTAGTAATATTTGATTTACCAAAATTAGTTTCTATAAGAATAGTTTCATTATTATCTTTCTCAATTCTTTTACACATAGGATTGAGTGTAAATAAAGGTTTATAATAAATACGATAACAGATGCACATAACCTCTGTACCTGGTATGTAATTATAACCATGAGTTTTAACATTTAATGTTAAAGCTTCAAGAATATTGCTATCAGATAAAGATAGAGATAAATTAGGATATGCGTCAAAATAGACAGGTCCTAAAGCCAAACTAGACTCTATAATTCCCATTAAGGATTGTGTCCAATTAAGATTTCTACCATCCCTAAGAGAAGCTAGAAAAAGCTTTACGGTAAACCATTTAAAGTAAAAAGCGGTCTAAAAAGCGACTTCTAACAAACCAATATGTAAGAACTTATGAGTTCTTTTGTAAGGTAAAATATCATTTTTACTAAGCAATTTAATAATCATCTCTTCTTCATGAAGAGGTTTAGAGGATTCAGTAGTTTTAACAATTTGTTTAAAACCTATTTTTTCAAAAGCTCCTAATTTATAAACAATTTTAGGTTCAATTTTAGGAATAGTCCATTTATTCAATAAATCAAAATTTTCAGGAATATCATATTCCTGAGTCATATTGTTTTTAACAGTATCCTTTAATCGGAACAGGTTCATTAGAATCAAGATGTATTGAATCATGAAACCATATAACTTATATATACCCTACTTCTCATGGCTCTGATACCATATTAACAAAAGGATCGTGCAAAGACCTATATCAATAGTATCATGTGATCAACATTTTCCAAGGCTAATGAGGATATTCTCATAAAATCCTCTCGTCTTATAAGTTTCCATATTCCAACTATTAGCTGGAAAATACTTATCCATAAGAATCCATGGGGACTCTTTGAATTTTTCATCATCATCTTCGATGACAAGAATCAATTCTCTCTTAGGAGAATCAAAGAATTTATATTCTTTCTGAGCGACTGAAGAATATGACTCCTCGTCATCAGGTTTTGAAGGATTGTCCTGAACTTGAATATTCCTGCTCCGTTGTTTGAGGAATTCTTGAAACTCCTTATCAAAATTTTCTCCTTTTGAAGAAGAACCAATACCAGAAATGTTCTGGTTGTAAAGGAATTTCTTCCCTTGTTGTAAATTAGGAGATCATCTGTCTCCCCTTCCTCTATAAGAGGAATAACTTCTTCCAGACTGGCTCATAACTGTCATGATTCACTATCCTCAATTCCTCAATTTTTTCTTTACCTTTCTCAATAAAAGAAAGACGAACAGAAAGATCTGTATTCTGTTTTTGAAGAATCTTCACATCAGTTTTGAGATTATTAATCTCATGAACTAAATCATTTATAGTCACTGGATTATTTTTTATATTTTTTAGGCGAAGAAGTCTTTCTAATTCACCCATATTATAATAATTACCATCAATCTTTTTAGAAAGACTAGTTTTATCATTGTCTTCATTCTTAGAAGAATCATGAAATTGTTCAATGATTTTATCTCTTAAACTAGAATCTTTTATATGTTTAAGAAATTCTAAAATATTATTATTAGTTAAGACATTAATATTCATATCTTGAAATTGACTCATGAGTTTATAAAACTCATTATCAATATTATTAGTATTATCAGTATTACTTGTACAATTAAGACAAGGTTTTCCAAGTACACATTCATTGCACTTTTCTTTATCTGATCTAACAGAATTATCATCATCCGAAGAGGATTCAACAGAAGAACAGTCATTATAAGACTTTTCTGATTATGTATCAATATTAGGACTCATAACAATTTTAAAAAGAGTTTCTTTTAACTCTTCATCAATATCAAGATTTTTAATCTTGTCTTTTTTATAAGAATCGATTAGCATAATGATCAGGCCTATTACATTTTTTACAAATAATTGTATCATATCTTCTTTTTTAAAAAGATTTTCTTTTACTTTTATCATTTTCATGATCTTTTTCTTTCTGTTTTGAAGAATTATGTTTTCTTCTTTTATAAGTAGATTTACTTTTATAATCTCTCTTATTATTTTTAGTCAAATTATTATTATATATATATATATGTATAATTAGGAAAAAGATATTCAAATGTATTTCCAAATTTCAAATCTTACTCAAATTTATCCCCAAATTTTAAATCATAGATCCGCCACTGCTTGACAATTTTGATGTGAGAATGAAAGTAAGTTATTAATTATCCTACTTTCATCACTCACTCAACTCTTTTCACATGATATATAATATTGATTTTCTAATCAAGCAATAGCAATGGAATCAATAACCTCATAATAATTGATCTCTCAATGATATTCATTATCATTACCATTTTTAAGTTATACCAAACGGACCCTGAACTTTTAATAATTCCAATATAATAAACCCACTATTATTGGAATTGAATCTTGCATTGGTATGTGCCTTGTTCCATAATAAAAAGTAATGCAACAGGCATGGTACTTAACGTCTTATTTATTTTATTTTTTGATAACTCAATATCCGGTCTAAAGACCAATTTTATTCCAAAATAAAAAGTAATGCGACAGGCGTGGTATTTAACGCCGTATTTATTTTATTTTTTGATAGCTCGGTATTCGACTTAAGAACCAACTAATCGGAGGGACCAAAATTTACCGTCCACTAGTGAGGGCCCTACTTCAACCGTCCACTAATTAACTAGGGCCCCTGGTCTGACCTATTTCAAGAATTGATCGCACCTTAGGAGTTTCCCTACTTTGACGTCCACTAACGGAAGTCCCCTTGACCGGGCTTATCCCAAGAAATGTCGTCCACTAACGAGGTCCCTTGGACTGGCCAATCCCATGTTGGATTTATTTTATTTTTTTGATAACACAATATTAGGCCCAAGGATCGACTGGCCCATCCCACGTCGTATTTATTTTATTTTTTTGATAACTCAATATACGATCCAAAGACCAACTAATGGGGGGACCAAAATCTACCGTCCACTAGTGAAGGTCTACTTCAACCGTCCACTAACGGGGGACTCTGGACTGGCCCGTTCCAATAAATTTTCGTCCACCAACAGGGGCCCCCTAAATTGGCCCATTCCAAGAATTGATGGACCTTAGGAGTTTCAAATTTGAAACCTAAATAGGAATGATACTCCTAAATCTCAAATCTACATCACTGTGCCAACCTTGAAGGTTAATGTTGCATTTCTAAATTTGACAAAAAGTGTGACTGTTTGGTTTGGTTAAGATGGGGCATATTTGATATCAATCAAAAAGGGAGGGGACCTATTTGATCTCAACTCAGAAGGAGAAGGGCTTAGATGTATAAAAGAAATTATTTATTTAATCCTTACTGATAAGATGAGGGACTTAATTGACCAGTTTTCCTACAATTATTTACAAACCACAAGTCTTACTAATTGAGGCTCAGGATACAACTGCAAAGAATGTATAGAGAACTTTAACCCAGACGGTTTGAAAGCTATCCTGCATTACAGAGAACACAAAAGCTCTACAATATCCCAGCAACAATATATGCTATAATAATTCTACTATTTGTTTGGTTGTGTTGAAATTATAAATAATTTACTAATCATCAAGAACATATAAATTTCCAACTCAAGTTTCAGACACCGTCCATCCATTTAAACTATTAGAAAGGATGCTAAAACTATAGAACTTTTTGTATTTACTTTAAATCATTAACCGCCAACATGTACATTATTCTTAGTAAAATCTGATATGAGCTGAGAAGATGCAGAATACAAGGCAGAAAAAGTGTACCAGACGCTATCGACATTTGGTCGGCATTTGATTTCAATTTCACTGTACATATATTTATCTCTCATATCATATCAGATCAAGTATTCGTTATAAAATAAGAAGAGTGCATCAGGAATATCTTTAGGCAAGCTGTTTATATACAGATAGAACCTCAGCATGTCTTCCTTTGAAAGGGTTTCTTGGTCGACTACGTCTCCGTTGCATGTCATAACCCATAAGTCGCCAGAATCCACTCGCTTAATGCTTCCTCGACAAAACGGGCACGATTCTGATCTCATGTTCCTGCCATACGGAGACGAATTAAGTAAAAATTGCAACGCTGCCCCTATTTTTAACACCTTGAGAACTCCTTAAAAATGTGTGGCACTCTTTCAAAGAAGATTACGTGCATGTTTTCAACCACTTCTCAAGCCCTAGAAGTGCTTTTTTCTAGAAGAAAGTGGGTCAAACAACTTCCAAGAAAAACACTTCTAAGAGATTGAAAACAACCCCGTAAGGAGCTTATAAGCTATTTATTAAAAGTAGAATAATACCTAGGTGCACCAGTTACACCGTGCAAATTGCAAAATTTTGAAACATAGCTGTTTTTTTATATTTTTTCGGGTAAATTCTTGAGTGAGATTGTCTCACAGTGAGACAGTTCACAAACTAGCACAAATTAACACCCTCCCTTTCCAAAGTGTTAAAGTGTCATTCCCAAATTATGCTTCCGTGAGACCGTCTCACGCTCGACCTACTCATTTTTCGCTAGTCATGGAAAAAATTGGTCGTGATGAAAAGCATCGGCTCATATGATGAAAAATATTAGTTGTATACTTGTATATTGAAAAGCACTATGATTGTTCAGCCTATATATTAATACTTTCTTTTGTGTGACCTAATAGTTCTCATTATATATTACATTTTTTCTTTTTTTTTTTTTTTTTTTGGGTGAACGAGTCAAACTTTGGTCAAATTTAGTCAAAATTGCAAGGTTTTTGCCTAAAAAGTAATGATAATCTTATTTCTAAAACTGGATTTTATTTTCACAAACTCACTAAATTAGTTATTTGAATAACAAAATTGTTAAGATGTAAGGAGCAAATACCATCTTAGAGACCAAAAACTCAGAAACAAGCAGTCATAGCTTACCAGTCACGGTAGCAGTTGATGCACATTGCATGACAGCAATTTGGTAAGACCATCTTGGTACAGGGCTCTAAGCAAATTCCACATTCATCTTCTCTCTCCATATCGACATCAAATGGCTTAATATTATCATTCATATTCTTTCTGACCAACTTATCAAAGCCATGACGTTCATCTTGATGACTGTCTAGCTCCAATGAGCTATCATACAGGTGTTCAAGAGATGGTAGTATCACAGCTGCAAAGTAAAGTCCGTTAGAAGTGCATGCATAAAGCTTTACCATAAAAGGCTAAGTCGAGACTAAAATATAAGGTTTTAAGGTGAAGATTTACAAATTAAAAAAATAAGCCCAATAGAAACTAGTTGAGTTAATTCTATATTTCTATGAAACCTCATTTAAGAGTTTTTTTAGGCATAATGCATCAAAAGGTCCATAAACTATCAAATTTTATTTATATAAGTCCCTAAACTTCTAATTTTAGAAAGCATAGATATTTTATTTCACAAGCTCCTTCGAGACGAAAAATTGACAGAATCTTTCCATTCACCTTGATGGTCCCGTTAAAAAATGTACATATCAACATTATTTAATTATTACAAAAATATTTTTCACAAGCCATTTTAGTTACCCATCTGGGCTTTAAAACGACTAGCACAAAGCACATATGGACATTAAAAAATTTAGCATACATGTTATTTAACGAGACTGTTAAGATAAATCGAAAAATTCTGTCAATTTTCGTCTCGGTGGAGCTCGTAAAATAAAATTTTAATACTTGGAGGACTTTTAACAAAAAGTAGTTTAAGGACCTATCGAAATAAAAGTTGATAGTTTAAAGACCTTTAGATGCATTATGCCTTTCTTTTTATAAGACATTGAGCATCAATTGCAGTCATATTTACTACAAGATGCGGTACTGATTAATTTAGAAAAAAAATGATGATCTAACTAAATTAGAGTCCCCCGTCTAGCACATAATAGCGAAAAGCTTATAAAATATTGTTCGGTTAAGTACAGCAAGCATACCATAGAATTGCCCAATTGTTGCTTTTCTACCGTGTGTTGGAAGCTTCTGCTTACTGTCAATGTGCACCTGAATATAACGAAGAAACCTCAGGCAAGCCCATAATCTTATATTTCAAGTCTAGAAAGATATTGAGAAATATTATTTCTTCATTTTAACACCCTAAGGTCAAGCATATAGAGAATGTACCTTGTAAATAACTACATGGAAGATATTCAAATAATTTGGAAGTAAGCACGTGCAAGAGCAGTTCAACCATTGCAACAAAAACAAATATACAGGGGCCAACTGATTGTAGACCAATTTCATTTGTAGGCATGCAGAACCTTTAGCTCTCGAGATGGAAGCTGCCCTGAAATGCACAACTTGAAATAATAAGCTAATGAGTAACACTTGGGTGCATCAGTTGCACCGTGCAACTGGTGCACATCTAATACTCTTCAGTGAAAATAATCAAAACTGTTTGGTGGAAACTAAAGCTGACTAACTAATACTACCTCTTAGTAAAAAAACCTAATACCATTTAAAAATGAACTTGAGTTGCATGGTGCAACCGGTGCATAACTAATATTGTTCAATGAATACAACGAATACTATTCAGTGGAAACAACTAATACCTTTCCAATACCAATTAAAATGCACTTGAGTTGCACTGTGCAACCAGTGCATAGAAGTATTTGCCCAAGCTAAATGAACAATTTGAAACACAGTGTAAAAGAAAATCATCTAGTTCTGAGAGAAAGTAACAGCATTAGGCAAGCATATGATGCAGATATAGACATGCATTTAATAAATCTAAATTATAATTGCCAACAAAGTTACAAATCATAGACAGAAATCATGATTAGTATCTGATCTAAGAAGTCACAATCACGAATTTTTCTTCAAAGAAACTACCAGTACACTTCTGCATTTCTATGCTTACCTCCATTGTTAACTGATTTAGTACAATTCTGAAAGGTTTATTGTTACTTACTGTTTTTCATAATTGGTACGTTAAAGGATTATAATATAATGTCATGATCTCAAAGACACAAGTATAAAGTCTATCTATTGAAGATACCACATGATATAGAAGCATGTAAAGCCAACATAACAATAAGGGCAGATAGAAAATAAATATTGAATAACAGAATAAGTACTTCCATAATAGTCAAACTCCTGATGATGCTAAAGAAGCAACCTGTTTTTGTACCAACAATATTATAGCAAATACAATAAGAAAGACATTTCCCAAACAAGCAGTAAATTTAGGAAGAGAAACAGTAATCAAAATTACCATCTGAAATTATTGAAATAAAAATCAAGTATTAAGAAATAAATAAGGAATCAAAACTACGCAGAAAAGGAATATAAAATATGAAGGCACTCCATCAAATGAGTCCATATACATAGCAAAAAACATGAAATAAACACTAAAGCTCTTAAGTAAGACTCCCATTAACACAAAAAAAGCATCAACTATAGCAAAGACAGCAATTAATCAATAGTCTAATTCTCATTCTCAACATAAGTAAGAACCACATCAACAGAATTAAGATTCACAGAGATAAAAAGGGTAAAAAGAAAAAAAATACATCAACAGCAACATGCATATTGTTCTAAAAGGAAACAGGATTTGCAACAATACTGAAGAGTACTCTTAAAAAATTTCCCATATTCCATAATCTTTAATTTTAACCAAATGAGACTGCATAAAACAAACACAGTTCACCATATATTATTTTTCTCTGTCAGTTCAACTTCATGAAAAATAAGTTTCCATAAATTAGTGGAGTATATTCCAAGAGAATTTTAACTAAAGAACATTTTGTTTTTACATATTGGAGCAGTAACAGATAGAAAAAGAAACGAACTGTCCCAACTCTTTCATTTCTAATAGGGAAACTGTATCTATGAGTCAAATTGAAGTATTACTACAAAATTACCTTTATCCACAATCATAGTAATAGCATAACAGAGCTTCAAGAAGGAAAAATAAGCAAAAATGATAAATGAACACCAAAAAGTAAAGGTCGTGGCTTGGTGTTATTTCACAAAATATGTTTTATTTTTTTAAGAACAACCTATTACTCAATCATATAAACTTACACCCAACTATACAATCTCTAAGTGCAAAACACAAAATTGAATAAAAGGGTGTCTCAACACATTTTTACATAAATTCGTAAAACCCCTACTCATAAATCATAATCCATCTCTAGATAAATATTATCCGTGCTAAAGATTTCTCCAATCAAAGACAAAGATTTTTAGTATCTAACAAACTTGATAATAGTTAAAATCACAAAAGAAACTTCCTTATCCAAAACAGGCCACAAAGAAAATTATGAAGCTATAATCATGACATGTTCATCATCAACTAATGACAAATCCACAATTCTACACTAAAATAACTCAATTTTAATAAAACCACTAGGGCTTCCAAAACAAAAACTTCACCGAAAGAAAAGCATCAGAAATTTGGGAAAAAGCAAATAATTTTTTAACAACAACAACAAAAGAAAGAGAAAGAAAGAAAGAAAGAAAACCCACAACATATTGGCGTGCTGAATGTCAGACTTAATGGCCTCCAGAGAATCCTGGCACGAAGGAGCCTTTTCAAGCTGATAGTAATCCATCATCAAAATTCCTCAAAAATTACACCCACTTTTCGCCCTTTCTGGCTCTTTCTGCTTGCTTACGCTTTTCTTCAAACTCAAATTTTTTGTTCAAACTTCAAACCAAGAGATAGGATTCTAGAACAAAACAGAATACAAAGCTTTTCAGACTTTTTGATTGGCCTTTTTAAGCTTTTCAAAACAGTGCGCGTGTGTGTGTTTTCTAGAGAGAGAAAGCGAGGGGGAAGTCTAGAAGTTACAGCAATGCAAATTGGAAGAGAGAAGACCTAATCAATTTTGAAAAGCAATTGAAGAAGAAGAAGGCTGCCCAGTGCGGAGAGAATAATAACTAAAATTGCAGCAGAAGAATGAAGGAACATTTTTAAAAGAAAAGTTAAGAAAGAATAGAGTGCAAAAATTCATTTATTTATAATAGGAAAAAAGTATAGGTAAATAATAAATAAATGAAAAAATACGTAATAATTAGTAGACATTATTTGGTCCGTGCTTGGTTTGCTTGCAGTTATTGTGGTGTGATTTTTTGGTGACTGACTACAATTATCTGCCTTTGACTAAAGATGAGAGGGAATCATTTGGTTCAAATTTATTTTATTTTTGGATACATCATTGTCTATTATGGTACCATATTAATTAATTAGAGGAACCTAAAATTTGAATTGGTGTGAAATGCAGTGAATTGAATTGTGTTGCCTACTAAAAAAGTGGAATGGATTCTGTATTACTATGACCGTCCCAAATTAAGTTTCATATTTTCCTTTTTGATAAAAGTTGACTCACAATTCTTATCCATACAGTACATTTGTTTACTTCTATGACATTTTTTTAATATAATTAATCTACAATTACACAATTAAAATTGATTTAATTGAAATGCCTTTAATAAAAAGAAAAAAAAAATTGAACAATGTGAAAAATGGTATGTGAGGGTCTATATTTGAAGAAAAACAAACATTTTCCAAGAGAAAAAAACAAGAGTTTACTAACTCTTGAAAAAAAAAAAAGTGTATTAATCAGTGATAACAACTTGGGTTTAATGAAAACCTTGCTTATTTTATAATTTATAAATATATTTGCAATTATAATTTATACATTCATAAGTAAAATATAGGGGAATCAACTACTACGGGAATGTTTGTAAACTCATTTGAATACGGTAAAAACACTTATTTTAAAAGTTGATTATCCCTAAAAAAGATTTTAAATAAAAGTGTTTTTAGAGGTGGAATAGTGTTTGAAAACACCCCCTATATATCTTTAATTGTGCATAATTCATATTTTAAAGTAAAAATAATTTTTAGAAGAATTTCGGGGCAAATAATTAGAGTAGATTTCTTGTGAATTTGGATTCACGTACATGTAGGGGTGGGTATTTTATTTCGGATACCGGGTACCCAATCCGACCCGATCGGATCGGGTATTTCTCAAAAAAAAATTGGGGTATCGGGTATCCGAACCTGATCCGAAATTATGAGATCGGGTATCGAGCACCCGAATTTTTTGTATGTAATTATCATATTTTATGTTATTGGCATTTTTTCAATTTTATTTTCACAAAAATCGGGTTCGGGTACTTGATTTTTCGGATTCGGGTACTAATTTTTTGGTATAATGCATCAAAATGCCTCTGAACTATCACATTTTATTTTGAAAGACCCCTAAATTATTTTTTGTTTTAAAAAACCCTTAAACTATCAATTTTTATTTCGAAAGGCCCCTAAACTATATTTTTCTTAGCTAGCTTAATGTTTTTTGATAAAATATGACACATTAGCTCAATTTCAATGCTATTATTTTCATATCAATCCCAAAAAAGTTTTTTTTAAAAAAAATGTCTCTAACAAACTATAAAAAAATTAAGGGCCTTATAAAATCAAAATTATATAGTTTAAGGACTTTTTAAAACAGAAAAAAAAAATAGGGACCTTTCGAAACAAAAGTTGATAGTTTAAGAACTTTTTAAAATAAAAAATAGTTTAACGGTCTTTCGAAATAAAAGTTGATAATTCAGGGGTCTTTGAATGCATTATGCCCTAATTTTTTTCTATCCGAATTTTAGTGTACCCGATTTTTGGATCGGGTTCGGGTACTTTTTTTTCTATCCGAATTTTTCGGGTACCAAAACCCGAACTACCCGATTTGAACCCATCCCTACATGTATGATAGCGCAGAGTGGATTATGATTGAATATGTGTTTAGGCTTATGCAATATCATTATTTTTTTTAAAAATATATATTTTTTTAACTCAAACATAACAGTGATAGTGTGTATACATAACAATTAATATTTGAAGAAATAAAGCTCGTTATGAATTTAAGTTAACACAAATTGTTAAATTTACACGGTTGTTAAGGCCACAATGAGTCACCTCCGTTCAGCCACGATTTTGGCTGAACAATGGAACGGTTGGGCCCTAAAAAATCAAATTTTATGCTAAAATAAATTGATTAAAAAGTTTTTAAAAAATTGAAATAAAATATTGATGTTCTTCATTAAAATTTCATGTTCCATGATAATGAAGATTGAAATAAAATATGGATCAATAGGTTGAAAGGGTTAATGGTGTGTGTAATTTTCAAGAAATAAATGTTCTTAGGACGAGATTATCGATTAGGCAACGTATAGGGTGAACAAGTTCCACACAATGAATGTGTGAAACTGGTTAAGGGGCATGACTTATATTAATAAAGGGTATCGATCGTGACAAGTGAAGAGTGTTATTCATGATACCAAAGGGTATGACTTATATTACAACAAGGGTATTAGTAGCAATAACTGAAAAGTATTAATAGTATTTTACATTACAGAAGAGTATTAGTCGATAACTAAAGGATCAGGTATGTTATTATAAAAATAGTTTCATGGTGAAAATGTTTCACATGAGACCTATTCTATGAATTAATGATGTACATAAAATTTAATTTAATATATATTTATGTGTGGTATTATAGTCATCTTGTGTATATATCTATTTTTGTCTTAAAAATTATGGGGCGTGTAAAAGATTATGAGATGTGTTTAGAGATTCCTCTAATTAATAATAATTAATACATTTCAATAAAATAATTAATATTATTTAAAAATATAATTAAGATGTACAGTGCAAAGTGCATACAAGTTATTGTATTTCATGTTCGATAATTTTTTGGGATAATTACCCATAGGTACAAAATATCCAACTTAATTACTCATAGCTACAATAAAAAATCTCTATTACTCATAGATACAAAATGTGACCTAAAATCCCTTTTGTGTCCTTATCTCCATAAAGCAATATTTTGATATTTTCATTTATTAAATAAATTAGTATATTACATCAAAATACTGGGCTTTCTCTTTCAAATTATTTACGCTGCTTCTCTCTCACTCAGTGTGTGTTTTGAAACACTTAAAATAGTTTTTAAAAGCACTTATTTTTAAAGCTCCAACTTTTAAAAATAAGTGCTTCTGAAAGCTATTTTAAGTGTTTCAAAACACACCCTCACACGCTGCCATCTCTCTCTCTCTAGAATGAAACTCTCTTCCCTCTCTCTTAAAATTTGTCATTCTGCTTTTTTTTTTTTAACATTTACGAATTTCCACCTCCGTGGCTCTCATCATCTCGGTGTCCGATCCTGGCCTTTTTCTTCTACTGATAAATCCTATTTTTTTCAAATCTCCATATCTATTTTCGTTCCGACTTGGTGGTTAACGGCGGCGGATCTGTATAGATCTGTTGCCGGATGCGCGAAGATGGCGACCTCATTGTGTTTTCTCCAAGATTCAGCATCGGGTTTTGGGCTTTTGGTGGTAGATCTGTGTTGATGATGGTGGCGGGTGGTTTTGGGGGATTTTTCCGGCGGTAATTTTTGCTCACAACCTTACAATGACGCAAACAACCGTCAAACACTTGCCGAAAAATCGATTCGAGATCGATTTTAGATCACAAGTATGAAAAAGAAACCAGTTCGCGTTCTCGTCACTGGCGCAGCAGGTGAAAATTTTGATCTCTTTTAAACATGATATATGTTTCTGGATCTGCTCTTTTGGAATTGATACTATTGTTGGATAAGTTTTTCATTTAATTTACACATTGCATTGTGGATCTATGGGTAAAACTGTTGCGATAACTTGTAATAGATGGTTCTAGAAATTTTATGTTTAAATAATTGAATATTGAATTTACAGGTTGAAGCTTTTTGGAGCTCGAGCAGAGCGTTAATGGCGGACGAGTCGGCGACAGTTTGTGTGATTTTTTTTTTTGCACAGACGTAATTTTTTTTTGCGTATAAAGTGAATTTGTGCAAAATTTCTTTTTTTGCCCAGATGAATTAAAGAGTTCTATGGACTTTCTAGTTTTTGTGTATAAATATTTTTAGTCTTTTGTGTATAAATGTTGTAGAAGAACCTCATCTGCATTATTTTGATGAACCACTTCATTGTAGATGGATATACAGTGACATTCAACCCACATTTATACTACTGATCTTTCCTCTTACCCCCATTCTATAATTGTGTAAATTCTGTACGGATTGTGCAAATCATTTTTGCACTCGTATTGATTTATTTTGTAGTTAGTGCAAATATTTTGCACTTCGTAGGAGACTAATTTAAATTCGAATTCACAAAGCATGTTCTGATTATGAATTTGAATTTAAAATTAGTTTTTTGGGTTTGAATTATTGCAAATGAATGTTTTAAGTAAACAAATGAAGGTTAATGAAGGTTTTGGGTTTGAATTATTGGAAAAGTTAATGAAGGTTTTAATGAATTATTGCAAATGAATGGAGGAAAAATTGAATTTTGCTAATGAAATTGAAACTTATTAAATATATTTTAAAATATTGGAGTAAATTTTGAAATTGTGTAAAAAAAAATTATGCTCGTGCAAAAAATGGTCAGTGCACGAAATGTGATGGATGCCAATTATGAACAGTAAGCGAAAAAAGGTTATGGATGATGAAAGTAAGGGCACAAGAGTCATTTTACCTTCAATTTTGTATCTAAGAGTAATGATTTTATATGGATGCATCTATTAGTAATTATATCACACATTTTGTACCTAAGAGTGAGAACCCCTAATTTTTTATGTGGGATGGTGTCATGGGATACAAATCGGGGGGACTCACTATTAGGTGCAAATGGGAGTCCATAATTACAAATAGGTACCATCAAAATCCTTCATTACTCTCAAGTACAAAATTCATGATAAAATGATTTTTATGCCCTTACTTTCATTAGCCATCACCTTTTCATGCACTGTTCATTATTAACAACCATCAATTTCCGTACGATGTTCATTTTTGCACGAGAACAATTTTTTTTGCACAATTTCAAAATTTATTCTATTTTAAAATATATTTTAATAAATTTCAAAATTTATTAGTAAAATTCAAATTTCTATCCATTCTAAAAACAATTTTTTCATTATCAAATTTTGATTTGCAATTAAAAACAGTATAAATTGCAAAACTAATTCAGTATGGACAAAAAAAAATTTGCACAATCTCATAAAATATTTGCACAATCTCATAAAAATATTTGCACAATCTCATAATTCGGGTAAGAGGAAAGATCAAATAGTGTAATTATGGGTTGAGTGTCGTTCTACAACGAAATGGTTACATCAAATTAATCCAGATTATGTTCTTCTACAACATTGGACGTATTCTAACAGAAATTTGCCCAACAAATATTCTGGCACCAGAAAAAAACTTGCACAATTTTACATCAAAATTGTACAAAGCATGACAACATTAGTGTTTCTGCAAAAACACTAGGGAGAGCTCCAGCAACACAGATATGTCCAACATTAGTGAATATGTACTCTGCAAAATCAATTTCTTCTCCACCTAAATTCACCCCCATCCGCCAACAACACAGATCGGTGAATATGTACTCTGCAAAAAATTATTTCAGACTCAGATCTCACCAGAATTGCAAAGATGGAATTGATTCAGCACATGGAAAAAAAAAAAAAAAGGTTCACTGATTCGAAAATATCAAGAATCAAACGAAGACATTTCCAGCTCAAGAAAGCCATATAAACATTGGGAAAATATTAAAAATATATGAAATTATTAAAATCACCATTAAAATTAAACCACAAAAATATCTCTTTTAACAAGCTCATACAAAATAAAAAAAGAAAACCTAGATCTCGTTTTGAAGATCTGCCGAATTCCATTCTTGCAGCGGCGGCGTGAGGCTCCGGCTCCACCCCAAATCGCCGCAAAACACCACCATAACGGCGACAGAAAACTTAGAGGACTCAGGGGGCGGGGTTGGGGCGAATCGCGACCGCGGCGGCGCTGCTGACCCACTCGAATCGCGACCGCGACCTCCTCGAGGCGCCTGGGCAACGACGGTCTTGACTGGGGTTTTCCTGGGAAGGGCCTTTGGGTTGGGCGGCTTCAGTAGAGAGAAGGTGGGTTTGGGTAGAGTGAGAGAGAAGGTGGGTTTGGGATTCAAATATCAGACGGTTTGTGCGGGGGGTGGGGTTTTTTTTTTTTCATTCAACTAATTTTTTGGTTTATGGAAGCTAAGGGTAGTAAAGGGATTTCATGTCCCATTTTGAACCTATGAATAATAGAAAATTTGGATTGAATCTATGAGTAATTATGATGAGTATTTTGTACCTATGGGTAATTTTCCCTACAAATCAAAAGAAAATTTTAAATTAGATGAATTTTCATCTTTTACCCCATTTAACCCTTAATTCATATTTATTTTTCATTTTGATTAATTAATTAATTAATTTTGAAGGTCTCACAAGAAATTACAATTGATTATAATTATATATAAGGATTATTTCTTGAAGCAAACTCTGGTGATATCATTAAGAAAAATCAATTAGCTAAAACAAAAAAAAAATTGATAAAAAAGTTTAAATTTGTCTCGAGCAATAATTTGTCTTATTTTTATCTTTCGGTAGAAAAGAGTTTGATCACCACGGATAATTAGGTTTGTAAATGAGTTGAGTCATTCGAAGTTTCGAACATATTATAATTCAAGCTTATTTGACATCCTATAGAGCTTCGAAATTCATACCCGAATTTATTTGATAATTGATCAAGTTGAGCTCGAACGAGCTTTAATCGAACCGAACACGTCTAGCTCGAATAGTTTGATATTCATACACTTGTTTTGTTTTTTTTTTTTTATTTATTGAGTTTGAGCTTGAATGGATTTTGGACTAAACCAAACATATATATATTCAAATTTATTTTATATTTATATCGAATCGAGATCAAATGAATTTTTATTGAACAATGTCGAATATTGAGTAATTTGGTTTGATTTTCATCGGGTTAATTCCTAGCTTATTTAATCATATCAATACCCCCTAAATTTGTTAATAATAATAAGTCATCAACTCATGATTGCTGTTGTTCTGTTATTTTACTTTTTCTTCATGCTGGTATCAATTTTATGGGGAATCCAATAATTACATTAAATTATATTATAGTGATAACTGATAACAATAAAGATCATCAATAATAATAAATTTAAATTATCATATTATGACTTGCCATTAAAGGTATTTGGTCTTTTTTTTTTCCTTAAATAATGACAGACGTAGCTAGAGTATAATTATCTTTATTTTTTTCTATATATATTTTAAGCAACTGCTAATTTAAAATTTGAATTTTGAATTTTTCTCTTTCTCTCTACATACTTTTTAAGGAACTAGTTTACAGGTAAATCTAAATGGTCATAATATGATTGGTAATAAAATAAGTTTTTTTTTTTGCCTTTAAGGTACCATTCTCTCTATCTCCCAAAAGTATGCTCAAAAGGTTGAAACAAGTTTTACGAAAACGTGGATTAAGTCCATTTATGAATAACATAACTAATTGTGAGTAAAGTATAATAATGACTTGAGTAATTAAGTAATTGTTGGACGATGAGAATAAAAAATAAAATTATGTCCATGAATGTATTTAATCTACTTTTCCGTAAAACTTGTTTCAGCCATTTGAGCATACTTTTTGGGGATGAAGGGAGTATTTTGATTCTGAATAAATGACAAAGATGTTACAGTAATCTAATATTTTATATGACTACTCTACCTTTAATCAAGTATAGGGTGAACAAATATCACGCAAAAATTTATAAAATTAGTTAAGGGGTGTGACTTATATTATTAAAATGTATTAATTGTGATAACTGATGAGTCTGTTCTTTTACTACATAAATGGTATTACTCATAACATTGAAGGGTGCGACTTATATTACAACAGGGGTATTAATAGTGATAATTGAAGGATCATGATTGTAACTATGAAACTAATTTCACAGTGAACAAATTTCACAGATGGCCCACTCAATCTTAATTAGCTACTAATTTTAAATTTTGTTCATTTTTTCACATGCATTGCAAATTTTTCTTTGCATTCTAAGAAAATATTTAATGGCTAATCAATTCTTTCGAGAATTTATACATATATAAAAACAGAATAGTTCTGAAAAAAAAAATCCCGCCCATTTTGATATTTTCACTTTCTCTCTATTTTCTTTCTTCACCTTTAATAACTGTCCATTATTATTTCTCCACCACTTACTCTCTCAACTCTTCTAATAGATGACTATTTCTCCATCACTTCCATTTTATATATAGATGTCAAAGCTAAGATATATTTATCATAAATTATGTCCTAAAAATTTAAAAGTATTTTATTATATTAATTTATAAGTGTAATGACTTTAATTGCATAGTATGAATAAGTTAGAAATGAGAGGTTGTGATTTTTTATATATAGATGACATGACTACGATATATTTATCATAAATTATGTCCTAGAGATTTAAAAATATTTTATTTACACAAATTATATTTTAAAGATTTAAAAATTTTATTTCATAATTAATTATTTGTAACGTTAATGAAATTTACCAATTTGGAAAGAAAAAAAAATTGTTTGGGACCGGCAATTGAACCATTTATTTTTAGAAAATGGTGTAAGTGTAATTAATGGTTGGAAAAATATTTTTTATATTTTGTGAGTAAATATAGAAATTAAAAGAATAGTGTAACAAAAGGTTGGAGATTTTTTATTGGTAGAAAATATAGAAATAAAGAATTGTTGGAAAATGGTGTATTAATGGTTAAAAAAATAAAAAATTTGTTGAGAGTGGGATTTGAACCAATGCCCTTTCGGACCAAAACCTTAATCTGTCGCCTTAGACCAACTCGGCCCTTTCGGACCAGAACCTTAATCTGTCGCCTTAGACCAACTCGGCCATCTCAACTTTTGATATAATATTCTATCTTGTGTATAATTGATCACCAAGTTTTGAAGCACATAATTATCGCTCAACCATATTCTGATACCAGCTATTGGGCGTGCGGAGACTTAAGGTGGTGTTTGTTTTCAGCTGGGGAGGTCCGGATGGGGGATGGGCCTCCCCCGTCCCGTTCACTTTTTGGAATTTCACATCTCATCCTCCATCAAAATACACATTCACCAATATTATACAATTATACCCTAAAACTATCAAATCACTACTTTTCTTACACCAACTCATTCTCTTTTATACTTTTCTTACAACAATTCATTATCTCTCCTACTTTTCTTACACTTTTCTTTTATACAATCATTATCATACTAACTAACAATAATAAAATAATACATCATCATAATTAAAAAGTATTTATTTGACATAAAGCTCCATCCAATCCTACTACATCCAACTCAAAACAAACAAGAGATTACTATTAACAGGATTTCCCCCATCCACCTTTTTCTCCCATCCGGATTTGCCTCATCCACCTCAAGCTCAAAACAAACATACCCTAAGGGTATGTTCATTTTGCGACTATCCCAACGGAATTTGGATTTTACAATCTCAAATCTCATTTGTTCTGAGACTTAAAGTAAAGATTTTGAAATTCTATTAATCCTACTCTATCTCATAACCTATTATTATTCTACTTTTTATTCTCTCAATACACTAACATTATTTTTTTTTATTCTTTCAATACACTCAAAATAATATAATAATATCACATCAATCATCTTTTTCCATCATCCTACCTTATAAAATCCCATAACAAACATATATTTTAACTATTCATCAAAATTTTGAAATCATAGATTATCTTCCCACGCCCACTATAAGCCCGAAATGAATATATCCTAAGGCCCCGTTTGGTTCACGTGATTGATTGAGATAGGCTAGGATTATGATTTTAATCTCAACTAATCTACCGTTTGGTTTGTGGGATGAGGACCCATGATATGTTTCAAGCTCGTGTAGAAAATGTATCAAATCCCTCCATGGAGGGATATGTCAATCACATGTGAAAGGTGAGATAGAATATATCCTAAGTGCAATATTATAAATTCTACTTCTATTGTTTGAATAGATTCACAAGAATGAAGTGTGTTGTTTCAATTCAATTTCAGGATGTTTATGACATTTCAATAGGTATCTCATCTAATCCTCCACTCAAATTCTACAATTCAAATGTATATCTTAATTCAAACAAATCAAGTTCAATCAATTCAATCTTACTCAATCTCATCACACTTAATCAATCCAGTCACATGAATCAAATGACCCTAAATGATTATCCTCGCACACCCGGACAAGTCTTTATAGCATGTTTAGTCCTCATTCACACACTAGCTCCATGAGAACTCTTGGAAGGTGTCATCTATCATTAGATTAGCTCCATGAGAACTCTTGGAAGGTGTCATCTATCATTAGATTATTCCAAGCCATTTTAAAATTATCTAAATATGGAGGACTTTGTTTGACAAAAAATCTCATCATTAACTTATACTTGATTTTCTTATAAATTTCAAGATATTTTTTTTATTTTTTTAAAGGAATTTTTGACATCAAAATATAAAAGGGGATATTGTTAGTAGACAAAAACTCATATAAGACGGGGTACAATTTAGTACAAATTACACACACTCTTCCCAAAGTGTTAAAGCATCAATGTCTAACTTATGCTCCGTCTCACCATGAGACGGTCACATACAAGTGTGCCTCTTGTCATCATATTAAATTAGTGTATTGATTTGAAGTCAAAACATGTTGTAATAAAAATAAATTAACAATTACTCATTTTAAAGTGATTTCTTATAACAGTTGTTGCTATCAGTAGAAGTGATTTCTTTGCAGGACTTGATTTAGAGTGTCAGGTACACATAGATTTTCTGCCCCAACAGTGAGATCGATATAAACTAGAACAAATTAACGTTTATTCATTTCAAAATATTAAAATGATATGTTTAAATTATATTATTTCTCATTGTAAGATCTCACGCAGATGTGCCTTCATAATTAATGCCATTGGGACAAGTTGGAGAATTTAAGATATATATATATATATATATATATACTTATCAATTTATCATCCCCAAGTGTCATTAATAATTTAAAAAAATATTGTATTAGTTTAAATATCCTAAATTATTGGTTTAGATGATTTGTGTGTACCTTATAAGTTCGGTTTGTTTTATTGATCATCTCTCTTTCTATTAAAAAACACATTATTGTGGTTTCAATACCATTCTGGACAAACTTAAGGAAAAGCGCAGTAGGAAGTAATCAATTTCTTTCACATTATCAAAGAAAATAGGCAATGTGTTATGAAGAATAGTGTCTCAATACTACACAGACTCATTACACTTATAAATTATCTATAATATTTAATATTATAATTTTTATTTACAAATATAATAATACAAATTTCACCGACAACCTACCCCAATATAGTTGATGGAAGTGGTGTATCAATTCAGATCCATATTAAATTTAAAATTTATTGGATTTTCATAAATCAAGACTTGCATGTAATTCGTGAGACTTGTGCACCAAGAATATGCCATATCTAGAACCAAACAAATTAAAAACCAGTCAACCAACTGCCTTAATCACGTCAATTATACAAATAACCAAAATAAATGCACAACTTCCCTTGAAAAGTCAAACCACCCTTCCCTCATCTTTGACTCTCTCACGTTGACATTAGGGATGACAATGGGGCGGGTTAAAACCCGGACCCGACACGAATCCGTTCAGGATGGGACGGGTTAAAACCCAGTCAAACGGGTTTCGGGGCGGGTTAAACCAGGTCAAACTGATTTTTTGCCTGGGCGGGGCGGGTCGTGGTTTTAGGCAAACCCGCCCTATATATATATATATGTAATTTTCTAGGGTTTGTATTAGTAATTGTTTCCAATTTCTTCAACCACTTTCCCGTTTCTGCCTCTCACGACTCACGAGAGCAGCGTTGCGGCGTCCTCCATCTGACCATCTCCTCTCCTCACCCCACCCCACCCCACCCCACCGAATCACCGGGCCGGGTCCGCCAAGACACCGCCAGAGGCGCCAGAGTCCACCACTCACCACTTCCCCAGCCCCCCAAATTTCCCGCCGCCACAATCACCACCAAATTTCACGCCAGATCCACTGGCCGCCACGCTTCTTTCTCTCGAAAAAGCTCTGCAGACCATTACTCATGGCAAGAACAAGACACGATTTCCCTCTCATGATGACGACGACCAATCGACTCACAAAGAAACCGGTACAATTTTTTCATCATAAAAACATATTCCCAAAATTCAATTCATCAGATAGAAGATTTAAAGAAGAACTCTTAAAGAGTGTAAGTAAAATCATAAACCACTTACATAGGCTTATGCTTCTCCTCCGCCGAAATAGCATCATTCGACTTAAGGCCATATCTCATTGTTAAAAACCAAAAAGTTAAATTAGCTTCAATGCAAATCGAAAAAGATTGCGGATGTGCAACCGTGAATAAAAAAGATCTACACAGAGGAGTTGAAGAAATTACCGGAAATATGGATGGAACCAACAATTTTGGGTATGAACAATCTAATAAAAGGGCTAAAATTGCGGATTTCATAGAGGATAGGTCCAATATGAATGTTATGATCAAAGAAATCAGATAACCACTTATCTAAAAACTCAAGTGATTTTTTTAGAAATATAAACCGTCATTGGAAAAAATTGAGGAAAAATTGAAGTCCTAAAAGGCGACAAAAACCGGTCATTGGAAAATTAGTTGTGTTATCCTAAATCTATATAGTGTTTGATAGTGTTTGATATGTAAATATTTGATATTTGATATTTGATAGCTTATAATCTGAATCTGTATAGTTTAAATACTAATCTATCTATATTTTTTAAAATAGATGGAGTCTAGAGAAGGAGTTGAAGCTAATTCAGTGACTGCTCCATTAAATAATCCTCAAGAAAGTGATGTAGCAACGAATATGACTTCTGGAGAAGGAGAAGATGAAGATCAAGAGCATGATGGTGAAAATGATGATAACTTGGGAGGTGAGAATCAGATTGGTTCAAAAAGAAAGTTTACATCAGATGTATGGATTCACTTTGAAAGGTTCGTGAAAGACGAAACTCAGTATGCCAAGTGTATTCATTGCAAAAGAGTTCTCAAATGTCCATCAACTTTTGGGACAACTAGTTTGAGGAACCACTATAATAAAGCTTGCAAGAGTAGACCTAGAAAAATGGATATCCGTCAAAGTGTGTTGATGATGAGCAAGAAAGCTAGTGGTGATTCTAGTGAAGAACTTACAACACATGTTTTCAACCAAGAGGGTTCTCGGCGTGAACTTGCTAATATGGTTATTTTGCACGATTATTGTGGACCATGTTGGGTTTCGAAGATATTCATCAAGCCTTCAGCCGTGTTTTAACACGATCTCAGGAAACACACTTAAAAGTGACATTTTGAAGGTTTACGGTGATGAAAAGGCAAAATGTTACAAATTGGTGAGCAAACTTAAGTCTCGGATTGCAATCACAACCGATATGTGGACATCGGATAGTAGTAAGAAGGGGTACATGGCAATTACAGGACATTTCATTGATGGTTCATGGATTCTTAGAAATATTCTTTTGAGGTACGTAAAATCCTATATTTTTATCTTTTTGATATATTTGCAAATTATATCTCTAATATTTATTTGCTCAACATAGGTTTGTATATGTCCCTGCACCGCATACAGTCGAGGTTATGGCTGTAATTCTTGTCGAATCATTCATGGCTTGGAATATTGAGCAGAAAGTGTCATCAATTACTGTTGATAATTGCTCGACCAATGATGTCATGCTCAAAGCTATACCAGGTAAACTTCCAAAGAAAAACTTTCTTCTAGATGGGAAGGTACTTCATATGCGATGTTGTGCTCATATATTGAATTTGATTGTGAGAGAGGGCATTGGACTTGAAGTGATTAATGTTGCAATTGGTAGAATACGTGAGAGTGTAGTTTATTGGAATGGTTCACCTGCTAGAGTAGAAAATTTTCAATTTGCTGCTGAACAAGTGGGAGTTGATTGCTCTAAGATGTTGTCTCTTGATGTTAAAACTCGTTGGAATTCGACTTACTTGATGTTGGAGACTGCGATTAAGTATAGAGATGTTTTCTATAGACTTAGCTGGCAGGATAAGAATTATAAAAGTCTACCATCTATTGAAGAGTGGGAGAATGCAATTGAATTGTGTGGGAAATTGAAGTTATTTTATCGAGTGACTGAGATGTTTTCTGGAACTCTATATCCCACATCTAATTTTTACTTTCCACGGATTTGTGATATCAAAATGGAGATAAATAAGTGTTTGGTGAGTCCAAAGCCGGTTGTAAAACTTATGGCTGAAAAGATGGCGGAGAAATTTGATAAATATTGGAACGATTCACATGTTTTAATGGGGGTTGCTGCTGTTTTGGATCCTAGGTTTAAAATGAAATTGGTTGAGTTTTATATTCCTTTGATCTATGGTGAAAATTTAGATTCTAAGTTGCATGAGATTCGACAAAATTGTTATGATTTATTGGCTGATTACCAATCTAGATCATTGAGTGAGAACTTGGGTGACAATTATTTGGCTATTTCATCACCCGATGTTTCTAGTACAATAATTGATCCAGTTGAGAGTGATACATTACACATGTATGACAAATTTGTGGCTTCAAATTCAAGTTCTTCTAGTTCATTGCCAAAAACCACGGAATTCGACATATATTTGGATGAAGGTGTCTTGCCAAGAGCTCAAAATTTTGATATTCTTAGTTGGTGGAAAACAAATGGAGATAAATATCCATGTTTACAAAAGATGGCAAGAGACATTTTAGCTATTCCGGTTTCAACAGTTGCATCTGAATCAACTTTTAGCGATAGTGGTCGATTGATTAGTCCTCATCGTAGTAGACTTCATCCAACTACTATTGAGGCATTGATGTGTAGCCGTCGTTGGTTATGAAACGAGGAAAAGGTAACTTTTTATTATATTTTTAACAACGGTAGATTTCTAATTCATATACTAAACGTATGATATAAATCATATAATTCACAATTTTAATGTTTGTAGGCTCTTCATTATCAATTGATCCTCTTTTACCAAGTTTACTTGACGAGGAAGAAGATGATGAGTAAAGCGGAGGTTGACACTTTGAAGAAGATAATCTTGAAGAATGTATCATCGGGTGTTGAAAATGAGACGATTCTTTATTACGCTACTTTTTCATTGAACAATGTATGATTTTGAAGTTTTATACTTTCTTTGATGTGGATTGATTAAGACTTTCGACTTTTGTGCTCGCTTTGTTGTTTATTTTAATTTGAATGATTCTAGTTTATGTTTTATTTTTTAGGAATGAAATATATTTAAAAATAATATGTATGAAATTAGGAGTACGAATTAAAAAATTAAGAGAAATAAATTTAAATATGCGGGGCGGGTAAAACCCGTCGAGTTCACGGGGCGGGGCGGGTTGAGCGGGTTAAAAAAACCCGGCGGGGCGGGGCGGGTTTCGGGTTATGGGATTTTCTGGCGGGGCGGGTTACGGGTTTGGCCATACCCGCCCCGTTACCATCCCTAGGTGACCTGTGCACTTGCAAAAAAACATAAAAAAAAAAAAAAAAAAAATACTACCCTCCTCAAATTAGTTCCACATTAATTTGAACACCAGTTTTCGCGGCGGCGGCGGACACCTGATTCTCCTCCCTGGCCACCACCCTCCTCATTTCCACCACCCACCTAACACCCCCCACAAAATTATCCCACAACCCAAGCGCTACATAAACCCCAATCCCCCCAACAACCCCATTCGAAATGGAATAAGTCAACGGCATCAAAACCATGGTCACAAAAGCCGCCACCCCCTCCCTAACATTACCCCAATCAATATCCCTCACCACTTTCATCATCAAAACCCCCACAACCACCAGCGACGGCCCCACCGCCCACGGCGGCACGCTAATCAACAGAGGCGTAAAAAACAGAGACACCCCAAAATAAACCCCCACAATCACCGCCGTCAATCCCGTCCTCCCCCCTTCCCTAATCCCAGCTGTCGATTCCACATACGTGGCAATTGGGGACACCCCGAGCGTGGACCCCACGACGGTTGCACCCGCGTCCACGATGTAGGCGACATATTCCCCCTCGAAAACCCCGTTTTCGTCCACGAGCCCACCCGTTTCCGCCAGCGTGTACAGCGTCGCTGTGGTGGCTAGTACGTCGACGTACAATAGGGTCAGCAGAGCGACCCACACTTGGGTGTTTTTGAAATCGGTGAAGGAGATGGCTAGAAATGTGGACTCGATTTTGTGGAAGTCGGCGATTTTTTTGAAGTAATTGTAGTTTGAGTCTCCTAATTCGGTGTCGGGGAAAACTGTGACGCTTGTGCCCCTGATCCATGACACTAGTGTCACGAAAAGCATGCCGTAGATCATGCTGCCTTTGATGTTTTTCATTAGCCCATAGCAAATTACCAGAAAGCCCACCGCACCGACCCAGAATGTTGGGCTTTGCATCTTTCCGATGATGCACTCGCCGGTGATTGGGTTTATGTTCCTACATTCAATATAGTACAAAAAAATAAATGCTAAATATCTTTTTACGGATAGAACTAGGGTATGAAGGATTAAATATTTTGTTTTACAAATAAAATAAGTGAATTGAATATACTTTGGACATAAAATGTCAATTTTTTTGTGATCAGGGTCTGAACTTCGATGTTTGGGTGGGCTATTGAAGTTTCTTTTTTAAAATATATTTTATTTATTTTAATTATATAAATTTGTTTTTTTTTATAAATGTGTTATTTCCAAATAAAGTAATATTTTCTATTCACTTGCTAATATAACTCTTTGCACTAATTACATTGAAAAAAAGTATAATAATACCCGTTAAATAGGATTATAATAAAATTTTAATTTATCCAATTTACTGTTTTACTAAAAAAATTTTTTGTGAAAAGTTAAACAACGAGAAAAAATCACAAGTGGTATGTCCTATAAATTTTTACCTTATCAATTTTGATCCTTTTGATTTTGATTTTAGTCATTTTAGCCGAAAAATTGAAAATTTTGGCCAGAAATATGATGTAGCATATTGAAATGACGAATTCAGTGAGATGAAGAGAATAATATAGGTTTCGACCCTTACCTCAACGTAAAACACTCGAAATTAACCACGATAATAAATGAAATTCGTGATTTTGAAGTTGCGATTCACGGGAAAAATGTAATCAAAACATGAAATTTATTGAGGATTTTTCGTCCATGATGAAAGACCATTCAAATGAGGGTGGTGGCAACCGTCAACATGACCAGAAAGGTTAGGTCAATTTCACGAATAAATTTTAAATTATTCTACGAAAATGACTAAAATTGAAATCAAAATGATCAAATTTGACAAAATTAAAACTTACATGACCATTGGTAGATTCGGACAAAGTTATGAGACCATTTTTTTTTTTTTTCGTCAAACAGCTATGTATAATTGAAACGTGAGTATATAAAAAATATTTAATATGTTGGGTACGTACCTACATGCAGCAAGTGTAACCAAAGTGGAAGTATCTGGGCCGATCAGGCCCAAGCCTTGGTGGGCCTGAAGACCCACAGAGGCGATAAATAGCCCAATTCCAGCAGCGCAAGCGAGTCGGACTGATTTCGGAATGAGTCGGGCCAGCTTGGCCCGAAGCCCGAGAAGGGCGATGGCGAGAAATGCGCAGCCTTCAACTAAAACGATGGCCATGGCAGTTTTATACGAAATGGGCCCGGAGCCGTGGAAGCCCACCATATTGTAGGCTAGGTAAGCGTTTGGGCCCATTCCGGGGGCGAGGCCCAATGGGAGGTTAGCGAAAAGGCCCATTGCGAACGACCCAATCATGGATGATAAAGCAGTGGCGACAATGAGGTCGCTTTTGAGTTGTGAGATGCATTTTTGGTCACGTGCGCTGGGGGTGAGATCGGCGGCGTGGCACGTGCCGCCGGAATCCGAGAGGATGGTGGCGTTGACGGAGATAATGTAGGCCATGGTGAGGAAGGTGGCGGTGGCGGCGCGGAATTCTTTGGTGAAGGAGGTTTTTCTAGCTTCGAGCTTGAAGAAGGTGCCAACTTTGGTTTTTGAGATGGATTCATCTAAATCTGTTTGCATTGTTTTCCAATCTCTCCCCATGTTGAGTGTGTGTGTGTGAGAGAGAGAGAGAGAGGGAAGGGAGAAATAGAGAGTGTTTAGGTAGGTTGTGTTGAGTGTGGTATACATGTGGTTACACAAAATGTATTACTAAATATACACCTCTATATATATACACACATGTGTGAGTTGATCTTGTGTAAATCCATTTTAGCACGGTGCACCTTTTTTTCAACTAATGCTTTATAGTAAGATAATTAATACTATTAAATTAGAGTGGGTCTCATGTACACCCGGGTGCACCGTGTACTCATAGTGCATTTTAGAAGCGTGCAATTATACAAAACAGAAGTGTGCAACTATTCCAAACAGAAGCATGCAACTATATTCCCATATTAACAGTTGCACTTTTCTTTGTAAATAAGTCGCACTTTTCAACATAACAAGTTGCACGCTTCTAAAATACAATGTGAATGCACGGTGCACCCGGGTGCATTCAAGACCTAGCCATTAAATTAATACTAATTTTTAATGAAATAATGAATATTGTCAAAAAAATACACACAAAATGCAAACAAGTTGCACGGTATAATTGGTTTATAACACAATTTTTTTTATATATATGTATATATAGATTTTTGGGATGTTAAATATGTGGAGTAACACTCCTTAAATCACTATACATGAACTATATTACAATTATAAAATTTATCAGTACTATTATGCAATAAAAATTATTACTGGTTAAAAAATGCTTTATTTTTCAAATAGTGATAATTTTTATATATAACAATGTTAATTTTTATATATAATATTATTATTAAAAAAATAGAGTTCACCATAAACCTCAACAAAGTTTTTATCAAATATGTGTAAAATTGGAGAATGAATCTTGGTTGATGAATCTTGGTTAAACTGTTAAAGATATTGGCAGAAGGGCATTAAGAAAAACAAAAGGTGGAAAAGTAATCATGTCTTTTAAGAAAAAAATTATTTGATTATAAAGTAGGGAGGCATAATTAGGGCACCTTCTAAAATTTATTTAAGTAATGACTATTGAGATTTACTTTTTGGACTTTAATACCTTGAACTACCTTTAAGGTAATGCTTATTGCTTAGGTTTGGTTTCCCACTCATGGACTTTTTGTGTCCATCACTACTTTAAATTGTAGCCTAAAAATGTTTCAAGCTACATCCATCAAATTCGGAAAAAGGGAAAATATAAATGTAACTTCTCTTTTTTGCTGAGATTGATCAAAATTAAAAAATTTGTTGTAATGTCAAATGGATTACGGAATCTATTCAAATTAAACGTATCTTTTATGAGAAAAATTTTTTTTTTTGGTCACGTAACTTTCTTGTAATCCGTTTTTTGTCCAAAAAATTTTAACTTTTCAATTTTGGTCTCATAACTATCTCGATTGTCTAACAAGATGGCTTAGCCCACCTGGCCACTGGGCTCCTCATTTGAATGGGAGACTCAGGTTCGATTCCCTTTGGGAACGAATTTGGAGTTATGAGAGTTATAAGAGGAATTGGTGATTTCGTGGAGTATTTGGGTGCTTGATGTACTAACTAGTAACAACTAACTTTGTCCGATAAAAAAAAAACTATCTCGATTGTCCAATTTTGGTCCCATTTTCTCGAAAAAACATAAAATTTTGTCTTTTTTTCATCACACACAAGTTACATGCCGATTAAAATTGGGGTTTCCCGAGCTCCTAGTTGACGTGGACGTTAAAAATTCATTTTTTTCGCACTTTTGAGAAATTTTCTTGTTCTTTATAATTTTCTAGAAAAATGAGATTTTCTTTTAACAGTCAGTGCCCACATCAGATATGAACTTAGAAACCCACATTTTTAATTGATACGTGACTTGCGCATGACTGAAAATGATAAAATTTTCTATTTTTCGGTAAAAATGGGACCAAAATTGACAATCAAGATAGTTAGGGGACCAAAATTGAATAGTTAAATTTTTTGGAACAAAAAACGGATTACAGGAAAATTATGAGACAAAAAAACTTTTTTTCTCTATCTTTTTTAATATTCAAGTGTATCATATTTTAAACATGTTGTACCCCATGTGCGATAATAACGATGTATACCTGGCCACATTAAAGAATGTTCACAAGGCGTCATAAGGCGATCTCCGGACTATAGGGCGGCCTCACCCCATAGAGTGACCTCATATTTGAAGGATAAGCTGATGAATGAGAAAGAACCAGCCAGAGAAGAATGTAGATCGTTGCCTAGAGGCCACATTAGAGAAAGCAGTATAGGAGCGACGAGCGACTATAAGGAAAATTCACGTCATGTCGTCGAAATAGAAATAAGAGATAAATCAAGAAGCGGGAATCAAGGCATAATGTCCGCAGCTGGCTATCAAGGGGCGCGACGACCTCACGCATTTATTGTTGGCTGATTTCAAAGGTTTAATAAGCACCCCATTAATAACTATAATTATTAATTCATAGAGATTATAAATATAAGTTAAACCCTCAATAAAATAGTCGAAATTTTATGAACATAAAAAACTTAACTGCAAACGAAGTCTTGTGTTCTTGAATTTTAACTTTTGCCCTAGACCTAAAATTTAGGTAACAACAAAACAAACCCACAAAACAACTTTAATGTCAAAATTTGAAGAAACAATGTACTCCTTATATATGCTTTCTTTTGAGAGAGCCATAATGATTTGAGTATGCAAATGAGTAAATAGCGAAAAAAAAAAAATCTTCGTATATTAACATGAATCCAAAATAATTGTCTAAAAATCTGTCTAATTTGCTAGCCTCTACCAAACATTTTGACCCCAACACATTTATGCCTATTTTTTCAGGAAAATTTCTAAAACAAGATATACATTTTTGTTTAAATTAACTTTCAATTTAAATTCCTTTTTTTTTAAAAAACTTTCAATTTAAATTGTAGTTAAAAAGTTTTCAGTTTGGGACCCTAAATTTTCCCCTAACAAATTAAGACCCGATACAAAATTAGTATATCTTTCCATGCATGACTTTATATATTAATTAAGGGAGTGACACTCCACTACAAAGTCACTAACAAAATAACTCTAAGGTACATAACAAAAAAATTGATTCTAAGGTACAAAAAAGTGGTCAAAAAGTCTAAGTTGTCCTTCTGCCCAGTTTTCTGCACTTCTGACCCGTTTCTGCACTTTTGAATGCATTTTGACTTTTTATAATTTAAAATTTTAAAAGTCCAAATATTATAAATTAATTAAATTATTTATTAATATAATTTCATTATTTATTTCAAAGTGCATTTTATTAACTCATTTTGCAATTCAGAAAATATGTAACTTTTAAAAAAAATTAATTCTTTTAATTTTTTCACCTCTAGTCTAATTTTGAAGTGCATTTTTTTTAATTGTATTTTTATCAATTTTGGAGTGCATTTTTTTTAGTGCAAATTTTTTTTTCTACACTATTAGACCAATTTTGGAAGTGCATTTTTTTAAAAAAAAAATTGTATTTTGAGTCAATTTTGGGGTACACTTTAAAAAAAAAAAAATTATATTTTGGACCAATTTTAGAGTGCATTTTAAAAAAAAATTGTATTTTAGACCAATTTTGGAGTACATTTTTAAAAAAAAATTGTATTTTGGGTCCTAATTTAAACAAAAACCCTAATCCGCAAAAAAAAATTGCATTTTGAGTCTATTTTGGGGTGAATTATAAAAAAAAAAATTGTATTTTAGGTCAATTTTAGAGTGCATATTTTAAAAAAAAAATTATATTTTGGGTCCTAATTTAAACAAAAACTCTAATATGCAAAAATAAACATCTAATTACAAATTAAACAAACAAAAAATCTGTAAAAATAATGTACTTTCCCCATAACAAAATACAATTAAAAATCTGCAAAAATAAAACATAAAATTACACTCTAAAAATTTACAAAAAATCAATCAGCATACTACAGAAAAATTACAAACAACAATCTGCAGAAAATTATAAAACACCAATCTGATTCACTCCACTGCCGCTCTATAAAAAATTACAACATCAATCCGCAAAAAAATTAAAGACAAATTAACTTACCACTCAAATTCTCAATTTCTCAGATCTACAAAACATACAGAAAAATAAAAACAAAATAAATAAATAAACAAAAACGATTACCTTCTTCCCCATTTTCAAATTAAAAAAAAAAAGGAAACCCTAAGTTGGTTTCGCCGCCGCCGCCGCCACTCTACCGTCGTCGCCCCCACCGTCGCATCACCCCCACTGCCGTCGCGCAATCCACCACATACACAAAATATACCACTGAAATACTCAATTTCTCAGATCTACAAAAAATACAGAAAAAAAAGAAATTTTTTTTGCATGTTTTCACAAACTAACGGCCGCGGCCCGTCCACCACGCTGCTGTAAACCCTTCTCCATCGCGGCCCAAAGACCCTCCTCCGTCGCGGCCCTCCTCCCCCCTCGCGAAAACAGCGGCCGCAGCCCGCCCACCTCCCACCTCGCGAAACCGTGGCCGCGACCCTCCTCCCACCTCGCCAAAACGCGGCCGCGTGTTACCTTAGAGACAAAATGGGAGACGTCTCGCGGTCGCCGCCGTCTACCAACCTCCACCAAACCAGCATCGCGGGCTCGGAGCCACCGAGGGCGGTGGATTTTGAGAGATTGAGAGTGGGGGAAGGGTTTTAGAGAGAGAGAGAGAATGCCAGGAAGAGAGAGAGAGAGTGAGAGGAAGAAAATGAATTTGGGGAAGAGATTGTGTGGGTTTGTTGGGATGTCCGAAATTAGGGGTTTATTTGTGGAGGGGGCGATTTTTTTGCTTTTAAATAATTAAAAAATGTATTGAGAGGTAATATTGGTACATTTTGTAGTGGATTGTCATTATATTTTTCATTTTGTATCTTAGAGTACTTTTCACTTTAAATATGAAGTGGAGAATCTTTATTTCAAATTAATTTTGCGTCAAACTTTAAAATGAGGAGGAAAAAATGGACCCCAATTTCCGGAAAAAAAATATATTAAATCTGGAACTGAAAAACTTTTTAAAAAATGAAATTTGTTGACTGGAACCTGAATTTTTAACAAGTAAACATTTGATTGTGTTTAATTAGATTTAGCTAAAAACCACGATTTGCTTTGGTTTAGTAGGACCAAATTGAATTTTATATTCTCTAAAAACATCCATAAGAACTTGTTTAGATTTTTGGACAAACAATAGGAGAATGAGTGTTATCATCTTCATAAATATAGAAATTAATTCTTGCACTTCATCTATTCTTACTCTAGGATAAAGTATTTTAGAATTATAAACACATCGAATATATAAAAAATATTTCATCCATTTGACTTTGCTGAACTAATAACATTATATAATATTTCATTTGGATCACTACAATCTAGAGTAATTGCAATTCTAACACATTGATGTTGTGGAAATGAAATTATGTTGACTTAAATGACCACTTTGTCCCTATTTTGGAGGACTGGCTGAAGAAATTTGAATCCAAATCTTTGAATTTTGATGCCTTTGTATAATAATTGTTTCTGCAAAATAGACAGCTACATGATGATCATATATCTGCAACGCACACAATATCCACTATTTGAAGTACTCAAAAACTACTAAAAAGAAAGTCATTGTTATATAATCATACATGTCTGCTATCATTCGATACTTCTCGAAAATTATTCACTCCACCAGAAATTCCGTGTTTGATTACTAATACTTCCTCTTTTCAGAAAAAAAGTATTTTATTTTTTTCAAATATCAATGTTTGTCATTGTTTAAAAAATTATATTTTATGTATCACGTATGCACAATAGTGACATTCAAAAAAGAATTCATATGAACATGTAGTGATACTTGCAAGGACGGATCTTTTTTTTTTTTTTAAGAAAAGGGACTTACAAAGAAAAGGTAAAGAGAAGTACAAAATACAAATCCTTCAAACGAAGCACAAGTCCTTCAGGCGAGCGACGAAACATCGATCGGAACAACACCTACCTCGAACCAATCTTGAGGAATAGAGGAGGGGAGAATCACAATCCAGTCCAAAGCACAAGGACAAAGGGAAGCCCCACACTAAGGCTTAAACCATGTCCGTAAAGAAAATCTGGATTGCATCAATCAAAGCACAACTAACAAACCACCATGACCCAGAACCGGAAGAAAACAACAAAACAAAACAAACAGCACACCCAAAGAGGGAGGAAATCTCACAACAAACCCCTAAATAGGAGAAAGCAGAGAAGAGAAAATAAATTTAATCCCTAAAGCACAAAAAAAACAAAAGGTAAAGATAGCACAAAATAAAAAAAAAATAAAAAAAGATCCGCAGGACCGAAACCGCCCACCGGTTGTCATGACTCCGGTGGGGGAGATCGGTCCAACGAACTAGCCACGACCTCTAAACGGCAGGCAACGTTGATAAGGAAAAAGGCGGTGGAATAGGGCGATGAGCTACAGAATTTTGATTTGTGAAGAAGAAGATGAATAGTAGAAAAGGGAGACGTGGGAGGCGGGTGTGGTTTTCGAAAGCGTTGCGGCAGAGGGTTTAGAGAGAGAAAAATTGTCTGTTGGTTTCAAAATGAAATTTCTAGGTTACTAGTGTTGCAAGGACGAATCTACGTTGGGGTTGCATCGGGCACCAGTCCAGTGCAAGTCCCAACTAATCTATAAATATAATATGCAAATGAAATTTAATATATAAACTTAAGCTCAATCCAATATTAATTCCTACTTTGTATTGAATTTGCAATCCCTATCTCAAAATTAAAGTACATCCCCAAACTCTTCATCCAGATTATTAAATTAAGATACAATACGTGATTTGGGCTTAATATAATATTATTTCCCTGATTCTGTCGTGCCCCTCTTCTTTTTTTTCTCTTATTTATTTTTATTCTTACCAAAACTTTCAAGAATTTCATTCACAACAAATATTTTGCTTTATTATAATTTTGGATGTACTTGCTTTAGGCAAATCTCCCACATAAACATTCAGAGTACAATCATCTGGATATGAGTTTTTTTTTTAAATATAATATTTTTATTTACTTAACTTGTTCAAAATTAAATATGCACACACTATTCTCTCAATTTTTTTCCTTTTCTTTTGAGGTATATGTATAAATAATTTATTTTTTATTTTTTATATATTGTGATAATGATAATTTGTTGGCCACTTTAATATTAGATAGAAAATTAAAAATGTAATAAAATATTAAAATGAGTTAAATGAGACAATATTTTTTTAATTGATTAATGTTTCTTGGAGTGGTTAAATACAAATATTAAGCATATATGAATTGTAACTATGTTTATTAATAGAGAAGAAATATATTTTATAAATGAACACCAATCTTTTGGAAGATATTTAATTAGAAATATAGATAAATTTAGATTTAATTATTGATAAGTTTTACGACCTAAATGATTTTTTTTAAATACTACATGTAAATATAAAATTTTAATGTCTTGAAACTTTAACAATTTTTAGCCCACCCCACTATTAAATCCTGGATCCTGTTAGTGTTAGTGTCCTAGAGACAATCCATTGTAAGGACATAATGCTCAGATAATATTCAGTATTGATTTAATATTATTATTTATTTAATATTAAATATATGGCGTTGCACTTATTAGAATATTATGTTTGATTGTTTGCATTTGTTCTTATCTGTGTTCCCTTGAGTCATTGTTGCCATTGAGTGAGTGAGAACTCAGATGACCTAAGCATGATTCTCAAATAGCCCCAATCGAGGATCGTCGAGAATGAGATATTGATGATGCAATGAAGATTGGTTTGCGATCTGCATCATACTCTTAGAGAGTGTAGTGAGATCTCACTTACTACGAGATACTAGGTATCTCATGATGGATGCACAAATACCTTAGAGGGTATTGGTATACCCATCCGAGAAACCGTTTGATGTAGTTCCACTATATGTGTCTACGGGTGTCTCGGTTAGTGGGAGCGATGCGATACTCCTTTGACTTGAGGTCAATATGCACGACATGTGTGGAGTGATGAACTTTGATCAAGACCGACGCTTGAACCCTTCCATGGGTAGATATGGCTTGGATTGAGTTCATCACGAAGTGCATGTGCGTGGTAGTTGAGCCAAGAAAAGGATTCATTCCTCAAAGTGGATTTAGAGAGCATACTCATCTTCTCATCATAATTGGATCAAAGTCATTGACCAATGCACGTCAACTTGGCCTTTGTGGCCAAGTGTGACATGAATGATCAATTAATGATTAGAGATAAATTGATTAAATTATTTGAATAGACACTTCATCATGTTCAAGACTAATCGAGTATTCGTGAATGAAAGGAGGAAATCGTAATAGCCCATGTTACAATTACAGGTAGTTGCACGTTTCTCGCAACGTACCTCATATATTGAAAATGTTTGATTTATTGTCTATGGTTCAATTAAGACCGTTAGTTTGACTAATCGCACGATATATGAGGGCCTATTGGTCACACAACAAGTAACTCCCGTGTGCGGATTATGGTTTGTTGATTAAGTATTAAATTGGATTTAATATTTAATTTATGGAGAATTAATAATATATTAATTCAGAATTAATTATTATTACTATTTGATTAAATTAGATTTAATTAAATAGGAATCCCAAAATAATATTGTGGAATATTATTGTAAGAAAATATCTGTAGGGAAAAACATATCTTTGAGATTTGTTTTGCAAGATTAGGGAATATCTTCCTAATAAAGATTGTTTGAGATGGGATTCATTAAAAGGTTTTTTTTCAAGAAAACTCAGTTTCTCCATAAAATCTAGATTATGGATTTTCCTAGCAAATTCCGTCTCAGATTCAACGCTGGCATATCTTTGCAAGTCTGTCCACGGGGATTACGTGGATACCATAGTTGAGAAATCTGCTATCGAATCACTGTAAGGTTTCTCGTTATGATTATTATAATCATTTATGCAATTAATTGTTCGTTGTTGGTGAACTGTTTATTTCCGCTGTGCATGTTTTATGTGATTACGTGCCTCTAAATTCCAACAGATCCATCCCTGGATACTTGTAATTACTCTTTTACTGATTGACTTGAATGCCCAGAGTTGTGATTGGATGTTGACTTCTTTCCTTGTTTGTCAACATCGCTTATTCTTTGATTCTTTGTACAATCTTGGATATTTTTATCCCCAATTAATATACTTTTCTTTACCGATAAAAAAAAATGAACATATTACTGCGTACTCTAGTGTTTAACATAAAAAAAAAAAATATATCATTTTTGTTCTTTAGTTTACATTGTCATTAATCAAAACCTAACCTCCAACGCAACCATCCAAATTTCAATGTTTATGTATGTGTATAATATATAGAACGAAAAATGGCATAATGGATATATATATATTTAAGTACGTACTACTCCCTCCGTCCCAAACTTAATGGTAAAGTACCCATTATTTTTGTCTCAAATTTAATGGTAAAGTTATTTACACACTTTATTACTTTATCATTTTATCACATAAAATATTAATAAACAACTATTTCTACCCCGAATTACCCATCAATTTATCACTTTATCATATAAAATACTACACCCTCCGTCCCAAGATGACTTGAACACTGAAAATGACACGCAAACCAAGTAAAGTGAGTTTTAGTGGGTTTTAGTGGAGTAAAATAAGGGTGGTGTGAGTGTATTAATATTATATTTGTTTCCATTTTGGGAGTGTTCAAGTAATGTTGGGACGTCCAAATAAAGCAAGTGTTCAAGTAATGTTGGGACGGATGGAGTAATAAACAACTCTTTCTACCCCGCCACTTTATCACTATTCCACTAAATGCTTATGAACAATCAAAATACCATAGAATCCAGGTGAACCTCACTGGATTGCTGTCAAGAACATTCTTAAGTACCTTACACGTACCAAAGATTGCTTCTTGGTCTACGGAGGACAGTCAGAGCTAGTTGCAGTTGGCTATGCTGAAGCAAGTTTCCAATCCGACTGTGATGATTATAAGTCACAGTCGGGCTATGTTTTCGTTCTCAATGGTGGGACGGTTAGTTGGAATAGTTCCAAACAAGATACTACCGCGGATTTGAAAATTGAAGCTGAGTACATTGCTGCGGCAGAGGCTGCCAAGGAGGTTGTTTGGATAAAACAGTTTTTAAGTGAACTAGGGGTAGTTCCGAGTGCCAGCAGTCCAATAAAGTTATATTGTGACAATACTGGTGCGGTTGCGCAAGCTAAGGAGCCGAGATCCAATAACAGAAACAAGCATGTACCGAGGCGTTATCACTTGATAAGAGAGATAATCGTTATAGGAGAGATATAGTTAGAACGTGTCCCCACGGAGGATAACCTTGCTGATCCTTTCACCAAGACTTTGAGTGTTCATGTACACACTAGACATTTTGATGGTCTAGGGGTTAGAAATGTAGGTGATTGGCTCTAGTTCAAGTGGGAGATTGTTAGTGTTAGTGTCCTAGAGACAATCCATTGTAAAGACATAATGCTCAGATAATATTTAGTATTGATTTAATATTATTATTTATTTAATATTAAATATATGGCGTTGCACTTATTAGAATTATGTTTATTGTTTGCATTTGTTCTTATCTGTGTTCCCTTGAGTCATTGCTGTCATTGAGCGAGTGAGAACTCAGATGACCTAAGCATGATTCTCAAATAGCCCCAATCGAGGATCATCGAGAATGGGATATTGATGCTGCAATGGAGATTGATGTGTGACCTACATCATACTCTTAGAGAGTGTAGTGAGATCTCACTTACAACGAGATACTAGGTATCTCATGATGGATGAACAAATACCTTAGAGGGTATTGGTATACCCATCCGAGAAACCGTTTGATGTAGTTCCACTATTTGTGTCTACGGGTGTCTCGGTTAGTGGGAGCGATGTGATACTCCTTTGACTTGAGGTCAATAAGCACGACATGTGTGGAGTGATGAACTTTGACCATGACCGACGCTTGCACCCTTCCATGGGTAGATATGGATTGGATTGGGTTCATGACGAAGTGCATGTGCGTGGTAGTTGAGCCAAGAAAAGGATTCATTCCTCAAAGTGGATTTAGAGAGAATACTCATCTTCTCATCATAATTGGATCAAAGTCATTGGTCAATGCACGTCAACTTGGACTTTGTGGCCAAGTGTGACCAATGATCAATTCATGATTAGAGATAAATTGATTAAGTTATTTGAATAGACATTTCATCATGTTCAAGACTAATCGAGTATTCGTGAATGAAAGGAGGAAATCGTAATAACCCATGTTACGATTCTGAGTAGTTGCACGCGTTTCTAACGCACCTCATATATTGAGAATGTCTAATTTATTGTCTAGGGTTCAATTAAGACCGTTAGTTTGACTAATCGCTCGATATATGAGGGCATATGGGTCACACGACAAGTAACTCCCGTGTGCGGATTATGGTTGGTTGATTAAGTATTAAATTGGATTTAATATTTAATTTATGGAGAATTAATAATATATTAATTTAGAATTAATTATTATTATTATTATTTAATTAATTAGATTTAATTAAATAGGAATCCCAAAATAATATTATGAAATATTATTGTAGGAAAATATTCGTAGGGAAAAACATGTCTTTGAGATTTGTTTTGCAAGATTAGGGAAAATCTTCCTAATAAAAATTGCTTGAGATTTAAGCTAATCTCTCCTTATATATATGACATCCTGGGATTCATTAAAAGGTTGTTTTTCAAGAAAATTTAGTTTCTCCATAAAATCTAGATTAGAGATTTTCCTAGCAAATTTTGTCTCAGATTCAACGCTGGCATATCTGTGCAAGTCTGTCCACGGGGATTACGTGGATACCATAGTTGAGAAATTTGTTATCGAATCACTGTAAGGTTTCTCGTTATGATTATTGTAATCGTTTATGCAATTAATTGTTCGTTGTTGGTGAACTGTTTTATTTCCGATGCGCATGTTTTACAAGATTACGTGTCTCTAAATTCCAATAGTGGTATCAGAGCTCAGGCTCTTGTTTATAATTGCATTAAAATATGTTTTTAATTAATTATTTTTTTTAAACAGTTGGGGCACGATATTAGAAACCGCACCCTTTTTTTGTGATTTATTTGTTTCACTCGATTGTTCGTCCCCACCGATTTCTAGGGTTTTCCTCGTTGGGTTTTCGCCGCCGCACTCTGAATTTCATACCGCCCCAGACCGGCGGCGCTACGCCGCATCGCTGAAGGCCGGTACTGGGCACCGTGCCTCGCGTCGCGCGCGGTAACCCGTGGTCTGATTCACGGCCCCATCGGCGTCTCTGACGCGAACCCTTCTTGGAGACGTTCTCCTTCACCTAAATTCATGGCGTTTCGCCGATGATTCTCTCCAATTTTGAATTCTCGTCGCTTGATGTCACTCGGGACTTGGCCGGCGTGCCCTTCTCGATGCGATTCAAGGCGGTGCGTCACCGGATTCGAGAAGAGTCAGTGGGGACACGCCGCCGACTCGATTGCCCTCTTCATCTAGCAATCTGGTTTCGAACCAGATTTCGCTCAAGGGGTGCGGCTTCGGTAGCCCCCTTCCGCCGCCTCGTTGTCAACGACGAGCCACCCGCACGATAGGCGTGACGACGGTGGCTCGCGTAGGCTCGAAGGTGCGCTCTGCCGCGTCGCCGATGGCAGATTTCGTCAAACCTGTTCCTATTTCTTTGAACAATGAATATGGATTTTTTTGTTCTTGTTCCTTTTCGAGAATAATGGGTTGATTAATTTGATTAATTATGATGAAATTGTATTCTATAATTTTGGCTGAATTGGGTGTTTGGAATTTTCGGATTGGATTCGATTTAGGAGGGTGATGATGTAGGAGGGATGTTTTGCAAAATTTGATTTGAGACAGACCCTCCCGTGAAAATTTTAGATATTGCACCTGAGCCCCCGAAAACAAATAAGATTAAAACTTAATTTTAGAATTTTAATTTGATTTAATTCTGAAATTAAATTTGGTTGGACCAAAAACAATTAATTAAATTAATCATTTTAATAAATTTTAAAATTGAATTTTTTAATTGAATTAAAATTCATTTTAAAGGATATATTAAAATCCACTGTTAACTTGTTTATTCGTTCAAATTTGTTAACGTTTTTAAGTCCGCATTATACATATTTGGGTAGGCCAATAATTGTCGGACCGTATTAAATGCTTGAGTAGACGGCACCCAAATATTTGTTAGTCCGTATATGTCATGTTTGGGTAGGCGGCGCCCGTAATTGCTCAAATGTGACTTAGATATCATGATGGATCTCGATTAAGCAATTAATACCCCGCCTTTAAAACGTTTCTCACTAAAATATAGTTTTATCATTAATTTGATAAGATGTCTTCCATCAAAATTAAAAGTAAACTGGGGATTTCGTTCCAATGGGTAATTAAGACCAAAGTCTTTTGCTCGGATCTACATTCAATGGGACTTTTATAGGGACACGTGGTGTCGCCGCTTGATGGTTGTAAACCAACTTAACTTTGTTTCACCAGCCAAAGCAGGGAAATGAAAGTTAGGAGACATTTGATTGAACTGGGTTCAATCAACTAGGAGTTGCAATTTTGCAATTGGTTTGGAGACCTACCAGTTATGCTCTTGTGATATTCAGCCAAAGCAGGGATCATGATAGTAGGAATGTGGATCCTAGTCCATTAAAATTTATATTTGATATAAATTCGTATTTTTTTCGATGAGGTCGTTAAGTATGCGAAAATAATGGAAACAAAATAAATTTAAAGGTCATATTTATTTTGATTGCTGAATATTGATCATAGGAATTATGTGTTTTAATTCCCCTTTTATTTTATTTATCTAGGATTGTTGAAATGAATAACTTGTCATTGAGAAGCGTTTTGGAAACGAACAAATTGGTTGGGCCAAATTTTCTCGACTGGCAGCGAAACGTTCGTTTGGTGCTCAGGCAAGAAAAGATTGAATACGTGTTGGACACGCCAATCCCCGTTAACCCAGAGGCTGGTACTGAAGAAGTCGAGGCGTTTGACACCGAGGCTCAGAAAAAGCATCAAGAGGATGCTTCCCAGGCTTAGTGTGTTATGCTACTCGAGATGACTCCCGAGTTGCAAAGGCAGCATGAAAAGATGCTTCCCTTCGAGATGATCAAGCATCTGAAGGATCTCTTTGATTCTGAATCTCATTTCGAGATTTATGAAGTGATGAGAGATCTATTTAGATGCCGATTATCGAAGGGGGGGAAGGTTTCTCCTCATGTATTGAAGATGATTGGGCTAATCGAGAAACTTGGTAGTTTGGGCATTGAGCTCAAGACCAACATTGTTGTTTATGTCATTCTTCAGTCACTTCCCGATTCATATTCGAGTTTCGTAGTAAACTTTAATATGAATAAGACAGAATCGACTATGCCCGAGCTGCATAACATGCTAAAGACCTTTGAGTTTTCCACTGCTAAGGAAAAACCCGTACTCATGGTGAGTGCCTCTACTTCTTCTGCTCCGAAAGGAAAGAAGAAGCGAAGGGGAAAGGCAAAGAAAGACTACAAGCCAAACTTCCTTAAGCCCAAAGGTGGAATTCAAAAGAAGGAGAGGGTGGACAAGGATGTATGCCTCCACTGTAAGCAGAAGGGGCATTGGAAGAAGGATTGCAAGGTTCTAGCAACTGGAAAAAAGACACAAGGTATCTCAGCCACTGGAACATGTATGTTTGTTATTGAAATAAAACATGTCCACAAATGATACTAACTGTTGGGTATTAGATACCGGTTGTGGCTCACACATTTGTACAAATGTACAGGGTCTCAAGGATAGCAGGGCAGTTAGACCGGGTGAAGTCGTCCTACACGTTGGAAATGGAGCAAGAGTTGCTGCTGAACGTGTTGGCGTTTATGTTTTAGACTTACCCTCTGGTTTTAGACTTGAACTGAATAATTATTATTTTGTTCCTTCTATTACCCGCAACATTATTTTTATTCCTATGTTAGACATTGAAGGGTCTTCCTTCCATTTTGCAAACAATAATTGTTATGTTTCGCTTAATGGTGATGTTTATGGAAATGCTCCTTTATCGAATGGTTTATATTTGTTGCATTGTGGACATAATATTCTTAATATACAAAACAAACGACTCAAACTTAGTAATCATGAAAACCCAACTTACTTGTGGCATTGTAGGCTTGGTCATGCAAATGAGAACAGGATAGCAAGGTTAAGGAAGTTAGACTACTTAACCCCATTCGACTTTGAGTCTTATGAAAATTGTGAATCCTGTCTCAAAGGCAAGATGACCAACAAACCCTTCTCTGGGAAAGGGGTTCGTGCCATAGAAGTTCTAGAATTGATCCACAGTGATGTCTGTGGACCATTGCCCACTCTAGCTAGGGGTCACTTCGCCTACTTCATCACTTTTACTGACGACTTCTCAAGGTATGGATATGTGTATCTTAAGAAGCACAAATCCGAGTCTTTTGAAAAGTTCAAAGAGTTCAAAGCTGAAGTAGAGAAGCAACTTGGTAAGAGTATCAAGACTCTTCGATCGGATCGATGAGGTGAATACCTTAGCCATGAATTCACTGATTAGTTAAAGTTACATGGAATCCAGTCTCAATGAACTCCTCCCGGAACGCCTCAGATGAACGGTGTGTCCGAAAGGAGAAATCGAACCCTGTTAGACATGGTGAGGTCCATGATGAGCTTCTCCTGCCTTCCGACACTCTTATGGGGATACGCGTTACAAACCTCAATATACATTCTGAATAGGATTCCATCCAAATCGGTTGAACATACACCATATGAATTATGGTGTGGCAAGAAGCCAACTTTTACACATATCAGAACATGGGGTTGCCCTGTGATTGTGAAAAAGATGCTTACCGACAAGTTGGAATCCAAAGGTGAAAAAGGTTATTTTGTGGGATATCCTAAGGAAACTAAAGGATATTACTTCTATCTACCTGAGAAACAATCAGTGATTGTTTCTAGGCAGGCCAAGTTCCTAGAGCAAGACCATGTCTTTAAGGAACAAGACCGTAAGATGATGGAACTTGGAGAAATTCAAGAACCACAAATTAACAAGGAGGCTGATGTCTTGTCAAAGCAACATGACAAAGAATCAGTGGGAGCATTCAGCAGCTCACATGGTGGAAGTTTATCACTAAGTGATCCTCTTTCAGCCAGTGGGAGGGTAATTGGAGTTGCATTGCCCGAGCAACGAACTCCAAGTAGGCTGAATGAGAACATCATAGTTCAAACTCCTGCTCAAGAGGCATCTGGAAGTGCTCAAGGAGCATCCGGAAGCGTCGCTCTTGAGGCCTCCCCGGTCGACGATGAAGTCGCTGTACCACAAAATTTTCACGATCAGAATGTGTAGCCTAAACAACCACAACTCCGTAAGTCCACTAGAGTTCGTAATCCGATCACCAGATATTATGGCTTCCTCGTGGAGGAACATGATGACATGGAGATCCCGGATAAAGTCGAACCTAGAACTTACACTGAGGCAACATTAGATGTTGACTCAAAGATGTGGCATGAAGCCATGGAATCCGAGATGGACTCGATGTACGTCAATCAAGTTTGGGACTTGGTTGAGTTGCCAAAAGGGGTTAGACCCATAGGTTGCAAATGGGTCTTCAAGTGTAAGACTGATGCAAATGGCAAAGTACAAACCTACAAGGCTAGGTTGGTGGCGAAAGGTTATAGTCAACGCGAAGGCATTGACTATGACGAGACTTTCTCAACAGTTGCTAAGATCAAGTCCATTCGAATTTTACTTGCGGTAGCAGCACACCTAGATTATGAGATTTGACAGATGGACGTCAAAACAGCTTTCCTCAATGGGAACATTGATAAGAAAGAGTTTATGACTCAACCTGAAGGTTTCATATCAAAGCCAAAGTCTAATCTTGTGTGCAAGCTTAAACGATCCATTTATGGATTGAAGCAAGCTTCTAGGAGTTGGAATATCCGATTTGATGAGGCTGTCAAATCATTTGACTTCATCAGAAACTCAGAAGATCCATGCGTCTATCGGAAATGCAATGGGAAGAATGTTGTCTTCATAGTTGTGTATGTCGATGACATGCTCATTATGGGAAACAGTATCCCACTCATGCAGTCCGTGAAAGAATGGTTGTCAAGGACCTTCATGATGAAGGATCTTGGTGAAGCCTGCTACATCTTAAGGATCAAGATCCATAGGGATAGATCCAAGAGGATGTTGGGGCTGTCACAGTCAACCTACGTAGATAAGGTGTTAAAGCGATTTGCGATGGAGAACTCTAAGAGAGGTTCTTTACCGGTGTGTCATGGGATAAAGTTGTCTAAGAAGGATTGTCCTTCTACGATATCCAGCGCAAGAAGGATATACCATATGCATCTGCAATTGACTCCATCATGTACGCCATGACTTGCACAAGGCCGGATGTGGCCTTCTCTATTAGCACCACTGGAAGATACCAACAGAATCCAGGTTAACCTCACTGGATTACTGTCAAGAACATTCTTAAGTATCTTAGACGTACCAAAGATTGCTTCTTGGTCTACGGAGGACAGTCAAAGCTAGTTGCAGCTGGCTATGCTGATGCAAGTTTCCAATCCGACTGTGATGATTACAAGTCACAGTCGGGCTATGTTTTCGTTCTCAATGGTAGGGCGGTTAGTTGGAATAGTTCCAAACAAGATACTACCGTGGATTCGAAAACCGAAGCTGAGTACATTGCTGCGGCAGAGGCTGCCAAGGAGGTTGTCTGGATAAAACAGTTCTTAAGTGAACTAGGGGTAGTTCCGAGTGCCAGCAGCCCAATAAAGTTGTATTGTGACAATACTGGTGCGGTTGCGCAAGCTAAGGAATCAAGATCCAATAACAGAAACAAGCATGTACCGAGGCGTTATCACTTGATAAGAGATATAATCGCTAGAGGAGAGATAGAGTTAGAACGTGTCCCCACGGAGGATAACCTTGCTGATCCTTTCACCAAGACTTTGAGTGTTCATGTACACACTAGACATTTTGATGGTCTAGGGGTTAGACATGTAGGTGATTGACTCTAGTTCAAGTGGGAGATTGTTAATGTTAGTGTCCTAGAGACAATCCATTGTAAGGACATAATGCTCAGATAATATTCAATATTGATTTAATATTATTATTTATTTAATATTAAATATATGGTGTTGCACTTATTATAATATTATGTTGATTGTTTGCATTTGTTCTTATCTGTGTTCCCTTAAGTCATTGCTGTCATTGAGTCAGTGAGAACTCAGATGACCTAAGCATGATTCTCAAATAGCCCCAATCGAGGATCATCGAGAATGGGATATTGATGATGCAATGGAGATTGATGTGCGATCTACATCATACTCTTAGAGAGTGTAGTGAGATCTCACTTACTACGAGATACTAGGTATCTCATGATGGATGCACAAATACCTTAGAGGGTATTGGTATACCCATCCGAGAAACCGTTTGATGTAGTTCCACTATTTGTGTCTACGGGTGTCTCGGTTAGTGGGAGCGATGCGATACTCCTTTGACTTGAGGTCAATACGCACGACATGTGTGGAGTGATGAACTTTGACCATGACCGACGCTTTCACCCTCCATGGGTGGATATGGATTGGATTGAGTTCATCACGAAGTGCATGTGCGTGGTAGTTGAGCCAAGAAAAAGATTCATTCCTCAAAGTGGATTTAGAGAGAATACTCATCTTCTCATCATAATTGGATCAAAGTCATTGGCCAATGCACGTCAACTTGGACTTTGTGGCCAAGTGTGACCAATGATCAATTCATGATTAGAGATAAATTGATTAAATTATTTGAATAGACACTTCATCATGTTCAAGACTAATCGAGTATTCGTGAATGAAAGGAGGAAATCGTAATAACACATGTTACAATTACAGGTAGTTGCACGTTTCTCGCAACGTACCTCATATATTGAGAATGTCTGATTTATTGTATAGGGTTCAATTAAAACCGTTAGTTTGAGTAATCGCTCGATATATGGGGCCTATGGGTCACACGACAAGTAACTCCCATGTGCGGATTATGGTTGGTTGATTAAGTATTAAATTGGATTTAATATTTAATTTGTGGAGAATTAATAATATATTAATTTAGAATTAATTATTATCACTATTTAATTAAATTAGATTTAATTAAATAGGAATCCCAAAATAATATTATGGAATATTATTGTAGGAAAATATTCGTAGGGAAAAACATATCTTTGAGATTTGTTTTGCAAGATTAGGGAATATCTTCCTAATAAAGATTGCTTGAGATTTAAGTTAATCTCTCCCTATATATATATGACATCTTGTGATTCATTAAAAGGTTGTTCTTCAAGAAAACTCAGTTTCTCCATAAAATCTAGATTAGAGATTTTCCTAGCAAATTCCGTCTCAGATTCAACGCTGACATATCTGTGCAAGTCTGTCCACGGGGATTACGTGGATACCATAGTTGAGAAATCTGCTATCGAATCACTGTAAGGTTTCTCGTTATGATTATTGTAATCGTTTATGTAATTAATTGTTCGTTGTTGGTGAACTGTTTATTTTCGATGTGCATGTTTTATGTGATTACGTGCCTCTAAATTCCAACAGATCCATCCCTGGATACTTGTAATTACTCTTTTAGTGATTGACTTGAATGCCCAGAGTTGTGATTGGATGTTGACTTCTTTCCTTGTTTGTCAACATCGCTTATTCTTTGATTCTTTGTACAATCTTGGATATTTTTATCCCCGATTAATATACTTTTCTTTACCGATAAAAAAAAAAAACATATTACTGCGTACTCTAGTGTTTAACATAAAAAAAAAAAAATATATCATTTTTGTTCTTTAGTTTACATTGTCATTAATCAAAACCTAACCTCCAACGCAACCATCCAAATTTCAATGTTTATGTATGTGTATAATATATAGAACGAAAAATGGCATAATGGATATATAGATATTTAAGTAAGTACTATTTCCTCCGTCCCAAACTTAATGGTAAAGTATCCATTATTTTTGTCTCAAACTTAATGATAAAGTTACTTACACACTTTATTACTTTATCACTTTATCACATAAAATATTAATAAACAACTCTTTCTACCCCCAATTACCTATCAATTTATCACTTTATCACTTTATCATATAAAATACTACGTCCTTCGTCCCAAGATGACTTGAACACTGAAAATGACACGCAAACCAAGTAAAGTGAGTTTTAATGGGTTTTAGTGGAATAAAATAAGGGTGATGTGAGTGTATTAATATTATATTTGTTTCCATTTTGGGAGTGTTCAAGTAATGTTGGGACGTCCAAATAAGGCAAGTGTTCAAGTAATGTTGGGACGGATGGAGTAATATACAACTCTTTCTACCCCACCACTTTATCATTTTTCCACTAAATGCTTATGAACAGTCAAAATACCATAGAGTTTGGAACAGAGGGAGTACATTATAGTAAATATATTATTTTATGTATATATAATTTTGGAAATGTTCTTACTTCTTAGTGAAAATCTGAAATATTTAAATTAAATAATAAAAAAAATTAGCAAAAATATCTTATATTGATAGTTCAAACTCGTTTTTACCCTCTCTTGATAATTTTTTTTCTTTTATGGCACATTTATCCTTAATAAAAAAAGTCGCGCACGGAAGTTGTGCATAGGTTGCACATGGATCACGCATGAATCGTACATAGATAGCGCATGTGTAGCGCGACCCATGTATACAATGGCGACACCAGAAATTCGGATTGGGGGGCAACTTAATAGCTAAAATATAAAAATATATATATATTACATTTAAAGAGTATATCACGTGTATTAGAATCAATTTTTTATGGAATTAAAAAAAATTATTTGTATTACATTTAAAATCCATTTACTTTTTTTTAATTGGTAAAAGGAAAATTTTATAACAGTGGTATAAGAACATATATATACAGTGGTATAAGAAATCCATTTACAATATTAACAGCCTATCATAAATAACAACATTTAACATGTGTATAAAATTGATCTCAGTTATATATTTAGAAAACTCTACATATATACAAACTGAACCATCAAATAAAAGTACATGAATTTAGTACATTATATATTAATCGTGGAATGCATCTATAATCAATAAGTAAATTATATAATCAGGTAATTAATATTGATATTAAAAAAATTAAGATAAATAATATTTGTAATAAATTTAGAGTTGTAGCAGGGTAAAATAAAAAAAGAGATTGAACTACATATATTTAGAAGTGTATAAAGATATTAGAAAAATGAGAAAAAATCGACTAATTAAGCATCATACATTCAAAATGTTAAAGGAAAAAAATGAAGCTTAAATGATAATTGAACCCTGATTGATAAGGAGACAAAGACCATTACAAAACACTAAAACCACTAAGGCCCCATAATAATTAATAATTATATAAAAAATAAACATATATATACAAAACATTCACCCTTGGCTCCGTCCTTGCATGCATATATATTAATATTGATTTCACATGTAAGTTGTTCCACATTGAAATATTGAAAGAGTGAGACTAACTTATATTTCTAGTGGGTCACTCCTTTTATCATTAATTGATTTTAGGATGGAACCTCACTATGAGTGTGACTAGTATTCTTCGTATATTGAGTGTGCTTCAATGTATGGAACCGCGTCCGTGTCACCTCCCAACAAGGGTGGACTGTAGTGTTGGCTGGACTAGGTTGGGCTGTAGACCGCTCTGTTTTTTGGAAGAAAAAAAATTACTATTAAAAAATAATTAAAAGGGCGGACTGTAGTATTGGCTAGACTGGGTTGTAGCCCGTCCTGTTTTTTGGCCACTTAAAAAATAATCGAACCTACGACCTTTTGGTAAAGGGATCAAAAGCTTTACCACCAAGCTACTTTCATCTTTGTTACTTATTTAAAAATTATATGTATATTTCTTTTAAATAAATTACAATTATATATGTATATTTTGTTTCCAAAAGCTTTCAGCCGCCCTAATTCTACATGAACCTTGTTACATATTACGATTATTGAGATATGAAAATAAAACTCTGATTATTAATGTGTTATTACAAAATTTATCATGAGGTCTACGGTGATGGAGTATTGATGATGTATGTATAACGATACATATTTGAGAAATGTTTGAATATTTTCATGAGGTCGATCGTATCAAGATCAAATAGTTATAGTTAGATTTTGTTTTTAAAGGAATTAATTAAGTAGTTAGAAATAAGAAGAAAGACTAGCTAGTAAAATTTAACTTATCCACTTTAATGAGGGAATCTTAGATGTGGAAATTATAACTCAAAGATGCATCGGATGGTTCAAAAACTTTTATAGACCCTCGTTACTTGTAAGATTCTATCTTCCTAACTTAATATATACTACCTACTTTCAATTGAAAATTAAGTTTAACTGATCGATTTCACCATTCACTACACCACTTTTTAATGCATGCGCAAAAAATATTTTATTTTTATAATTTAATTCCGATAAAGCCTTCAATGGGTTCTTCTTTTTAGATACTGACATGGCCCTTCAATGTTAATATCAAAATTATTCAAAGTTCTAACGCATCCATTATATATTAATATAGTACGAGTTAAATTTGTGGAAAATGGAATCTGTGATGGACATAGAACGTTTGGGTTTTATATATTTTGCATACCAAAATCAAATTACTTTTGTTAACTAGATGAAATGTTAACGTAGGAAAATGGTTTAATAAAGATGTGGTTTATTTTTTATTTTTTAATTCAAAGTTGTCCTTTTTTATTTTTTAAAGCAAAAGGAAAAGGAAGACAAACGCGGTAAAAACATGTAATGGGGAGCTATTTTATTATTTAATTTCTATTGTGGGCATAGGTACAAAGTTAGGAAGAAATTGTAGCAACAACCAAAACAACAAAAATAAAATATTAGTCAGAAACTTTCCTCCAAACCAATGGGGAAAACAGCTTTGATTTTATTAGTACGCACTTAAACCACACTACTGCTTCTTAATTAACTGCGATATCCAGGAGATTAGCTTTTCAGATATACTACATAAAATTGAATATATCATAACTGAAAAAGAATTTATCATTTATAATTAACTGGGTATTAATTACGGGAACTAAATTTAGGGTGACCTTTTTAACGCACCAGTTGCACCGTCCATCTAACAAAATTTTGATTTTTTAAACTAAATTTTCACTTAATTAAAAAAAAAAAAACCTTTAATCATTTGAGTTATTCCACTTTAGTTTTTGCAGTTTATTGAACAGGATTATTATTACACTAAATCGTGCTCTTAATTGTCTGAAAATCTAGGTTTTAATGTAGTTTTGATCCATTTACTATTCGAGTGGCCAAAGAGGATTGAGCCAAAAGATTAATTAAACATCGATCCATTAGATTAATTGTCCATTTGGCTAAGCTTATTTTAAATATCTTATAAGTTATAACAACTTATAAGTTATTTTAAGAGCTTATAAGATATAATTTTTAAGTAGATTATAAGTTGTTAAAGTGTTTGGCTAATACAACTTATAAATTCTTTAATAATTTTTTAATTTTTTTAATATAATTTTTTATATATAATTTTTTTTTTAAATAATTTTTTTTTCTGAATTTTTTTGTTAAAGTGTTTGGCTAATCGAAAATAAATTTTTTAATTTTTTAATTTTTTTAATATAATTTTTTTTTTTTTTTTTTTTTCTGAATTTTTTTTTACGAAACTATTTTTTTTTCTAAAAAATAAAATTTCGAATTTTTTTTCAGAATCCAGAAAATAATTTTTTTTCGAATTTTTTTCCAGAAAATATTTTTATTTTATTTTTTGGCAAAAACAAAAAAACGGGCCGGTTGGATTGAATTCGGACTGGGTTTGGATTGGGATGGGTTGAAATAGGATAGAACTTATATAATTTTTGTAAAATAAGTTGGGATATTCCAACTTATTTTTTTGGAGCTTATAAGCTTTAAAGAGCTTATTTTTAGATCTTATAAGATGTTAGAAATCTTATTTTACCAAACAAAATTAATGAACTTATAAGCTACTAAACAGTTTATAAGATGTTTTAAAGAGTTTATAAGTTGTGTCAAACACCCTCTAATACAACTTATAAGTTCTTTAATAATTTTTAAAAAATATTTTTTAATTATATAATATTTTTTTAAATAAATATTTTTTCGAAAATAATTTTTTTTTGAAAATAATTTTTTTTTAAATACTTTTTTTTTCGGAAAAGATTTTTTTTTTGAAATATTTTGTTTTCGAAAATAACTTTTTTTGCGATTTTTTTTTCGAAATATTTTGTTTTCGAAAATAAATAATTTTTTTTTCTGAAAATATATTTTTTAAAATAATTTTTTTCAGAAAATAATTTTTTCGAAATATTTTTTTTTCTAAAAATAATTTTTTTCCAAAAATAAATATTTTTTTCTGAAATTAATTTTTTTTCTGGAAATATTTTTTTTTCTGAAAATAAATTTTAAATTTCGAAAATATTTTATTTTCTAATTTTTTTGCAGAAAACAAGACGGGTTGAGTTGAATTCGGGCCGGATGTGGACCGAGATATCTTGAGATAGGGTAGAACTTATATAATTTTTGTAAAATAAGTTGGGATATCCCTGAGAGAATTTCGTCTCATCTAAAAGTTCGAGTTTGTAGAGAGAGTCGGGAATAATCTATTTACTTAATTTCCCTCAACACACTCCCCCTCACTCGTGGGCCGAATCATTGTCTCTGCTCTCTGGATAGGAAGCCCAACAGAGTCGACAATTTAAATGGGTGGAGTGCTTCCACAGGAATCGAACCCACAACCTGGGCTCTAATACCATGAGAGAATTCCGTCTCATCTAAAAGCTCGAGCTTGTAGAAAGGGTCGAGAATAATCTATTTACTTAATTTCTCTCAACACTCCCCTCACTGTGGTGGGCGAATCATCATCTCTGCTCTCTGATATAGGAAGCCCAACAGAGTGGACAATTTAAATGGGTGGAGTGTTTCCACGGGAATCGAACCCACAACCTGGACTCTAATACCATGAGAGAATTCCGTCTCATCTAAAAGCTCGAGCTTGTAGAGAGGGTCGAGAATAATCTATTTACTTAATTTCCCTCAACAATCCCAACTTATTTTTTTGGAGCTTATAAGGTCTAAAGAGTTTTTTTTGAGATCTTATAAGATATTAAATATTTTATTTTGCCAAACAAAATTAAGGAGTTTATAAACTCTTAAACAACTTATAAGTTGTTTTGAAGAGCTTATAAGCTATGTCAAACGGGCCCTGAGTATGGATAGCCCTAATGTCATATGTTTGCCATGTAATTGTAACGACTAGTCAGTAATAAAATTACAGTTGATTGATAAAGACAGTCATAATAATTTAAATATAATATATATTTAATTCGATTATTCGATTCAGTATAATTTTCGATGGTTAAACACAAATTTTTATATGGTTAATTCAATAGTATCCAAATCCGTTAAAAAACAAAATCAGTCGGTGTGAATTTCCATACTGATTCAGTAATCTTCAAACTCCATGTTAAACATGGAAAAGACCTCTAAAGCATTATAACTAGGGGTGGTGAAAATGTCGGAAATTTTGATATATATCATACTTATCGAATCAAAGAGTATCAAAAATACAGAATACCATAACTTTTTATATGGTAATGTAAAGTACATTTATAGAATTAGTATTTTTGTAAAACTAGTATATCATTACAACATACATACCAACACCCTATATAAATTTGGCTTAATTGCGTAAAAAATCACGATTTTTTTTGTAAAAATTGCAATTTAATCTCAACATTTGAATTTTGGTAAATAAAACTCAATTTTAACAATCTTTTGCAAATCGAGCTCACGGGCAGAACACCTCCTGCCTGTAAATGACATGACATCCTAGCTGGAAAAAACTTATCATCTCATCATCCACCTGGCTAAACTCTATTAATTTTTCTGAAGAAAACGTTGGTTCACCTTTGTAAATAACTCCAAAATAAACGTAAGGCGTTGTACTGAATAAATTGTAGATGTAGAAAATGATATCAAAATCCCAAAACAAAATCCCATTTCAAAGAATCGTAAATGCAAAAATTATTCTCCATTAAAAATGATACTACCTCCGTCTCAAAGTTATTTGTCCCTTTGCTTTTGATATGGGTTTTTTATTGGGATGGAGAGAGTAGTATTTAAAGTGATAAAGTGGTTTTTTATTGAGGGTATTGTAGTTTTATATATGTTATCACTAAAATAGATATTTTTTTGGGTAAAAGTAATTACATGATATGTAATTTCGAAATGTCGTGACGGGTCATTTTTTAAAAGGGATGGAGGGAGTATAAAAAATTGAGAAAAAAATAGTGGGTTTATCAACCTTATAGAAAAGACACCACCAAAACCTTCTATTTTGATTCTCATTAGTCACGGGCATAAAATCTGGTAGACTCAACACCATGACCACAAAGCTTAGGAGCAACACTGTTGGGAAGAAGATGGTAAATTGGACGAATAACGGTATCCGCTCAACATGAACGAATCACTTCAATGAACGATCTAAAATGGGTTGAACAAGATGAGATTTCAGAGGAATGCGATTTCAGTGTGGCAGGAATTTCATTTTAGGGCTCAAGAAAATTAGGAAATTCTATTTGAGTTTAGGGTGTTAACAATTATAGAATAGATTATCGATCAGGTGTGAACATCGTCATTTTGGCTAGGTAGATGATGAGATGGTAAATTTTTTCCACCTAGGATACCACATCATTTACGGACAGAAATTGTTCTGCCCGTGAGTTATATTTGCAAAAAAATTGTTACAATTAGGTTTTATTTACCAAAATTCAAAGGTTGGATTAAATTGCAATTTTTGAAAAGATCGTGAATTTTTCAATTAAGCCTATATATTTTGGTATACCAAAATTTAGATTAAAACAGCATACTGAAATTTCGGTATGAAACTATAAATACTGATACTGTTAAAAGACTTTCGTATACCAAAATTTCAATAGTGTCGATAATTTACAACTCAATTGTCATAAACCACAAAGCCAATCTGCTCCCAATGCTAAAGTCTCAGTTATCAAATCAAAATCAACTCGTGCTGTGAATTGGAAACCTTCACAGCAGAATGTATAAAAGTAAACAAATAAAAGTACAGTTCCAATTTATCCATCACTTGGCAGATGAAGGTTTGGTCTTTTTACCTCCCTTCTTTCTTGAGACACTACTCTCCGGTGCTTCCGCCTCTTCTGCTTTTTGTTCTGCCTCTAAAAGATAGCCAGCTAAAATTGTATACAAAATCGGAAAATAAATGTCAATATGGCGTACTGTATCTGTATGTAATTCTTGAATTCAGTAACCGGAAGGTATGAATGTTTACCTCATCGAGTATTGGCTTCAGTTCCTTGTACCTATCTTTCGCAAGATCGAATCCATCTTTACGGAGTTCCTATATTTCAAAATCGTAGCAAAAGGCTATCAAAAGATGCAGCTAGTATCGACAAGATTATACATTTCTTTGAAATGATAAATTGGTTTTTTTTTTTCAAGGAGTGAATATAAAAGCCCTCCATCAAAGATCCTTATTTTTTTTTTGGATAACTCGGTATCTAGCCCAAAGACCGACTAATCCGGGTAACCAGAACATCAAAAATCCATATATTAATAGCCATTCAAGATTGAAATACTAATCTCAAGATGCACACAATAAGGCAGTTCAAGCTACTAAGAACCAAGATTCTATTCTCAACTTACACACACTATTGTTAACTTTCAAAAAAAAAAAAAATCAATGTTCTCCTCGAGATCATTTTTAACACTAGTTTGTTTACCTGAGAGCCTTCAATTGTTTTAGTAAAACAAAATAGAATAACTTGATAGCATGTGGAACACCCAATAAAAAGCAAACTAAATGAATTCGAACAGAAAAATGACCTTCCCAGTGTATTGTGTATGTTCGTATGCAGCCATTTGCCAGTACATATTTGTGCGTTTGTAGAAGTCCTTTAGAGTTTCGCCAGGCTTTGTAGATAAAGGTGTGATCAGAGGGCATGATGACTAGGTATAATCAAATTAATGGCATAATGCATCAACGGGTCCGTAAACTATCAATTTTTGTTTCGATTGGAACTATTTTTGGTTTTCAAAAGCCCTTCAAGTATCGAAATTTTATTTCACGAGCTTCCTTGAGACGAAGAATTTTTCTTAATGGTCCCGCTAAATAGGTGGTTAAGTTTATTTATATCTTGATGTGTTTGGTGCAAGTTGTTTTTGCCCTAAAACGTCAGGTGATGAGTACCTAAAGTGATTAGTGCAAACTACTTTTGTATATATTTAAATTAAATAAAGTTGAAATGTACATTATCTAATGAGACCATTAAGTTAATTAAAGAAATGTCAATTTCGTCTCGAGGGAGCTCGTGAAATAAAATTAAAACCAAGAATAATTTGAGGACCTATCGAAATAAAAGTTGATAGTTTATGGACCTTTTTTATGCCCAACTTAAATTTGTACAAAATGTAGAGCGTATCGTCGGTGTTCTCTGTGAATCAGAAAGACCAAGGCTAGCTCTAATTTGTTCAATCCTGGACCTTTTCTCCTTCCTTCGAAGGTTTTTTCCTCCCTTTATTATAGCTACAGCATCCCCCATTTGAGCACTATGTGTAGCCTTCATAGAATAAAAATTAGAAATTAGTTTTGATTTTGGTTCTCTGAGAAAGCTAACAAGTGAAAAATAGCAACTCTTTTTTTTTTTTTATTAACAGAAACACCTCCGACTCTTCATCTTCATCGCCGTCATCTTCACTGTCAGAGTCTCCGTTTTCATCTTCGTCTTCATCATCATCTTCACTTTGGTCGTCTTCGTCATCTTCATTATCTGATGCTTCAATCCATTCTGATTCAGATGCCTGTACGAAGCAAGAAATCAAACTCACTTCTCAGATATGCACAACTAATACTGTTCAATGAAATCACTGACACTGTTGGGTGAAAACAGCTAATACTGACTTACTAATACATTTTAGTAAAACAACTAATATCATTTAAATATGCACTCGAGTTGCACGGTGCAACTGGTGCATTGAAGTATTTGCCTATTTTCAACTAGGCATAAACTGCACATTACACTGTAATTGGAAATAAAGTTGTACTAAAATTCATATCATTGATGAAAAACCGCATAGAAAATTACAAAAGTACAATAACTCCTTATGTAATAATGCAGGAGAAAGATAATATATAGAGCGCATTTATACTGAGAAGATATACAAACCGGAATGATGCACTTCCATGCTTCCAGTTTATTAAGGTTAAGTGCATATAGATCATCGAGTGTAATCTCTCTATCGTTAATTTCCATCATGCCACCATAAATATATAGGGTATCTTTTCCAACAACCGTACAAGAATTGATCCGTCCACAAGGTTTCACTACCTGCAAATTAGATTGAAATAAATTCACAGGTATTACATAAACAACAAAATAAAATAGAAATAAAAAATATGTAATGAGAAATCTCTGGTAAAACGGAATTTTGCACCATGACGTTCTTACTAGATCCGGAACCTTCCATAATATCAGTAATTGATACATTTTTATGCAGATTAACAGACATTTTTTTAATGTCACTGTCCATGTCAGCATCATCGTTATCTGATACTTCATCTTCATCAGACAGAATATTTTCCATTTCTGTGGGTCCCGTCTTGTTTTGAAGATCAATATCATTGACTCTCTCATCTGACTTATTCTTTAACTGCAATGTCATGAAACAGGAACCATGGAATGTCAATCATCAGATACCTCAAAAACTACTGAAAGAAGAAAAATGTCATATCCATTCACAACCTGAAAATTAGGAAACTATTAATGTGGGGCCCGAAAGATAGAAACTATCAGTTTATAACTCGGAATTATTAATGCCATGTTCGGCATCTTATAGTTTAAATCTTATTTATTAATGTACGTATTATTTTTTCCTTCCAACTTTCTTATTTTAATATTTTCCACTTATGTTAAATTAATATACGTATCTTCTGTATTTTGGAATTGTGAGTTATAAAAATATTGTTGGCTAACTAGAAACTAAGTGTCAAACATGATTTTAAATGTGTAAATTCTAAATTGATAGTTTCTATCTTTCAAGTCTCAGATTGATAGGTTTCTATTTTTCAGATTCTAAATCAATAGGAAAAATCTTTCAGGTCCATAATTAATAGTTTTACTACTGTTCAGGCCATGAATTGGTAAAACTCTTATAAGATCGTATAGGTTGCACTTGATGCCACAGACACAATTATTTAGGTCATCAAAATGGATAGCTGACAAGAGTACCTTGTTTTTTGTTGCCTTCTCCTTTCGCAACTCCAACGGATACCTTTTTCAAACATAAGAATGAATCACCATGATTTAGCATGATAACTCCTAAGCAGAGTAAGAAGATAACGAAAGATAAAAGAAAAGGAAGAATAACACAATCTCCATGTATCTCCTAACAGTATCTATAAGCGAGCACTAATGTTTACTGCTAATTGTTAAACTTTTTAAATCATTGTAATGACAATCATTTCAGTTTATGGCACTAATCCAATATACCATGTTCCTCCCCCAAGATTTTATTTGAGGAGTTTTACGCTCTTGCCCTTGATTCCCAACAAAAAACAACAGTACATATCTATATCTAGAACAGACCATATTACGGAATCTATACTGCAGAATTCAGATATTATGATGGTATTTACTTATAGAGCAGTTTAAAAAATAAAAGCAACTGTAAAGCTAGATGTTACCAGCGATGATTATCTAGTTGAAACCCATAGATTTCATTCAAGAACAGGCTCATCATTAAGTCACATGTGCATAAAGTTGGGTCAGAGTTTTGCATAAAAATGCATGGACTCAATTGAGTTAAAGAGCAATACACGGTCTCAGTAAAATATATAGCTCTTTGGCCACCATAAGGAGATGAAAAGGTGGAAGCAATGAAGAAAAATATATAACAAAGACTAATTACATCATAATGAAGTTGTCATATCATTTATTAAATCTTAAAGATCTAACATTAGTTCTCATTTTGTCCAGTCTATCACGGGATCTTACATGCAGCAAGTTTCATTTTTGAATCTTTCTGCACTGATAAAGCATGCATGCATTTGAATTCAGTATCTAGACAAGATTGTAAATTACCAAAACTTTGTCAGGGGGGAATTTTCAAATATTAAAAGCAAACCATCTAATTTCAGCTGTAAGGGTATTATCTGAATCAGTATGCACCAACTGCACTGTGCAACTCAAGTGCATATTTATATGGCATTAGTTGTTTTACTTGTTGTTCAGTACTAGTTGTTTTCACTGAACAGTATTAGTTGTTCTTATTGAACAGTATTAGTCGTGCACCAGTTGCACCATGCAACTAAAGTGTCATTTTAAATGGAATTAGTTATTTTACTAAAAAGTATTAGTTGTTTTCACTGAACATATTAGTTGTTTTCATTGAACAGTATTACTCTTGAATCAGTTGACAAGAAAAGTAGTAGGTACCTTCCATTTCCATATCCACCACTCCTCCAAAGAGCATGGCTCTCTTCTTATGGACACACATAGAGAAACCAGCACGAGGTCCGGGAGGCATCCCACTCTTCTTCACCTTTTAAATCAAATATGAAAGAAAGTATTAACTGGCTGTAAAAAAATTAAGGGGACTAAGAAAAACACAGTATTTAATGAAAATATGCAAACCCATGAAAGCTAAAGTAGTCCATTACAATCTGCTTAGTCATTGAGTCCTATTAAATCCTCACTGTGAATGAATAACAGAATAAGTAGCTAACGAAACACAGATACCTTATTCCATTCCCAGGTTCTAGGATCAAGACACCAAATGTCTGAATGAACAACTCCTTTCTCGGAGATTTTTTTATCTGACGATGACACCTCCTTTGAGTAGCCACCATATAAATAAATCTAAAATAAAAATTAATAAGTGAGATGCCAAATGTGAGAATGCAGTATTTTTAGCAATATTAAGTTCAACAATAATCACAAGGCTGTTGTACCGTAAAATCCATATAGGTACTGATGAATATTACTACCAATGTTCCTAATTATTTGTCTGATTTTATCCATTCACACAAACCAATATTTCATTAATAGGAGATCAAAAGACTACTTGACGGCTGACGCTTATTTATTACTACCTGATGATATCTATAAGTTTATAATCACAAAAAGATTATTAGTATTTATTATGGGAATTTATGGAAAATAGGGTAATTTTTTATTGATATTAGTGGGGTGACAAATAATTAAGAACACCATTTTGGATAGAATCAGACAGATAATTAGGAATGGGGTAGTATATATTTGGGGTGTGTTTGCCCAATATGATAGTGTTAGGATGGCTGGTGGTCTCGCATGTTGTACTAACTCTTCAGCCCTGTAAAAATACCGGGCTCGATTTTTTATATCTCAATTTTGTGTGTTTATGCAACCCATTTCAAATCATGGATACACAAACCCACACAAAAGTTGACATGATAATGTAAGAAATCATGAGTCTCATAACAACCTATACAAAACACTCCCTTAAATGTCAAAAAGGAAACACGTAAACAGAAAAGTGGCACTTACCTCATCTTGGTAAACAAAAAACTGGAATCCACTTCGAGGGCTTGGCCACATGCATCCTAGTCTAGGCTTTATCTTTTGCCACTACAATGACGAAAATTACCAAATTGGCCTTAACAAATCTGAATTCAAGTGGCAAAAATTATCAAGGAAGGGTAAGTTGCACACATATACAATACCTTATACTGATCCAGATCAAATACATGCAGATCATTGAAATACCTGCATACAGATGAAGTTTTTTAGATGGAAAACGTAACTATCCAGAAATTTACAACACTACCCCTGGGACATCCGGTCCTGCGTTTTGACCAATTTTTCAGCAAATTAATTCCAGCTGTGATTGATTAATTCATGTGACTGGCCTAGCTATAATTATCATTTACCTCAGGAGTGTCATTCTGTTAGTTTAAGTTTCAGCTATTATACCTCCTTTTAGATTTTAATTTTTTAATATAAACACAACAATTGAAAAAACTAATCAATTAAGAAGCAATGGAAGAACCAGAAAACTACCTCACTTCTCTAAGAGTATCATAGAAACCTCCAAAAACTATGATTTTGTGCTTACACAAGACCTGCAAAATAATGACAATCATGCCAAAATGTTGTTGAAATTATTAAAGTAAAATAACAGAAAAGAAACTGATTTCTCTGCTTGATCTTTTATTTATTAAAATGATCTTTTTCATGACAGGAAAGAAATTGGTTTCTACAAATATAAAGCATGACTGCCACTAATGTTCAACCAATTGATGATGTTTGTTTATTGTCATCCCCAAAATATGTCAAAATATCATTAATTATTACTCTCCAAAACACAATCCTAAAACAAAATGAAACATACATGACATTCAGATTACATTTCGACATAAAATCTTCTCCCAAACACACACAAAATAAAAGCAAACATTCCTCTAATTCCATAAGTCATTTGCTCGTGTCCCTCTGAAAATGCTTACATAAAGTTAAAACACTACTCTATTTAAAACGCAAAACAAACAAAAACCAATATTATTTATCAATATTTTGAAATCCAGATTCCAAAATCCTCTAAATCCCAAACCAAACATATCTTTAGAAGTTAGTTTCCTAGAAAAATCATATGCATAAGTTTCACTTCCCCATACATAAGGACTGAGTAGATACCAGTTGGTAATCAATAAGATTACATTCATTACTACACTTCCCCAAAAATGAATTCAAGCCAATAGAGAAAGCATTGACTTACCATTCGATGACCTGAACGAGGGCTAGGGCAACCTTTATAGTTCAGTTGCTCCCACTGGTTTGTTTTTAGATCCAGAGACCAGAAGTCCTGTAAATGCATTTCAGAGTTAATATTCAGGTTGGCAGAAATTTCTTCAATCATTGCTAACAATTTGTACCTTGTAGTGGTGAAAACGCTCTTGATTCGGAGATGTAAATTCACCACCTGATTGCATCAAACAGAAAAGTTAAAAAAATCATCATCATAATTCATAATTCTTCAGAATATTTTAAGTATTGTTGCAATTAGGGTTCTACCGTAAATATAAAGATAATTCTTCCAGGCAACAGCCTGATGAGCGCTTCGAGGAGGCGAACTATTGGGGCTTGAAATCAATTTCCACTCTTGTTTTTCCACATCATACCGGTATAGATCACCATAAACAAATGTCTGCAAAAATATTCCATTGTCAAAATTATTAGTGACAAAATTAGAGAGGTTATACTGGGGACGTTTTCAACAGCTTAATCTGATTATTTAATCAGCTTCTGCTTTGCAAAAGCTAATTTGAGTGTTTTCAAATCGAATGTTTCTACTTAAATTAATCACCTATAATCCAAAATCTAAAAGCTGGAAGGAGTATGCTTCTAGATGATTCTGCTTTTGTTCTAATATTTTACCTTTTACCAAACACTAAACTTCTAGTTTCTACAAATTTGGCAAACACTAATCACTTTTACTATTAAAGCAATTTTACTCACAATGACCAGATTAAATCACTTTCTCAAAATCATATTTTTTTGCAAACAGACCACTGTTTGCCTAATCTCTTAAGACGTCTTCACATTGCTTGCACACTTCCTACACATCAAAAATATTGAACATAAAATTTAAAACTTTCATTGAACTAACTTACACATTGAAGGCATGTAAGAAATCTCAATCCTTGTACTAAGGAACATCTGAAAACAACAATGAAGAAATTTACCTTGTTCCCATTGTAAAATTCACCTCCATAGATTATCAATTCCGTTTCTTTCAAAGGATTAACAGTTAGCTGTACAAAAAGGATTAGAAACAGTTCAATATCTTTAAGCATCAATTAAATAAAGCACCACTAAAGTTCAAATTCTACCGAACAATTTGATCTTGGAGATGGGGCAGGGACATTTTCTTCAATATGAACTTCCTTCTTCTTTGCTTCCTCTTTTTGTATACTCAACTGCATTCAACAATAAGAATTGCAGAACTCATCTCACAGCAATATAAAACCACTTTTTACAATCTCAAAAGGACAATGAATTCATCTACTTCTAAAAATGTAACTGAGGAACACATTAGTCAGTTGGTCTTGTGTAAATCAGTTTTACTGAGCATCTGTGTTTCAGCTAATACTTTGTAGCAATTCAACTAATACCTTTTAAAATAAAAGAAATACTATCAAACTATTAGTACCTTTTAATGCAAAAAGTAATACTGTTCGAAAGTACACACAAAATACAAACCAGAAAAAAACTAGCACCTGTTTTGCAACTAATACTTTATAGTAAAGCAACTAATACCTTCTAATGAAACAACTAATACTATCAAACTAATACCTTCTAACGAAACAGCTAATACTGTCCCTAAATACATACAAAATGCAAACCAGGTAAAAGTGGTTTACACAAGATTTTGCCCACATTAGTTAATTAATTGAAAAGACTGTTGCTTTTCAAGAAAGTGTTGATAGAATCCATATAAGGATTACCAAAATAGCATCGATGTCGTCTTCAGGAGAGAGTTTCTTGGACTCTCTTCGAGCTTTCTTTTCCTCGGCCTTTGCAGTTTTCTTCACGGTCTTCTCTTTTCCGGTTTTACCATTTAATGTTTCTTTCTGCTCTTTTCTTCTGTCGTTGCCGCCGTCGTTAGATGGTTTCACTGTACCAGGCGGCTGAGCTCTTGAGGAGTTGGAAGGAAAACTTTTTTCAGGGTTTAAGTCCAACTTCAAAAAAATCTTGTCCTACTCGGGATTTTTTTTTTTTTTTACCCAATTTTAAGGGAGTGCTCGGTAAATTTAAGGGAACGAGAAAGGGAAGGAAAAGGTTTAGGAGTGATTGATTCCTAAAAGGCGCGGCTAATCATATACCCCCGTTATTTTACCCATCGAATTTTAATTTTATATTTTACTCAACCCACACAATATGAATAATTTATTTTACCCCTCATATAAAATGTCTATTACATTGGTCGAATTATAGGAAGGTCGATTAATCTTATTAATTTTTTAAAATATCAACCATTTTTGTCGATATTGGTAAATGTCGACCACACTAGTTGACAAAACAAAAAGTTAGCTATGGACAACCGACATTTTTGCGATTTTCAGTCTTTTTTTTTACACTAAACACGCAAAAACTCTATATATATATATCATTTAAACTTATAAAATGCATACAAAAACTCTATGTATCTATAATTTGGTATGAGTCTTCAAGATGTAGAAATTTTAGAGAACTAGGGTTTTTTTTTTTTTTCAAATTCCAAAAATGGTGTAAATGAGTTGGGAAAAATGATGTACATGTATTTAGATCTGGGGTGTATTGAGTAAAAAATATTTTTAAAATTTTAATATAATAAATATGCATTAAGGGTATCTTAGTTTATTTACATTAAGACATTTTAAACATAAAATTATTTTGAGTGTATAACAAAAACTCGTGTGTTATTAGTTGTGGCCTTCCTTAAAAAACACGTTTCATTTCATTTTTTAACATAAAATATAAAATTCCAATTCATTCTCATTCCTTATCATTTAAATTGCTAAATCAAGTGTTAAACCAAGCATTTGGTCATTTTGTATTTCAGGTGCACCGTAATTACATAGTGTATTTTTAAAAATATAAATTGTTGTAATGAAATATACAACTTATTAACATTGAAATGTGTAGCATGTGTTTGTGAAACAAATTGTATAAATTAAAAATACACTATGGATTGTATGCAAGACTAAATGCATCTGAAGACTGCACCATTTTAAATTGGTATAAGACATTAAAAAAACTTATAAACTATCAAATTTTATTTTAGAAGGCCCATGAACTATTTTTTATTTTAAAAAACTCTCAAATTATATGATTCTTGTTCGTGAGGCCCCTGCTAATGAAAATTCATGAATTTTGCTGAGCCAACTTAATGTTTTCTATAACGAACTGTCCAAAAAATACTTTATAAAATAAGATATATATATATATATATATAGTTCAAGGGCTTATTAAAAAATTATAGTTTAAGAGCCTTATGAATCAAATTTATATAGGTTGAGGATTGTTTATAATAAAAAATAGTTCAGGGGCCTTTTGAAACAAAAATTGATAATTTAGAAGCCTTTTGATGCATTGTGCCTTTTAAATTTGACCAAAATATTCTATACAAAAATTAATATGAGAGGGTTTCAATCTCATATAAGTATTCCATCACGTGGACTTGTGACCCTGCCCGAATAATATTTTTAAAAAACGTGAAGTCTACATGTTATAGAGGGGCTCAGTCTCATATATGAGATCTTCTCACATAAAACTTCCTCAATATTGTATTAAAACTTAACTTACAATAATATTTAAAGATGGTGATTTATTTGTAATTATCCAAAAGTTTAGATTAAATTGCAATATAGTGAAAAATAGTAATTTTATTTGCAGTTAAGCTTTAAAATTTTATCTATTTAATTTGGGCCCTAAGTAAAATTTATTTTTTCGTTGCTTGTGGCAAGTATTTTTGTAGGTGTTTTGCAAAATGGGTGCATACAACTGCGAAGTTGAAAAAAAAAAAGTGTACTTGTTGGTACCAACTCAACAGAAGAAGATAATTCAAACTCATAAGAGCCGTTGATCCTAAACTTTTATCGAAGATCTCTACATATCCCTAGATTCTATCATGAAAAGATTCAAATCTCTAGTAGAGATTTATCAAACATACAATTTTACAATGGTGGAGCCAAAAATTATTTAGAAGCTTTTAGAGAAGTGATCCAGATAAAAGCAATAAACGAGGAGATACAAATTATCGAGAAAAACTGAATGTGGAAGCTCACAAATCATCCACAAGATCAAGTACCACTTTATTGTAGAAGCAAAATCGAACAACAAAAATAAATCGAGTTCTTGAACATTGCAAAACATTGCAAGACCGCCCGACCACCATGTCATGTTCTTTCTTTCAAATAAACCATTTTGTTCCGGTGTGTATTCGACAGTGAGTTGATGCTAAATGCCTTTCTCTTCACAATTTGGTGAATTTAGTAGAAGTGTATTCCTTTCCCAATCACTTTATCATCTCGATTTTATAATCACTCCGATTTTCGACTAATTGCAAAATTTCACATGGAAAATAGACCCACGTCATTTTCGTATAGTCATTATAAAGTAGTTGTTGCAAGCAGTTGCCTCAATATAGTCACCATTAATGGCTTCAACACCATGAATATACCTGTCAGAACGGGTCGGCGGGTCGAGCCGGCCCAAAACCCACCTCAACCCACCTTTTGGGCTTGGGCCTGAAATTAGTCAACACAATCCAACCTCAGAATAATTTTTTAGGCCAATCAACTTATAATAAATTTTAAACATGTAAACAATGTCCACAAAAATAGTTTTAATAAATAAAAGTGCATATCAAAGTTGTTCAACATAAAATATAATCTCAAAATAGCAATTAAAGTTCATAAGCATAAGTTTAAATGCACAAACACTTTTGTGAAGCTGTGCAGCGGCTGTGATAATTTAATTTCTAGAGTTTCTTTATTTTTTAAGCTTTTGTTTTCCATGAGTGTTAGTAACTGTTGCGAGTCATTTTTTATCGAGAGTATTATGGGCTAATTTGGTAACAACTCACAAACAAAATTTAATCAAAAAACCCAGTTTTTTTCACATGAGGGAAACATAAATTTTTTTAAATGAAATTAAATAAAAAGAATGTCCACAAAAAATAGTTTTAATAAATAAAAAGTGCATAAAGCATCAAAAAACATAAAATATAATCTCAAAAAAATAATTTTAAAACACAAACAATTTTTCATATGATAATTTAATTTCTTTAAATATTATTTTTTATCAACATTTAAAGTTCATACCATAAAATAGTTTAAATAAATAAAAAACACTTTTTGTGAAGTTGGTCAACATAAAATTGATCATAATTTAATTTCTAAAGGGCTTCATATTTTTAAGATTTCGCTTCCTTTTGTGTTAGTAACTATAGTTGATTTATCAAACCTACCCTATTTTTATCCTAAAACATTTCCATCAAAATATTTAGTAACTAAAAAGTTGATCACAAACCTTCAAAACAGGGCTAGGCCATATGAATTTTTGAATATTTCTAACCAGAAATGAACACTCCCTTTGAAATCAGGGCTAGTATATGATTTAAGAAAAAGTAAAAGCTATTTCCGTGATTGAAATCCCAAAAACAAGCATTGATTTAAGATAAAAGTTTTCAAATATATAGGATTTCAAAAAACATATTTCTTTCTAAACAATTTCATATTCATGAGTTCCTCAACAAAAAATATTTGAACCCAAACAAGAAATATTTGAACCAGAAATATAACCTGTTTAGGCAGCATTGCCACGCTTCGCCATCTTTTCCAATACTTTATGAGCCATTTCCATGTTTGAACTAGATGCAAAAGCATCTATTACAGCTTGGTATATATAAGTATCAGGTAACATATCTTTCACTTCCATCTTCTGCAGATAAAGGAAAGCACAATCCGGGTCCCGACACTTGCAAAGCCCATTAATAAGAGCCATATAACCAACCCTATTTGGCTTACATCCCTTATTCTCCATTTCAATCCAAACATTAATAGCATCATTCGGTTTTCCAGCATTGCACAATCCATCCACAAGAGTTGTGTAAGTAATCACATTGGGTTCCTTTTCTTCATCTTTCATTCTTGAGAAATATAAAAGAGCCTGATCAGTGTTCCCATCTTTGCACCAGCCATCAATCAGTAAGTTGTACGTAACTACTGATGGAACGAGCCCTTTATCATGAATCTCGTTCAGAATATCCTCAGCTTCTGTAACCCTCTTAGCCTTACAAAGGCCCTTAATGATAGTGTTGAAGGCCACTACATCAGCACAATAGCCTCGATCATCACAAATTTCTCTGAATATCTTCAGACCACGATCTAATTCATTCATGTTCAGAAAACCATCAATTACTGCTGAGTATGCAATCATATCCGGTAGGAATCCTTCTTTACTCATATCAGTAAGGAAATTATAAGCTTCATCAGCCTTTCCATTTTCACATAGCTTTGTAACAAGAAGTGTATAGTATTTTATCCAGGGTTCATGCCCACGAATACGCATCTCCCTTAACAAATCTAGAGCTCCTGCAACATCTTGTCTTCTACAAAAGCACCCAAATATGCAATTAAAAGTAAAATGTGTTGGCTGGATTTCTTTCTTCTTCATCTCATTTAAAAGATCAAAGCATTCACTCAACCCATCAGCATTACTTAAACACTGGATTAAATTATTAAAAAGTACCACACTACGTCTACAACCCATGTTAAGGAACAGATCTAGAGCCATATCTAACTTATTAGCATTGCATAAACCATCAATAACAGTTTGAAAGCAAGTAATATCAGGCTTCAAGGTTATAGAAGTCATTTCATCTGCTTGAACATTTCCATTCTTACCAGATCCTGCCTTCAGCAGATAATAAGCTTTATCAGCATATCCACCATTAACAAGACCTGTCAAAAATAGAACTATAAAGTGGCATCCGCTAAATACCAACATCCAATTCCATCAAAAATCGTATCTTAAAACAGCCAAAAGCCCAACTGAATCATGACTTGAGCTGTTCCCAAAATAAAAACTGGGCCCATCCATTTAATCAGCCAAAAGCAAGGAAATAACTCAGTATTGGCTGATGTCCAGGAAAAAATAGCCCAGATTCATGAAAAAACAGCATGTTCATATTTTAATGGCCCAATAAAATCTTTGGCTTTTAAATATCCCCTAAGCCTCATTATTCTTATATCAGATGGGCTCACCCTCCAACACGGATTAGAACAAATCAATAAAAAGGCGCTGAACATCTGGCAGATATCTAAGTTTTTCGGTGGTGGTGAGTGAGGTGGATGGCGACATTTTTTTTTTGGTGATGCACGCGAGGCCGAAGGCGGCGGTTGCACTCTATCAACTCGATTTTCGCTGCGTGGAAGCCCATGAATTGGAGGCGGCGAAGGCTCTGCGGCTTACGCGGTGGGGTGAGGAGGCTCATTTTGGGCAAGCTAATCTTGCGACCGTGACGCCAAATTCGGCCCAGCCCATCTTCTTTGTCAACTCAAAATCTCATGTATATGTTGGATTTTTGGAAAATAAGAGATGGGGTTTTCCAACAATCTGTTCTTGCTTTGGACAAAGAACTAAAATAGGGATGGAATTGAGAGTTTTTCCTTGTAATTTTTTTGGATTTGGATTCAAAAATTATGTTGAATTTTTTCAAAATCCCTCAACCTTCAATTATTTGCAAATGCGTTTCAGATCAATTTGAAAACCATCAAAATGATTTTGAACGAACTTTCCAGCATTGCAGTAGCACTGCAACGATAAGATTTGACGTCAAAGCATGCTTATCAATAAACCAACCCAATTTTCTCATTTCATCCAACCTATAACACATCCAAAAGCAAATCAATATCACCACTTTTAGCAAAAACCTCCAACAAACATGTTTATAGCTATAGCCATTTAAAATCATTTTTCAAACTCAAATTCAACCTGCACATAAAAAACCAATAAACCTATTATTATTCTTGAATATATCTCACAAAAAATTATAAACCAATAAATTTCAACCTATTTCACCAACACAATGCTTCAATCACAACATAATCAAACAATCAACACCTTCAACAAAAATATCTATTAACATTGATTTAAGATAAAAGTAAAATCCTACCCTGTCCAAAAACAAACACATATCGTTCTTATTCATCGTGAAGAAAATCTATAATTTCAAAACCACGTTTCCTTTGAACACCTAAATCTCTTTAACCTGTTTAGTGGGGCATTTTTCCAATACTCGAGCATTTCTTGAGATGCAAAAGCATTGCAGCCATGGCGTTATCAAACATATCTTTCAACTGTGCATCTTCTTCAGATAAAGGAAAGCTCCGAAGCCCACACTTGCAAAGCCCATTAATAAGAGCCATATAACCAACCCTATTTGGCTTACATCCCTTATTCTCCATTTCAATCCAAACATTAATAGCATCATTCGGTTTTCCAATTGAAATTCCACAAGACGTATTCAATTGGGTTCCTTTTCTTCATCTTTCATTCTTGAGAAATATAAAAGAGCCTTGATCAGATCTTTGCAATTCTCAATCAGTAAGTTGTGCGTAACTACTGATGGAACGATTTATCTGAACAAATATCCTTTTTCAAGAAAAGATGGAGATGAGGACATTTTCTCTGAATATCTTCAGACCACGTCTAATTCGTTCATGTTCAGAAAACCATCAATTGCTGAGTAAAAAATCATATCCGTAAATCCTTCTTTACTCATATCAATAAGAAATTATAAACTTCATCAGGTCGAATTGATTTTCACATAGCTTTGTAACAAGAAGTGTATAGTATTTTTTATCCAGGGTTCATGCCCACGAATCGATCTCCTTAACAAATCTAGAGCTCCTGCAACATCTTGTCTTCTACAAAAAAGCACCCAAATATGCAATTAAAAGTAAAATGTGTTGGCTGGATTTTTTCTTCTTCATCTCATTTAAAAGTGCATTCACTCAACCTATCAGCATTACTTAAACACTGGATTAAATTATTAAAAAGTATGTTGGGCCCATTTAAGGAACAGATCTAGAGCCATATCTAACTTATGGAAAACCATCAATAACAGTTTGAAAGCAAGTAATATCAGGCTTCAAGGTTATAGAAAGAAATCTGCTTGAACATTTCCATTCTTACCAGATCCTGCCTTCAGCAGATAATAAGCATTTATCAGCATATCCACCATTAATAAGACCTGTCAAAATAGAACTATAAAGTGGCATCCTTCTACCAACATCCAATTCCATCAAAGTATCTTCAAGCAACTGAATCATGTCTCTCTGTTCTAAACACATTAAAAAGCTGGGAAATAATCGATTTGATCAGGAAAAAGCCCAGATTCCGCATGTTCATATATTTTGCTTTTTCTAAAATTTCTTGCACAAACCTCGAATTAACATCATAAATAGAAACATCTGGCAGATATCTAAGTTTTTTCATTTTATGATATAAATCTAGAGCTCTAAACTTTGATTCTCCCTCACGGCCATGAATTAGTAAATAACGCCTTCTCATTCAAGCTAATCTTGAGATTCCCCAGCCCAATCAACTCAAAAGCCAAATCAACCTCTTTCTTGCTGTAACAAAGAACTAAAATAGCCAAGATATGCTGATCAACCCACCCCTTCTCATTCAGATCATTAAAACCATCAAAGCCTTATCGAACTTTCCAGCATTGCAGTAGCACTGCAACGCCGGCGCCAAAGCATGCTTATCAAAAAACAACCCAATTTTCTCATTTCATCCAACCTATAAACAAATCAATATCACCACTTTTAAAAAACCTCCAAAAACAGTTATAGCTATAGCCATTTAACTCACAAACTCCAGATATTTTCACTTGATCAAACAATGAATTAAAACTAGACCCCTACTACCTAAACACCTTATAAAATATCCCAAAATTAAAAAACACCGGGATTAAAAATTTACCGCGAGATTTTCAGTGGGGCATTTTGTCGAGCACTTGAGAGGATTGCAGCCAAAATAAAAACTGTGCGCATTTCTTGACTCGAAGCCCAATTGAAGAATCCAAAAATCTCCAATCTCTGAAAAGAATTCAAGACGGATTCAACTACTTTGGGAGTGAGCTTTGGACTTAATTCTTGAAGCACAGGGGATTCTGAACAAAAGGGTTTTTCAAGAAAGATGGAGATGAGGGACTTTTCAAGTGTGTGCGTTTCCTCATTGCTGCAGAAGGGCTTTCTTTGTAGCAAAAAAATACAGTAATTTATGTTCAAACGGAATACTGAGGTGAGGAAACTTCGGTTGGTCGAATTGAAGAGAAGCATAACGCGATGAGTCGTTTTTGGGAATTCGTGTTTCGTAGATTGCCGCTTGAATAGAAATATGTTGGGCTTGCGGAAACTAGGGAATTCGATGGAACTTTAGCGTCGGAAATTATGGTTTCCGGCGAACTGATATAATTTTATTTTAAAATTAAATTAAAATATATTTGGCAAAAATTTTGGTGATAAATATATATTTTGTTTTGATTTAATTAAAAATTTTGAAACTATTAAATTTTATTTTGAAAAATCCCTAAACTATTTTTCGGTTTAATAAAGTCCCTAAACTTTGATTTTTGTTTCACGCAGCCTTCTTGACGGAATTTTCTAAATAGTTTAACGGAACCATTAAATAAAACAATGGTCAATATTGACAATTTTAAGAATATATGTGCGTATTTTATAAAATATATTAAAAATAGTTAAAATATAAAAATATATTTAAATAAAAAAATTTAGTAAAAAAGTTAATGGCAAAATAAAAAAAATATTTAGTAATTATAATAGTTTAGGTACCTTAGGATTAGGCTGTAAACCCGGTGAGCCTCGAGTCGAGTAGTCTTTGAACTTTCGATTCGATTAAAACTCTCGAACTCGAACTCGATAGCTAATTTTTTAAAATCGAACTCGACTTGAGAAGAAACTCGAATATCTAATAAAAATCGACTGAACTTCGATTATGTTCGATTACCTATATAATTTTATAAAATTAAATAAAAAATATATTATTAAAATATAAATATATATATTTAATAAAATTAATGACATAATAGTAATTACTGTCCAAGCTCGATTAGGCTCACAGTCTCTAGGCAGTGTTTATTAGCTCGAACTCGAACTTTTACGAGTCGAACTCGACTCGACGATTATGTTCGAGTCGATTTCGATTTTTTACTGAGATGTCTCGACTCACTTACACCCATACTTAGGATGCATTTTGCCTATATCTTTTATAAATTGAAATCGGATTTCAATAGTTTGTTTGAAGCTTCAGAGAGTGTGGCGGATATTGATGCCGTATTGGGTATGGTGTCCTCAAGCATCACTGACGATGATAATCAATTGTTGGAGGTTGAATTTGATAAGGAGGAATTTAGAGTTGCCATTAGTCAAATGTACAAGGATAAATCACCAAGGACGGACGGGTTCAATCCAGCGTTCTATAAAAAGTTTTTGGGAATTCTCGGGCAAGACATTGTTGCCTCGTGTAAGCAGTGGTTGGAGAGTGGAGTTTTCCGCAACAATTTCAATCATACTAATGAGGTCCTTCTTCCCAAGTGTGACAATCCTAAATCCATGAAAGACTTACGACCTATATCTCTGTGCAATGTAGTGTATAAAATTCTTTCTAAGGTGTTATGTAATCGGCTCAAGAAAGTTCTTCCGAACCTTGTGGATGAATCGCAATCTGCTTTTATTACGGGACGATTAATTCAGGACAACGTACTTATTGCGTTTGAATTGCTGCATTCAATGAAAAATAGGTGCAAGGGAAAGATGGGGAACGTGGCACTCAAGATTGATATTTCAAAAGCCTACGATAGACTGGATTGGATGTACTTGGTTTGTATTCTGAGAAAATGGGTTTTGGTGATAAATGGGTTAAGTGGATTCAAATGTGTGTTTGCACTATATCTTATTCTTTTGTGGTTAATGATTCGTTAGTAGGACCGGTTATCCCGGGGCGTGGCCTGCGTCAAGGCGACCCCTTGTCCTCCTATTTGTTTATTCTTTGCGCTGAGGGTTTGTCGAGTCTACTTAAGGGAGATAATAGACGAGGGGAAATTCACGGAGGGTGCGTAAGTCATAGGGCACCGTCGGTGTCTCATCTTTTATTTGCAGATAATAGCATCTTGTTTTGTCGTTCCACCGAGGACGAGTGTCGTGCTTTGAAATCTACTTTGAATTTATATGAAAGGGCTTCAGGACAGGCGATAAATTATGGAAAATCGGGCATATTTTTCAATGCCAATGTGGGAGCCGAAACAAGACATGAGCTGAAGAGGATTTTGGGTGTCTCGGCTAATCTCAACACTGGTTGGTATCTTGGGTTGCCATCTCTGATTGGCAAAGGCAAGAGGGAGATTTTTCAATTTATCAGAGACAGATTGTGGAGCAAGCTTTGGAGAAATAAAAAGATTTCAAAAGCAGGAAATGAGGTATTAATAAAGACTGCAGCTCAAAGTATACCAGCTTATTGTATGAGTTCATTCGAATTACTGAGTTCTTTGTTGGATGATTTGCACAAAATGTTGAATTTCTTTTGGTGGGGTCATGGGAGTGATCCGAAGAAAGGTGTTAAATGGGAATCCTGGGAGAAACTCTGTCGTCCGAAAGCTGAAAGGGGTATGGAGTTTCGGAATTTACACCTTTTCAATGGTGCGATGTTGGGCAAATTTGGTTGGAGATTGATTAAACAACAGAATTCGCTTATCGGGAGAATTTTAAAGGCAAAGTATTACCCACATTCGGACTTCCTTCATGCCCCTTTAGGGAATAATCCCAGCTATACGTGGTGTGGGATCCATTCGGCGCAAGGGTTAGTTCGAGAACCAGATGGAAAATTGGTGATTGTAACAGGGTGTTGTTCTGGGGAGATGCTTGGGATGATGATGATAACTCATTCACCATCAACGTCCCGCCTGTGTCTTCCTTTTGAAGACATGGTGGTAAGCGACTTCTTTGTACCCGGTAGTCGTGAATGAGATGTGGAAGTCATACGTAAGGTTTTCGGGACGAAAAGAGTGAGCAGATTTTGAAGACGATGTCGTGTCCTGCTGGTTTGAGGAGTCCTCTTGCGTGGCAATTTGAGCGAAGCGGCATATACTCTGTTAAGTCTTCTTATAGACTTGCAGATGATATGATTCATGGTACCAATGCTACTACTGTGAACGATTGGAGCATGTTGTGGAGGTTTAAAATTCTGCCTCGAATTAAGTTGTTTTTTTGGAGGCTCTGTAAAGGCTTTATGGTGGTTAAAGACAAGTTTAATAGATGATATCCAAGTTCGGGTTCTATTTTCTCGACATGTTCTGAAGCAGGATTGACTGAAACAATTTGGCATTTGTTTATTGACTGTACATTCGCCAGATCGTGTTGGGATCAAGTAGGGCTGTGGAGGGCAATAAACGAGCTATGTTATTCGGTCGAAGGGGCGCAAGAATTATTTATGAAAGTATTAGCCTAGTTTAGCATGGAGGATTGCGAGAGGTTCATGGCGACTACTTGGGCAATCTGGAGGTGTCGGAACTCAATCGTGTGGAATGATAAACGAATGTCACCTGCAGAGGTCGTACATATGGTTGCTTGGGCGATCATTGAGTGGAAAGAGGTTAGACAACCTTCTTTGGAACCTCGTAAGTCGGCTAACTGTCACAAATGGCATAAGCCACCTCACGGCTTTGTAAGCTCAATGTCGATGCTAGCTTCTTCAGTGATTCTTTTCAAACTGGAGCTGGTATATGTTAGCGTTAGTGTCCTAGAGACAATCTATTGTAAGGACATAATACTCGATGATATTCAGTTTGATTTAATATTATTATTCATTTAATATTAATGTATGACAATACACTTATTCGAATATTATGTTTGATTGTTTGCATTTATTCTTATATGTGTTCCCGTGAACCAATGCTGTCATTGAGGATGTGAGACCTCAGATCACTTAAGCATGATTCTCAAATAGCCCTAATCAAGGATCATAAAGAATGAGATATTGATGATGCAATTGAGATTGATGTGTGATCTGCATCATACTCTTAGAGAGTGTAGTAAGATCTCACTTACTACGAGATACTAGATATCTCATGATGGATGCACAGATACCTTAGAGGGTATTGGTATACCCATCCGAGAAACCGTTTGATGTAATTCCACATTATGTGTCTACGGATGTCTCGGTTAGTGGGAGCGATGTGATAGTCCTTTGACTTGAGGTTAATACGCAAGACATGTGTGGAGTGATGAACTTTGACCATGACCGACGCTTGCACCCTTCCATGGGTAGATATGGCTTGGATTGATTTCATCACGAAATGCATGTGCGTGGTAGTTGAGCCAAGAATATGATTCATTCCTCAATGTGGATTTAGAGAGAATACTCATCTTCTCATCATAATTGGATCTAAGTCATCGGCCGATGCACGTCAACTTAGACTTTGTGGCTAAGTATGACATATATAATCAATTAGTGATTAGAGATAATATGATTAAGTTATTTGAATAGACACTTCATCATGTTCAAGACTTAATCGAGTATTCGCGAATGAAAGAAAATTATCGTAATAGCCCATGTTTCAGTTACAGGTAGTTGCACGATTCTCGCAACATACCTCATATATTGAGAATGTCTGATTTTTTGTCTAGGGTTCAATTAAGACCTTTAGTTTGACTAATCGCTCGATATATGAGGGTCTATGAGTCACACAACAAGTAATTCCCTAATCAGATTAAAGTTGGTTGATTAAGTATTAAATTGGATTTAATATTTAATTTATGAAGAATTAATAATATATTAATTTGGAATTGATTATTATTACTATTTAATTAAATTAGATTTAATTAAATAGGAATCCCAAATAATATATGGAATATTATTGTAGGAAAATATATGTGGGAAAAAACATATCTATGAGATTTGTTTTGCAAAATTAGGAAAGATATTCCTAATAAAGATAGCTTAAGATTTAAGTTGGTCTTCCCCTATATATATGAGACCCTAGGGATTCATTATACACTACAAGAAAATATAGTTTTCTCCATAAAATCTCTAGTCAGAATTTTCCTAGCAAATTCGTCTCGGGATTCAACGCTGGCAAATCTGTGCGGATCTGAGCAAAGGGATTACGTGGATACCATAGTAGAGAAATTTGCGTACGATTTACTGTAAGGTTTCTCTTTATGTTTATACGTATTCAATTATGCAATTACGTGTTTGTTGTTGGTGAACTGTTTACTTTCGCTGCGCATGTATTACGTGTTTACGTACCTTTATATTCCAATAGCATGGTGGTTTGTAATTAGATGGAGTTATTATGAACGGAAGAACCATTCTTCACGAAGGTCTGCTGCGGGTTAAAGATGGGGAAGCTTGGGGAGTTTTGGAAGCGGTTTCATGGGCTGCTAAGATGGGATTTGGCAATGTGGTCATCGAGACCGATGCGCATATGGTTCGCGACGCTTACTGCTCGGAAAGGGATGATGAGTCCCATTTTGGAGATTTTGTGATAGCAGGGAAGAGGTTGTTGAGAGAGAATCCAGGTTTTTGTGTTAAAAGGGTTTGTGGGAACGCCAATTGTTTGGCTCACACTTTTGCTAGGGCTGCTCGAAGTTTTGAGAGTCCTCATAGTTGGGATGAGCCTCCGGAGTTTGTGGATGGCCTCCTCGACTGGTGCAACGATTGCATGTAACTTCCCTTTGTTTTGGAAAAAAAAAAATCACCGTCCTACGGATTGGATTTTGCACATGAATTAAGATTTTTTTTAAAAGACGAACTTTTATACAAAATATTTCACCGATATAGAATTCGTGAAATATGTCATGCGAGTCAAAATAAGAAGTGCATAAATGCAGAGTGAAAAAGTCATGGATTATGTGCGGGTCGATTGGGTTTTTAATAAAATTCACTCAAAGGTAGAAAACAAAACTCGTCATTTCGAGATCTGTGTTACTGCAAACATATGTTACTGCAAGAAAGGATACGTGAAATATTACCCGTAGATCAAAAGGAGAAACACACAAATACAGAGGGAAAATTTTGAGGATCTTGTGCAGGTCGATATTTGGGTCAAATGAATATTTATAGAACTCGCTCAGAAGTTTGTGTTGCTATAAGGTCAAACATGTGTTATTGTAAGAACAAACCACACACACTTATTTTTTCTATACACATATTTTTTTTTTAAGGTATTGAAAATTGTGTTATTATACACATACAAATGTGTTAATATAAAGAGTAATGTATGTTACTGTATGAACAAAACGACATGCTCTCAATTTTTATTCGCTTCTCCCTTTACTTTTTATCTGTTTTTTCCTTTTGACCAGTGACCCAGTGCTTTAAGTAAAGACTCAAATCACCATATTACACTATTGAATTAGTAACAAAAAAAACAACATCACGTTGTAATACATAAATACTCTTTCCCAAGGATGTTAATAACTAATAAAAATGAATTAAGTGTGGAATATGACTTTATGTGAACTAACTAATCAAACAATAAATGTTCAAATGATTGAACACTGATGAACTAAGTATTGAATGCAGTAAGTAAAGTGCGAGAGAGATTTGGGCAGAACGTCTGGCTCTTGTATTGAATTTCACGTGTTCTTTGGGGTCTTAAGTGCCCATATTTATATTGTTTCAGAGAGTGGATTTCACTCTTCATCTACCTAGTCCGAACACTAAATGGTCATACTTCCATTTAATGCCGATACTTCATCTTACACTACATGTACAAATTCTCTGACTTCCTCTGAGAGGTCGATCACAGGTCCCCTTAGCTCGCCGCATGACACTTGACAAGTTCCTGAATCTTTGTCGTAGATCTCTGATCGTTCCCCAAATAGTGCAACCAATATTGTCGTTCCACGACTTTGAGGAGTTGACTAACCATTTAGAGGGTATTTGATACCACACTGCGACATTAATTTCCTTATGTACGAAGCGAGCTCCTAGCGGGCATTGTACTTTCTTGATGAACTAGTGGATGTCCTTCTTGAGAGCATGACAAGCTTATTTCCTTTGGCCTTTCCGTCGTGCTTGCCTTCTTTGGGCGAGCTGGGATCCATCTTGGTGCGGCGATCTATCACAATGGCGAGCTTGGGGATGGCTAACTCGCATAGTGGGGCGAACTTGGAGGTGCTTGGTGGGCTTAAGCGAGCTCGAAGGCATCTGCTGGATTCACGAACCCCGGCGAGCTTGGAGACGCTCGGTGAGTTCGACGAGCTTATGGATGTCAAATGGGATTCTCAAGTTGGGTCCAAAGGTCCCCTTAGCACCTCAATAAGTGAATATTAACGAGCTTGAGCCGAATTAATAGTGACACAACAAGTGACACATATTGGGAGCGAGTTTTCCCGTTTCACCTTTGTGCTAATTAAAAAAAAAAAAATTCACTTGGCCCGGTCCTATTCGTAGTTGATCCACGAATTTTCAACTCCTTTCCATTTTATTTTTAACTACAAATTTTCAACTACTTTCCATTTTAACTAATACTTGTACTAAATATTCATATATATATATTATATATTTTTTTCAATATTATAGTATTAGACTATGCATGTATAACAAATTAACAAATTAGACTATGCATATTAGACTATTGTATTTCAATATGATATTTTCAAAAAATTTTAAATATTGTGAAAATATGATTCTTCATAATATCTATATTATCAATGACCAAATATATAGTGGATAATTGGATATATATGAGATGTTCTTTTAAAAAAATAAATATACATGAGATATCTACTTCCTCAACAAAATCAAAGTATGCCAATTTATTACCAGAGGTAGAGTAAAATTTGAGCGAACTAAACTAAATTGCTGTAAACCCTTTAAGCTTTTGGTGTTGAACCAACAAGATAGCACACTGCGAATGTTGTTTTGTACTGATTCTGTTTTGGCGCATAAATCTTGATGATGGGTTTATTGAGAAAGAGAGAGAGAAAGATGGGATGCTCGATTTACATTATTTTTCTACTCTTCATCACTCTGCTGCCCCTCTCTCACTCACAATCTTACCAGGTAATCCTTTTCTCCAAACCCTCAAAAACAAAAGGAGAATCTTCAACTTTGTATCTGTGATGTAATTAATCTTGAAATTCGATTTTTTTTTGTTATTGTTTTTTTTTAATCTTGTGGGTTTCTGTAATTTCGTAGAATTCAGCGTGCAAACTATTCGACGTAGGATTATGAACTAGATCAAGAAAAGGTTTATGTACAAACGTTATCTATATTAATCTTGGTAACTTTTTAGAAAAGCACTTAATAGAAGCCATCTAATGACCTAGAACTTAAATTCAAGTACGTATGAGGAAGTTGGGTAGATGTGGTTGATTATGGAAGGAAACCTTAGATTTTTGAGTGAAATAAAACATTGAGAGTTTTCACCTTGTCCTTATTTAGTTCACATTTAAGTTGCAGGAAGTTGTGTGTGAAATTTATCACGGCGGTATTCTGTAATTGTCCTCTGTTGGTATAAAGAGTACTTGGTTATACATAAAGCTTTAACTTTGTCCTCCTTCTGTTAAAACTTCCAATTTACCCTTTTCCCTTTTTGCTACAGGATGTTGATGTTGGTGCTTCGAGGTAACATTCTCTGTTCACGCTTTCAGGATTTTCTATATCTTATTATCTTATAAATTGTTCATTCGTTAAGGAAACCACTTCAATGTTAAGGAAATAGTAGAGATCTCCGAAACCCTTTTTCTGTTAGCTTTTCTTTGAATTGTGTCTTCACTGTAATATGTAAATCTCTGTAAAATTGATCCGTTGATGTAGACTATGTAAATGCCTTCTTTTTCTCGTTTTGAGTGTCTTCTCGAACAGCATAGGATAAAATTGGTATTAAATATGATCTCCTTACAACCTCTGCAAACCTGTCAAACCAAGATCAAGGAGACTGTCTATTTCATTATAAAGCTTGCACACCTCGTTAGATTCATTGATTCCCTTGAAACCATGCGAATTCTCCATTAACCTCCTCTTCCAAATCACCTTTCGGGAAGGGCAAAAAATTGTATACTCTGTATTTTTAAAAAGTATTATTTGTCACTAAAAAGTATTAGTTGTTTTACTAAAAAGTGATAATTATGCACAAATTGTACCTTGCAACTGGTGCACAGGAGACCAACTCTTGGTTTCAGATCATTTTGTGGAAGGCCAACCTCAGTTTTCCCTTTCATGGGCAATATGCCTCAACTTAGGCATCAATAGTGAGAGATCATCTTGAACCAAAGATATTTCTTGATTCTTGATGGTCCGTGAAATGTCATTGTATATCATTCAAAAGGAACATGTTCATATATTTGAATATTACAATGTAGAGTTTGGAAATTTTATTAAATAATAAAGATGGAAACATCTTCTTAAGATACACATGATTAGAATGGCATATTCTGTAATAATACAGAAATATGGCATCGTTTTGTTATCACTAGTATGAAAGAGACTGAGTTGGGAGGACTAAATACTTGTCATGTTAGAATCATTTGCTTGTGGATGATATAAATCAGCTAGAAGAAGGTGAAGTCCCTTATGTACATTAGGTTTGCCTACCATTATCCATGAAGCCTTTAATTTTGTAACTGGAAAATGTTAGTAGTGCGTCTGGAGATCTATTGTTAGTTCACTTTTGGCAACAAATGGAAAGTAAAACCGAGTGATTATAATTCCAGACCTTTTAGCGAAACTGAAATTGAAAAGAGGGAATTAAAAGTAAAGAAGAAAAAAGTGAAACACAATTATCTGAAATGTAGAAATATCCACACAGAATTTAACAAGACTTCATGGCCTATCCTATTCCTTGGCTCTTTTCTCCTTTGTTTTGATTTTCTGAAACTTGAACTTTTCCGGCAGCAAAGTTCAAATAGTTTGGGTACTTCTTGTTCTGTTGAAGGCCATAATATCTAATAGTATAATCGAACCAGATAAAGGATCTTGTGTTCGATTCTAAAAAACCACTTATTTATAAAAATTTCACATGCAAGGCTTCAATACAAAGTGATTCTGTATATAAGTTCCTTGCATCTGGTGGTCATATTGGTGTTTAATTTCTACTTTATTGTTTTATTTAGAAATCTTATAGACGAACAACATGAAGTTCATTGTTCCAGAGAAAGGAGTCGAGTGGCCTGGAAAATAATAGATGAGGTATCCAAAGACTGCTAAACATCCGTGCAAATGTGTATTATTTATTTGTTTTTTATTTTGAAGTGTATTTTTGCAGTATCTTATGCCTTTTGTTGAAAAAGAGAAGTTTCAACTTTCACCCCAATGTCGACTTCATCCTAGCAACGATGTGTTCAGGGACCAAGAGGAACACAAGATTCATGTAGACATAAACGAATGGCGATGTGGATATTGTAAGAAAATATTCCGAGCAGAAAAGTTTTTGGATCAGCATTTTGACAACAGGCACTACAATCTTCTTAATGTTGTACGTAACATTGTCTTTTTCTTTCTTAATCTTTTAGAATGCTAATCATAGGTTCTAGTGTTCATTAACATTAAGAAAGCCAATGAATCATTTAAATTACATTTTTTTTTACAATTATTTATTTGTTGTATCCGGTTTGATGATGCAAACCATTTTAAATGGCTTTACGTACCAGAAGATTCCCCTGCCCTTGGCTTTATATTATGCAGCATGATTTTGTTAAATGAATTTAAATTAACGTTGCGATTTCCATTGAAACATGTAATCCTTTTCCCTATGCTGTATGCCTGAATTTTAGTTTGAAGCTATGATTTTCCATAAGAAACATGACAAATATTTCTATGCACCAGTTGCACCGTGCTATTCAAGTGCATTTTTAAATGGTATTAGTTGGTTAGAATTAACTGTTTTTACTGATCAATATTAGTTGTTTTGGTTGAACAGTATGTGTATCTCACTTTTTCTATGCATTCAGAGCCAAAGCAATTGCTTGGCAGATATATGTGGAGCTTTACATTGTGATCACGTAATGAGCTCAGAATCTCGTAAGACCAAGTGTAATCCTGCTGCTGCTGCAAGAAACCATCACTTATGTGAGGTCATTTTTCTATTCCTTATATTTTGATAAAATATATTTGCCATACATTTGTTAATATATGGTGTCTGTTTTCAGGATCTTGCAAACAGGTGTTTTCCTGTTAATGCGGGCCCCTCAGCATCCCGGCTTCACGGTACCCATTTTTATAATCCTAAAAGCATGAAATAGATTTTTACTAAAGAAAAGTGATTTTTATTATCAGTGTAGCAAAGTGATTCAAACCTTAGATACTGCAGTATTTATATATAGATTAGTCTTAATTTGAGCCTTTAATTGTATTTCATTTTCTTTGTTGAACCGTGGGGTGACCTCTCCTATTTTCTTCTCTCTTTCTAATACAACATCAATTTAGAATATTATTAATTAATGAGTGAAAATGGATCTTCTCGTGAAGTACTGAAATCGAATCATCAACTCAACATAAAATGTGGAGAGTCATAGAGAAAGAGAGAAAATAAAGAAAAGAGATTTTTATTAATAGTGTAGCAAAGTGAGTCTACCTCTAGTTAAGGCAGTCTTTATATAGAGATGAGTATCGTGTTTTTTAAACTTTAAACCTTAGTTAGTATCATGTTTTTTATATAGAGATTAGCAAAGTGATTCAAACCTTGGTTAATAACTTAATACGGTCAATACTTAAAGGGCCTTTTAAAACAAAAAAAAAATTAGGACCTATCGAAACAAAAATGGATAGTTTGGGGATATTTTGATGCATTATGCCTTTTTCGTAATCCTAAAAGCATGAAATAGGTTTGTTTTTTGTGTTTTTTTATGACATTCTTGTGGATGTCCTGCCAGAATTCTTTTTACGCCAGTTTTGTGATGCCCACACTTGTTCAAGAGGAAGAAAACCTTTTTCTAGGGGAGGCAAGGTAAGTGTCTGCTCCTTCATACCCGGGTATCAGCTTTGCTGTTTTCATGTTTTTTTGCGGAAAGTTTTAAATTTTGGGGGAGGAAGAGTAATGGGAGAAAGGGAGAAGAGAGTAGTGCGAAATTTAAGTACAAAATCACTTTTTTTCAAAAGCTACTCCTCACAGCTTTTAAAAAGAAAAAGTGATTCTAGAAGCTATTTGTAGAGTTTGCAAACAGTCAAGTTAGTAGATTAGTAGCAATAGTAGTGTGTGTGTGTGTGTGTTGGGGGGGGGGGGTCGATGGAGTTACTTTGCTAGATTTCTTTTGGATTTTCTTTTATGATTTTTCTGTGTTTTCTGCTCATTATGTGCATTTGCCTTTGCAGAAGCATACTAACATCTTCTACATGGCGACTTCAATATTGATTTTGATGTTCCTTCCTTTATTTTACTTAATCGTCTACTTCTTTCAACGGTACTGTTCTACCCTTTAAGTCGAAACTTGCATACAATGGTTTCAGTAAAAAGTTCTCATGGCTCTGTCTAAATGTTGCAGGGAAATGAGAAAAGGACCGACACAGCTTAAGCGCGTCTCAAAACCTGGGAGAAAACCAAAGCCCTATTGATGGCACTTGGTAATTACTATTCTCTACTTTTGCAACATAAGATATAAAACAAAAGGAAGGGGTCATATTTGGTCTTTTTATAATTTCTTGTTCGGTTTCCTTGCTTCCTAGATTAGGCAGCATCCCTTTCTAAATAAGACAACATACACCATTTCAGAGGAGGGACTACTCCTAAACGAGTTGATCTTATGCGCAACAGTTGTACTGATTCGTAACTATCACTTTATAGTACAACAACTAGTACCTTTAAATGGAACAACTAATACTGACAAAATAATACGTTTTAATGAAACAACTAATACCGACAAAATAATACGTTTTAATGAAACAACTAATAAGCATTGTTCACCAACACAATTTTGCAGCCTTGTAAGCATTACACCTTAGAAGATTTTCTGATTTTATTTCCACTTATTTGGAAAACATTACATATATCAAAGTAACTACCATCACTCTGTCAATTATCATTGGTTCAGTCTGGTTTAAAAGAGTAGTTCCAGCTAAAAAATTAGTGGCATAGTCACCAAGTGCGCAGGAAGAAGAGCATGAGACGTGATATTTTTGCATGTTTTTGTGATATTTTTCAAAAACCAAGTTTCAGAATATCACAAAAACCTGTTAAGTTATCACGTCTCAGACGTTCTCATGCAAGTTCTTGTGCAACTAAAATGATCAATTTTCATAAAAGGCGAATGAATTTAACGCTGCAATTTCGTCTTGTTATGTTTAAGGTAAACTTGCTGGCACTAAGTATCAGCGCAACTCGGACATGATCTTGTTCTCCATTGCATTCTTCAGGTGAAGTGCACTCTCCACAAACCATCAGCAGCGTCAGATGATTTGCATAGCATGAAATTGTGCAGATTTTTCTTTTCTCGATTCTGTAACATTTACATTATGTAGAGTATATATGTTATTTTTTTAAAGCTTTTATTGATGTAACATACATGTTCTTTAGTAGTTAAATTAGAAATTCTCAGTGCGATGCATGGTTGTATATTTGATTTTTTTTTGTACGAAGGGCATAATTTGCGATGAGGGGTGACTTGTAACTGAAACATATTTTAAATATACATTCAAACTAAAAGAAAAAAGAGAGAAGAAAAGAAACATTCTGTATCTCAATAAATTTGTATTTTAGATGTAAAAAATTGAATTTGATGTCAAGTTAAAGATCTGAGAAAAGACATGAAAAAACTTTTGTATACTTAACTTTTTTTTCGAGTATCATTGTTGGACATATAAAGTGTCGCTATTGTGTATACGTATTATCCAATGTTGGGGATACTAAGTATCATTATCGTGTACACGTAGTATCATTGTTGTGCATATAACAACGACACTCCGTATATATAACAGTGTCGCCAGAAAAAAAGAGTTCACCTTAGATTCACAAGAAGCCGCGCGATAAAAGAAAAAGTTTCCATTTCTAAATTGTAACTTGGACGTGACTTTCCATTTTTAACGCACCTAGTGTGTGTACATATATTAATTTTCTCGTACTTTTCTGCGTATAGTTTGATATGTTAATACGTCCGTCAATTATTTTGATAGAACATGATAACTCAACCAGGTCCTAGAAGTATGTTTTACTGGATTTCAATTTGTCAAATTGAATTTTCGGAAAGAGTATCGATTCTCATAAAATCCTACCTTATAGATACTTATTGTTCCCTCTTTAAAAATTAATTAAAATTCTCACTATCACCCACTGTTAAATTTTTGTATCATAATTTTTTTTATTTCAAACTGCTTCTTACAATATAGTATAATTCTACCATTATCTTTTTCAAATTTCAATCCTATTAAATCATACATCTAAACTCCCAAACATATACAAAATCTAGTTACACACAAACATATACGAAATCTAATTACACTATTATCTATTCATGAATTTCAAATCCTAGCAAACATACAATCATAGAAGTCTTTTGATGATTATCCACGTTGCCTTCATCTTACCAGGATGTTTGTTACAACTTCATATTGACCACATATGGCAATTCAAACAATTTCCTGAAGTCTTGCAAACAACCCGCGAGGTTTATACTTTCCTTACAAATACCCAACATGTGCAAATTGTGGCAAAAAACGCACTCACAAATGTCTGGAAGTGGATCCCCTACTGTACAGCACGGTGTTGTGCAGAAGGGAGACCATTGGATCACACACACCAGCATGGGTATATGTGTGCACATGTGTGATCCAAGATTCCCCTCCTGCACAGCACCGTGCTATCCAGGGTGGCGTTTAAAAGTTTTGAGAGGGAGGTGAGTTCTTTCTACAATTATCCTAAAAACATATTTGTTGAAATTATCCCAATTATGTAGAACAAAAGAGGAACTACAGAAGGTACTATACTGTACACATTCTATCACAGAGGGCAGAACCCAAAATAAAATCTTGGCTACAACAAGTGAGGTCAAACATGCCATCAACCTATGGCACCAAACGCAAGCGATATCAACTTGTTTGACAGCAAAAAAACCATCTGGATCACTCAATCAAAGAAACCCATCTTTCTCATTTGATACCAATTATATAATTTCATTTACTCCAACATTTCTTCCTTCCTCATCTATGCATATAACATGCCCACTTTCCAAATAAGGTCTATACACCTCTAAAACGGACACCATAATCGAATCACCAAAAGCTTCTCTGAAAGACTTCAAATCCATGCCGTCTGCTGTTCTGAGAGAGAGCATAATGATATCCATTGCTAAGTCTTTAGATTCCACAATACCATCCTGGATACGATCAATCCCATCCTCTAAATCTTGCACATATTTCACGTAATCCTTGAGCCTTCTTGGCCTTGAAAACCTTACTCCATTGATGTAACTAGCTGAACCCAGTCCAAAAGCATAGAAAGATTTGCCATTCCAGTAGGTACTATTGTGCTTGCTTCGATAACCATTCTTGCAATAACTGCTGATCTCATAATGATCATAGCCTGCATTCTTTAGTATTCTTGAAGCTGTTTTGTAGAACTCTGCAGATTGATTATCTGAAGGCAGAGGAAATTCACCTGGGGTATATCTGAAAAACACAAGTATTTCGATCAAAGTCTATATCTCCTAGTGCTTGATGAATTCCTAGCTTTAAGTTTACTCATAAGGTCAATATTTTGCAGAAAACTGATCTTATATGAGCATATTACAAAACAATCTGTTTTGAAATGTAGATAAAATATTCATATTCCCTCCGGCTGTTTTTGGATTGAGGGATTTAAAATGCAAGAATTTGTAATTAATGGACTTCAAATCCACCGAAATTAGAGCAAATTTCAAATTTCCAATCCAAACCATCACGGACTCAACTGCAAATTAAAAAAATCCATCCTCAAATACTTCAACTAATACTGTTCTGTGAAAACAACTAATATTGATCAACTAATACCTTTTAGCACATACAGCATAAACCAGAAAATAAGCAGACAATAGCATGAGTGCATACAACGGAAACTTGCAGGAATAAAAGTTGAATTATCTGCAACAATTAAACATTTAGATTCACATCCGCCAAGTGGAATTTTGATTTACAGAACTCCAAATTTGGTGCCCTGTTCAACCTGCAAATCGTAAACAGAAACATGAGTGGGCTCAGCTTCAACAGCTCGCTGCAAACTCTCCTCCCACATGGCTAAAGTCTGATAAGGAAGCGAAGAAATAAGATCCAAACTCCAATTCCCAACCCCACACGCCTTCACAATTTCAACAGCTTCAAAAACCTCATCCACCGAATGCGCCCTCCCACAATTCTTCAACAGTTCATCTTGAAACGCCTGAACCCCCAACGAAACCATATTCACCCCCAAATTCATCAACTCCTTCATCTCCAAATCACCAAACTTGCCCGGATCCATCTCCATCGACACCTCCGCATTTCCACACACCCCAAATTTAGACGACAGCGCATCCAGAACGGAGGAAACGACCCGCGGCGGCACCAGCGACGGCGTTCCGCCGCCCAAGTACACAGTTTCAAGCGGCGCGCAATCGGAATTCAAATCCGTAGCCAATATTTCCCTCCGGAGAACCTCGACGTAGTTGGAAATTCGAGGGTCGTGGAAATTAGGGTTTGAGGAGGAAGCACCGAGAGCGATGATGGGGAAGTCGCAGTAATGGCAGCGTTTGCGGCAGAAAGGGAGGTGGATGTAGGCGGATGCAGGGGGGAGGTTGTGGAGGTGTAACAGTGGGGCATTTGGTTGAACAGTTTGTGGGATTGTATTTGTGCGAGAGAATTGGCAATTGTCGATGGAAATTGTTTTGGGGGGTTTGTTTTTGTGGGAATGGCGGTGAAGATAGGAGTGAAAGCTGATCTCAGTAGCGCCATTTGCCAAATTGGTGGATGCCTTTTTAAATTATGAACCCATCTCACAAAACATGATATGGATCAAAGGTTTTGCAATTTTTTTAGCCTAATAAAATCAACTTTTTTTTGAAAGAGAATAAAATGAACTTTACTTGTATGTATCTATGTTTTTTTTTTTTTTTGGGTGGGTGTTATATGATAAACTATAACAATCATTTATAGCGTTATAATATAAATTTCACTTGTCTAATTTACTTTTAATTTTTTTTATTAATATATGTGTAAAACTCAATCAACCTATATAATTGGAACGGAGGGAGTAATATTCTAAGGTGGAATAAAATCGTTTAATTTTTCAAGATGGTATGCCAATTACCATCAAAAGATATTCTACACCGAGCTCGAATTGCAAAAAAAATTGTTAAAGTCAAGTTTTAATTATCAAAATTCAAAAGTTGAGATTGAATTGTAATTTGTGAAAGATAATAATTTATTCACAATTAAGTCTTATTTTAAAGACGTCTCTTAATTAATTTTCACGTATAAATAATAACCCTTCTAGTTTGACTTAACAAAAACATGCGGGAAAAATTGCTACTTATTTTTTTTTTAAACATACAGAAGTACCTATGTTACATTAAAAAATAAAATAAATATGCCTTAATTTTTTTTTAAAATTATAACTTATAAGTTTCATATTGAAATAAACATAATAGAATTATAGACAAAAAACACAACTTAAAATACTAAAATTAAAAATAGTGATGATAGAAATTAGGATTAAGTTTAAAATTAATAAATAATTAACAAAACAAAAAAATCGGTTCAATCAGTTCTGGCCATAATTTTTTTTTTTCGATAATCAGATCATTTTCATGGTGGGTTCCCGGATCAATCCGATTTTAAAAAACACTGGTTCTAACTATAATAACTTTTAAAAAAATATTAGGGTTACAACTCACCAGGAGTGCTAATGGTTCATACCACGAACAAGATCTTTATTAATCCACATAGGACTATCACAAATCAATAGAGTTCTAAAAATACTAGTCCTAACTATAATAACTTTAATTTCTTAATCTTTATGAAAAAACATGTAAGCATATCTTTATGAAACAGAGGAATGGTCAATTTCTTCCTAACGTTCTTTGCTCATTTCGTTTTCTTGATCCTTATCAATACTAGTATTTCACCCGAGCGATGCTCGACAGGTCTTATTTACTATATAATGTGATAAATTATTAATGTATAGAACTCCAACCTAATTCGAGAAGTACTTCTATGACCCAAATATCAAGTGAATGTTTGTCTCACGAATGAGATAGTTTCATATGAACAAAATTCTATTTTAATATAATAATTCTATATATAATTTATTTTCTTATTTATGTATATTTTTATTAGATTGTCAATTAGTTATATAGTATAAGATAAAGTGTAGTGTGTTGAAACTTTAATTACATATTGTATTTTAAAAAAAATTATATGTAATGTTTATCAACATCAATAATGTTGTTAGCTTGAAACTTTAATTACATATTGTATTTTTAAAAAAAATATATGTAATGTTTATCAACATAAATAATGTTGTTAGCTTGTAGTAAGACACTTTATAATAGGAAAAATTACAATTAGATACAAGATTTGAGTACAAATAACAATCAAATACAAAGTGCTGAAATTTGAAACTAAAGTACAATCTTACTTTAGTTCAAAATTTTCAAATTTTCTGCACTTTTGTACTTGATTGTAATATTTTAGGTGACTTTGTAGTGAAATATTTTTTCCCTTTATAATATGATAAACAATTAAGTAAATTGAATATTTGAAGAAGAAAATAAACGTGAAGCTTAATTAGAAAAGATGTTTGTCTTAAATCTACTTAAATAAAATTCATCTAAAAATCAATTATTTTATGGAATAGATAGCAAAATACCCGTTACTTTAGTGAAATATATTGCGTCAAGAAAAGAACAATTATAAAATCAATAAAATTATAAAAAGATTGAATTTTTTAAATTTATTAGATTGATTAGAAAATTTTATATTGATATTTTTCTCAATTTAATGATTTATCATATCAGTTTTGTAAAATTTGAATATATTTAATTAATTTTATACAAAAATAAATAAATAAACTCACTAAAAATATTAATTCAAAACACATTTTAATTAAATAATGGAGAGAGAGAGTGTCCTAAAAAATAGACAAATATTATTGTAAAGTGGAGAGAGAAAGAGATTCGGAAAATGAGCGGGAACAATTTTTTAGGAAACTATTGTATTTTTATATATGTATAGATTTCTCTCCATTTCGTAGCTGACATCTCTACATGCAAATGGTTGGTATTTTGTTTAACAAACCTTTGTTTTCACTATAAAAGCAAACATAACACAATCTTTCTTCTTTCAAGTGTAATTAGCTAATTAATATGTGCAAAAAAAATTACTTAATTTGGTTTCTTTCCTCATCCATGATTTAGGTTATTGTGATCTTCAGCATCTTAATTTGAAGTATTGGAAACTGATATAATTGTACTTTTACTATTCATGTAAATAGATGTGGTAGAGAATTAGTATAAATGAATTAACTTCACGTTTCTCTTCCATAAATTTGAACTTTTAAATTAAATGAATTTTCTTTTTCATAATGTAATTTTAATCTTTATTATCACAATAATTCTTTTATTAAATGAATTTAAATATATTTACTAATTAATATATAATGTGAATAATTATTAATTTATTAAAATAAACATGAAAATAAGCATTAAGTGCACATACAAATCATGCACGAAATATGCATTTATCATTTGTATTCCACTACCAAAACATCTATACATAATCATTATCAATGTCATTAAAAAAAACCGTAACACACATTATGTAATTACTAGTAATTATAGAATTATTAATTTATTTTAAATTACTAAAAAAACTTAAAACAACCGATTTAATGTATTATGATTACTAAAATTTTTTAAAAAGTAATTTTGCGGCTTATTTGTACTTTTTTTTTGTCCGTGAGCACTATTTCCTTTTGGGGAATGGATTCGTGCACATATATATATATATATACACGCTGAGTGACTATCCTGTGCAGCATTTGCACAAGATGCAATTGGTGCACTTGAATTTGTCATATACACTGCGTTTTAACTCTTTTTTTATTTCATAAAAGTTAATTAACCTATTAATTAGGCTAAGTCTCGTATGCGTTTAGGTGCACCATATAAATAAATTGTACTTTTCAATATAACAAGTTTTATTATTCTAGAATGTATTATGAGTGCACGATACACTTGGGATACAAGACCCACTTATTAATTAGATTAGGGTTAGGGATGACAAAGGGGCAAGTTTAAACCCGGACCTGCATTGAACTCGCCCCGCTAGGGGCGAGTTTGAACCAAGTCAAACGGGCTCGGGACGGGTTGTGGTTTTTATAGAACCCACCTCACGAACCAGCATCTGAACCCTTCTCATTAAAATATTAATATATTTTATTTATTTATGAATTTTTATAAATTTATATTCGAATTAATGCATTTAAATTTATGTGTATATAAATTATTTATATTATTTTTAAGCATTATATTAATATTAAATGTTATTTTAAGTATATATATATTTTTAAATTAAAATTATTTAATGTCAAAATAAAATATTTTTTACTTTAAAATTAGTTTAAGAATAATAAAAAATCAAATGAGCAGGGTGAGTTAAACCCGACGGGTTCATGGGTAGGTTGCGGGTTCATGAAAATCCTGGCGGGCTGGGTTATGGGATTAGCCAAACCTGCACCCGTTGTCATCCCTAATTAGAATATTGGATTGCGACCAGATTTCTATGCTTAATAAAAAAAGTTACTATTATTATTATTTAGAAAATGGGTAATGGAAATTGAAACAACCACTAATTTTTAATCACAGGGGGGAATAAAAACTGTTGCTGCCGGTTTGAAGCTGACAAAAATTTGTATGAATTCAAGATCACCTTTAATTTGATTTTCGACTGTCTTGTATGCATCCAGGTGTACCGTACACTCATAGTGTATTTTAGAAACATGCAACTTATTATAATGAAATATGCAATTTGTTATGCTGGATGCACATGAGACTCACTCTCGATTTTTTTATCTTCACTATTATGCAAGAGTGCAGAAGTCGAAAATCGGTAGTCGGTCGTTTCCGGCCGCCTAGCTTTTTTTTTTTATTAATTTTAATTTTTATAAATTTTCAAAAATCACTTAAATATCTCATCTCATCCCCAAAAGCGTGAAAACAAAATAACTCCCAAATATTTTATCCCCAAAAATCCCAAAAATGGGTTCTGATCCTTTCAAAAATCAAAACAACTCCCAATCATCTCCCAAATCAAAACAACTCCCAATCAAAACAACTCCCAAATCACATACATGCGGGCGGAGGGCGGCTGAAAGGAGGAGGCGAGCGCCTGCAGCGATCGCGCAACCGGAGGAGAGCGGCGGTGGTCGCGATGGTCGGGTGGATTAAGATTTAGGGTTTGAATCTTCTTTCTCTCTTTTCTCTCTTCTTTGAGTCGTTCATGGTGGATTAGGATTTTGGGGTTTATTTGTTTTCTTCTTCTTTTTATTGTAAAATTGATTCAAAAAAAAAAAAAAAAAAAGGAAAAAGCCCTAATTCCGTGCAGCGCCTAGGCCCACTTGGCCGCCTAGGCGGCGCCGAGCGCTGGAAACGATTTTCAGAGGCGATTTGGGGAAAAGCGGGGCGGCCGGCGGCCACAGGCCGAATTCTTCGTCATTGCTGTTATGTATAAAAAAATTTACCATTATATTGCATAAAAACTATCATTGTTTTGCACAAAAATAATCACTATTTAAAAAATATTTTATATTTTTAAACAATGAAAGTTTTTTTTACACAACATTATATTTTTTATACATAACAATAATAAAGTTCATGTAATATTTGGTTTACATGAGTGTTACGTACTCTTTGAAGTTTTAACTTTTTAAAAAATATATTAAAAAATGGATACTGTTGAATGTAGTTTTTTTAAGCTTAATTGTATTTTTTATTAATATGTAGATAGAGACAATTAAATAAGCAAATTCAACAATTCTAATTTTTATATAATATATGTTGATCTTCTATTGTATGTACCAGGAAAATTATGTTATATTTATTTGAAAAGAATTAAAAAAAAATCCTTGCTAAACTAATGAAATAAATTAAATAAAGAACTAAAACTAATGAATAAATAAAAAAATCAATCACAAAAATAAATCTCAAACTTAGAAAGAAACATAAAGAACAACAGTTTATATACCCTTCCAATTAAAATTGGGTGCGGCTCATTGTTTTTTTCTAAACCACTTCCTTTTTTTTTTCATCCCGAAACTAAAATTTTAAGGACCGACTTTGTTTTACATTCTACATAATTGTTGCTAAAACTGTCAAAATGGGTCAGGCCCGCCTGTACATGAGACGGGTTGGGTTGAGTATTTACGAGCCCGTTTGAGAACGAGTCCGTTTGAGCCGCGGGTTAGAGTGGGTTGAGTTGGATTGGGCCACGGGCTTTTAAAAAATAATAATAATAATAATAATAATTTTTTAAAATAATATCATTAAATTTACTAAAAATACAGAAATATAAATACAAAAAATAATTTATTAAGACATTATTCATATGATGTTTAAAATTTACACACATTCTCATGTGAAACATGTTCATATTATGAAATTAGTTTCATTACACTTATAAAATGATACCACTACTCTTTTAAATAATAATAATAATTTAATGTTATAATCTCATTTAATAATTATATTAAATTATAAGTGTAATGGTAAAAATTTAATAATATTAACAAGTTTTATAAAATCTACTCTAAAATTTATTATAAATAATTTTTTTAAAAAAAATATTTTATTAAATTTACTAAAAATACAAAAAATATAAATAAAAAGGTTGATAATTTATTAAGACATTATTGACCAAACCCGCAAAAATAAGGGTTAAAGTTGGTTTTGGTCCTTAATTGTTACTATCCATGCTTCTCTTGTAACTTTGATTTACGTGCCTAACTGTTAACAAATTGAACTACAAAATGCAATGTCTCAAATGCTTAATGATTAATTTAACTCATTGTTACAAATTAATTGGTAAGATTGTAATTAATTTAATTAATTCAAACCGTCCAACTTATTCCACATAGGCTTTATAAATCTGCCCGATTGGGGCGGGCTTTGATAAGTCCCTCAATCCCCCCCGTTATAAATTTTTAATATTTAAATTAATATAGATATAATTATATATATATAAATATATAGTTTTGATATGAAGATCACGAGTGATCACGTTATGGAGCCCAATTGATGATGTGACATTCCACTCACTATTTTTTTAATTAAACCTTAGTTATAAAAAAAATAAAAAATAAATTATATTCTCTCAATTACCGTAAAAGCTCTTCCTATCCTCCCAAACTTTCATCCTCAGCAGTGGTTGCTAATTACATAACACAAACTGCCCTAACATCCTCACCATTTCATGGATGCTGGAAATGAAATGAAATTATGTATTATATTGCTTTAGAATGAATTGGCTCGCGCGGCTATATATATCTCGATTAATAAACAAACATATTTCAAAAGAATCCATGTCCGGCAAATGAAAAAAGCCAATCAAATTCATCAACATCAGAAATTGTGAAGAACACCCAAACTCATCAATTTCTTGTAAAGCAGGAACAGCTAGCTTTCGCCGAACAATTTGAAAGTTCCAAGAATCTGTAAATGGTGATAATGAAGATTACGACCCGTCAATTTAAATGGGCATGAATGAAGGTTACTGATCCCTGTTCGAGATCTCCCGCTTTTGAATCCATAAGGACTTGAGTATGAATACCAATTGGAAATCTTCAAACCAATAATCTAAACAATTCTAGCTTGAATGATTTTTGTTCCGAATTCAAGAACTGTATTTTAGAAAAACTCTTCGATGAATGAATAAGTAAAGATAGAAAATTTTAGGAACAAGATACATGAAAATTCTGAAATTGCTTTTGGTGGTTTTCCCCACTAATTCATTTTCATATTTTCATTCTCGATTCCTAACTTTGTTTTGTGCGACGACTTCCTGTAATTGGGTTCTCTATTATAGAGAATTAAGTTCTACAATAATGGCTAGAGAGAAGAGGGAAGGAGATGAGAGAGAGTCAACAAATTTGGAGAAAGTCTCATATTACACAATAGTGTTATGTGCAATATAACATAAATAAGACAAAAGTTACCTAAATTTCAAGGGTCGTATGCAAGGTTCGGTATGCCGGATGGAGGTTCAGATTAGGCATGCTGGTGCATATGTATCTATAGAAGGATATCTTTATAAAATATATGTTGTAGTCTAATGGTTCAGGTTTGTTGCTAATGAATTTGGTCGCAGGTTCAATTCCTACTGTATGCATAACTTTTTTTTTTATCACATTTTTGTGTGTTACTACATCTATGTATAAGTGTTACTACATTGTTATATTGAAAAAACTTCATATCTTACGTAACACTTAATATAACATATCGTAACACATAAATATTCATAACGTAACATGGGTAACAAGGTAACACATTATTATTCATATGGTAACACAAGATTATTCATATAGTATTACGACGATATATGAATATTGTTACATATTACTAAAAAAACATGTGTTACTACATGAACAAAAAGTGTTACCATATGAAGAAAAACGTGTTACCACATAAACAAAATCAGAACAAACGCGAAAAGAAATCCCCAGTCCAAAATTACAGATTTACATAACAATTTGATGTGTTATTACATGAACAAAAGATTGTTACCTTATGAGCAAAAAAGTGTTACTACATGAACAAAAACCAGTACAAAGGCATAAGCAAAACCAGAACAAACGGAAAAGAAATTCCCAGTCCAAAATTACAGATTTACATAACAACTTGATGTGTTACTACATGAACAAAAAAGTTTTACCCTATGAGCAAAAGAATGTTACTACATGAACAAAACCAGTACAAACGCGAAAAATATCATCAGTAAAAGAGTGTTACTACTTGAACAAAAACCAATACAAACGCATAAACAAAACCAGAACAAACGAAAAAGAAATTCTCAGTCCAAAATTACAGATTTACATAACAACTTGATGTGTTACTACATGAACAAAAAAATGTTACCCTATGAGCAAAAGAATGTTACTTCATGAACAAAACCAGTACAAACGCAAAAAATATCATCAGTCTAAAATTACAGATTTACAGAACAACGTGAAAAGAGTGTAGAAGGATCTGAATTTCAGCATACACTTTGTGTTGAGGTGTAATCCAAACACCAAACACACATTCTCTCTTCTTCTCGCAGAATCCAAAACCAAAATTCAAATTGAACAACCCAATTTCATCCAATAATTGGAGCGAATTGAAGAAAATGAAATTAGACTAGAAATTAGGGCACGAACGAGGAAGAAGAACCTGTGAGATCCACCAACAATCTGAAGAGAAGAGGAAGAAGAAGAAATTTGACAGATCCCGTGCTGAGCGGCGCGAAGATGAAGAAAACTCAATCTGCCCTAAACCGTTTCTTTTGATCCGCGAGAAAAAAAAATTCAATTGCACATAACACTAGTATGCAATATTGCATACAAGTTTTTATCACAAATTTGGGAATTATTTTTATATAGTTAAATTCCTGTGATTGACTTGTTTCAGGGAATTAAGTTCTGCAATAATGGCGATTAGTAAGAGATTAAATTGGAAGGGAGATGAGAAAGTCCGAATTTTTTTTGGAAAATTTATTTTCTATAATTAAATAATTAAAAAATAGTGAGGTGGAATGCCACATCATCAATTGGGCTCCATAAGGTGATCACTCGTGATCTCCATATCAAAACTGTATAAATATATACTTATATAAAATAAATAATATGTTTAAAAAATTTTAAACCCTAATCCGCATCTCACAAGTCATAGCTGCATTCTCTCTCAAATTTATATTTTGAATTTTTGTTGATGATGAACTATTTCTTAACTTTTATTGATGTTGTTAAATTTGTATTTAGATTTTTATATTTTCGTATTAAAATTGTAAAAATTAAACTAAAAATAAAAAAAGAGGCGTGTTGGGGAATGAGACCGATTTTTTTCTCGAATGGTTCGCGGGGATTCCCCGCCCATGCTCCCACCCCGATTTTCGAAAGAACGGGGTTGGGGAGTTATCCCCGGCCTGGCCCCGTTGCCAAGCTTAATTCCACACCTATAAAAAGAGCGGAGGTAATTTTATACACCAGTTTCCATTTCTCTCCTAAGTTTATTCCCACAAATGTTCATTTCCAAGTAGGATCGAGCTCCTTTAATGAGCATATATTTTCTCCACACATGTTTCGTTTGTCTCCTAGTAATAATTACTCACTCCGTTCTATTTTAGATTGTCCATTAATTTTTTGGTTCGTATTTTAGTGAGCGAGTTATTTATTAGTATTTTGAAATAATAAAGTAACTTTTAAGAAGTGGTAGGATAGATGAGGGTAAGACTATCATACCCCACTTAAAAAATCTCTTTATAATTTCAAATACTAATAAACAACTCGCTCGCTAAAACACGAGCCAAAAAATGAATGAGCGATCTAAAATAGGACGGAGGGAGTATCATTTATATATATCGTGTTTAATTATATTTGGTCCTATAACTACTGGATAAAATAAATTGAGCTTCAAAATTAACTTTTTCATTGATTTCATCCTAGTTTTTTTTGATAATGTACAATTTTAACTCCAAATATGCCAAAAAAAGCTACGTGTTTATGTTTGTTTCAGGATTTAGGTATGCGGTAGAAGTCATGACTTCGAAATCTTATGAATATGAAAATTATCATGAAACTACATAATTTCACATAAAAATTTATCAATATTCAAATTGTGCATCGATCGCATGAGAGAATTACTAGTCGAAATTAAATGTACTAACAACATACTTTATTGATATCTTCCATAATATTTTTTAATTTTTACTAGACGGGACTGTAGGGCGGTCATGTGAGGAGCATAAATAATCAACATCATACACTTCTAAATCTTTGATAGGCATTACATGATGATTATGGTGTGGAGAGATACGATCGTGGGAAGGGGTATAATCGACATTTTACACTTTATTTGGATTTTTGATAGGCTGTACAGGATGATTATGGTGAGGAGAGACACGAGCATGGGGAGGGGTATAATTGACATCGTACATTTCATCTAAATTTTTAATAGGCGGTACATAATGATTATGGTGAGGAGAGATACGACTATGGGGAGGAGTATAATCAACATCGTCACCTTCTTTCTCATTCAATATTCCCGTGCTTGCTGAATCGTTACCCATATCCTACAAGTACAAAATATATATCATCAAAATAATACTGGTCATTATACTTTCTATAATGTCATTTTTTTTAATAAAATTAATTAAGTAAACATTAATGGGTCCAAATAGTCCATATCATAAAAAGAAGGGGTTAATTTCACGAAACTCCCAAGTAATTTGAAAATATTGTGTGAAATTCTCTTATAGTTTGAAAATTGCGTGAAACATTCCCTATGGATTATTAAATTAACCGAATCTTCTATTTTTCGAAACATAAGTTTATGGTTTTACCAATTCCCCCCATTTTTCGCATATCGGTTTTACAAATATTAAAGTTTTGAGACTGTACTATGAATGACATAACAGGAAATGAGAAATATATAAAATTATTAACTTTTTTTTTATGCACAAAATCTCATTTGAAATTTATTTATAGTATGAAATTGATATCATTATGATTATAAATTGATATCACTACTCTTATAAACTAACACCAATAACATTTAATACTATGATCTTAATTTATAAGTGTAATGATTTCGGTTAATAAGTGTAGTGATATATATTAGTTTGTAATTATAACGATATAATTAAATTTCATACTACGAAAAAGTTTCACCAAAAAATTACCCTTCTTAAAGAATCATAAGGAAGTTTTGTGCAATTCTCAAACCACAAGGGCATTTCGTGCATTAATCCTTAAAAAAACCACCTCTAAAAATTCTTAATAGCAGAGATGAGAACCTGATAATGTTTGGGCACGGCTATTTCTTTATCTTCAAAATTTGTAATGCGAATTGCTGAAGTTTCTAACATTTGAGTGGATATCAAATATTGTACTAGTATTAAAATTGAGAGTCGCCGAACTTTGTTAATTGACTCCATTCTGATTTCTGAATGAATATGTAGATATTATAATTATGTACTCATGGCCAAAGTAAGTATATATATAACGTGCGGGGTTGATAAATTTTAATTTAGATTTATCAATTAATAATTTTTTTTTTCTGCCAACTCTATTAGATTCCAAAATGTTGCGTTTCTCAAGTCAATGTATGTTGTGTGTAAATGGCAACCTATTCTTGTTCTAAATTATAGAATAAACGTAAAGAAAAGAAGCAAGAACATCGATTTGTTTACCCAGTTCGTTCGGAAGGACTATATCTGGGGGCGACCAAGCCAGGAGGGTTTTCACTATGATCTCAGTATTCTCTTCTCTCTTATGGCGTTACAATGAGGAAGATATATATAATAACAATTGGGATGAACCCTAAAACTCATGTGGCATAAAGCCCACTAATAATACTAACACAAAGTAATGTCCACTATAATAGATTATTTACAACACTCCCCCTTGGACATTACGACGTGATGTTCAAGCCTAACTAAAATTCCGCTAGGATTATTCAAAGAGAGAAACTTAGTAAAATAAGAAAAAGTACAACTAATGGTCTTCTAAATTCAATCTCCAAAACGCTCCCCCTGATGACAACAGTCTTCCAAGCCTTTTGTATTATGCTTTCACACTCTTCTGGAGTTCATGCATGTAAAATAATTTTAGGGGATATATGCTTTGTCAAGTTCTCTTTAGCATTCCTATTATTCATATGAGCAACAAAAGTTGCATTTTCCTCATAATGGATGATAGGAGATATACCATTATCACATGAATCATATATGTATCTAAATCAAAATATTGCAAACGTCGAAGATATTGAACATGTTCTTTAAAGTTTTACAATGTCTCCTTATAGGAGAAGCACTAACTTAATCTTGCAAGCAAATTCAATATAAATTCAATATCGGATTTGGTGCAGTTCTTAAAACATAGTAATGCACTAAGGACGCTCTAATAAGGAACTTCCGGTCCTAAAATATCATATGTATCTCCTTTAGGTCCAAATTTGTCTTTATCCACTTTAAGGGATCGAACAATTACTAGTGTGCTAAGTAGATGAAATTTAATAATAAATCTCTCCAATACCTTCTCCAAGTAAGTTAACTGGTATATAAAGATTTATTTTGTTTTAGGGAAGTGCTCGATCTACTAGTCGAGACAATATTTGATTTCACCAACGCTTTATTTCAAAATTCAATCGCTAAGATTAAATTAGCTTTCTTTGATTTCCTTACTTGTTCCAACAATATTTAGATTATCACCAGAAACCGAGATAATACAAACACCACCAAAATAATTTCTTTGTAAACACGTAAGGAAATATTTCAATGTTTATTTATTCCTTCCTCGGGAGGAATTAATTGAGTCGATCGTGGAATATTCGACCCAAATATTTTATGTCATATAATGACCTTTATAATTTTAATGTCGTACATAGTACAATTCTAACCATTCCTCATCAGGGGAATTTCATATAAATATTGACATCTATTGATCAATATAAGCATGCGGTTACAACGTCTATCAATTGCATTTCTAACTTTAGTTTACTTACTGCCATATATATTATATAGCGGAACGTTATTTCAAACATAACAGGAATATATATTAGATAAAATTAATATTGGGTCTCTGCGAAAACCCATGAGCTATTAACCTCGCTTTGTACCTCATTACATCATTATTCTCATTTTCTTTTCATACAAATACACATTTATATCCAACAGGGATAACGTTTCAGGGTGTATGTACGTGTTGGGATTATACTGGAAAGTATGCTTTTTACTTTGTATAATCAAAACTGAATTTCGATCTTATTTACTGAAATAAATTGTTTATCACTGATGCTTTAAATATTATCGAATGTTACATATATTTACTGCATAACTGTTCAATAATTCGTACGTGTTACATTGTAGTTAATTTAGTGATACCAGATCACAGAAGATTAAATTAACAGTCCCTTGTAACTAAAAGTACGCCATTCACGACCTAGATGGAAATGAACAACCCATCGTGAAAGGTTGAAATGTAAGGCTCATATTTGCTTGTCTTGACCAAGAGATTACACTAGTGCATGACTGATGCACTGAATAGGACCTACAGGAGGACAAATTCTTCAGAACTGAACAAGGAAGAATTAGACCTCAGTGGTTCGTTATTTCTTAATCTTCGTTCCTTAAATAGGATCACGTGTGATTGATAACTATTGCTTTGACTTATCATGGGTAGAGAATCAACGAGATTCAATACTTTTTATCTTGGACAATATTATTGGTCACATGTGATTGCTAAGATTTAATATGGAGAATCGTGTGCAAGTACGCTTGTTTGATTTGCCCCCTTGGGAGGTTCATAAGCTTTATTATACCAAATCTTGCAAGTGGAATTAGTTTCCGGTATGGATAATAATGTTGAACCGTTCCTTGACCAAGGACAAAAGATATTAATTAATGGAAAGCTATTTCAGTGGCTTGAATTAATTAATGGGCTAGATAATCTTAAACACGGGAAATAATAATCGGGAGCCATATTGACTGTAATATGGGTTAAGATGGATAGTGCAATATTAATTATGTAGTGGGATTAATTAATATTTATGGGCTTGAATAATATTGTGGCTCAATATTGATAATTCAAGATCCATTGGAAGGTCCAATCTTAATTCCCCTAAAGGCCCCCTGAGTAGCCCAACATATAGTCCAATAACTGAAAAAGGTGTTTAAAATAAAATAAATATTGTTGCTTATTTTTCCTAATTATTTTCGAAATTTATAGATAAAAGGGGAGAAAGATTTTCTTTGAATTTTGTTATGGAATGAAGATATGTATTCTTGGAATACAAGATTATCTCATTAAATTCAAAAAATCTTCCACTTGGTTATTTATAAAGAAGATTTCGAAATTTTTGAAAGATAAAGGGCAAGAAAGATTTTCTTGATTTTCTTGAAAATATATTATGGAAGATATGTATTTCTTGAAATACAAGAATATCTCATAAATTCAAGAAGATCCAAATCTTGGATTCTTGCCTATTATTTTCGAAAATATCCCATAACAAAGAGTAAGTGGGATTTTGTGGAATATTATAATTATGGGAAAAAGAATATAAGAGATATATTCAAGATTCTTGGAGATCAAGAAAATATTTTCCCACATTATCTTGCCCACAATTTTCGACCACTTGTGCTCTATAAATAGGGGATGATTCTTTCATTCCCAAGTACAATTCCATGTGCTGGAAAAAATAGTAAATCCACAAAGGTGGTGCAACATAATTTATTTTCCTTTTGTTAATTGTTCACAAGTGTCCTACCACCACCGGATAGTGAACAAGGATTAAGGGAATACTTGGGAAGTTCTTTTGGTTAGTCTAATCGGCCGGAGATCAACGCCATCCCAAGAGGTACGTTCACGTAAACTCGTAGAATTCCGCATGCGTAGGATTTACATGAATTAATTATATGCATGATTTGTTGTTGGATTATTATTTGAATTAATATAGGATTAATTAATGCTAGTAATAATTATAAGAATTAAATTTGTATTTAAATATTCACCCCGAATAGATTTGTGCAACTTATTCCCCAACAATGCATCGAGCCACGGTTTCGGGCTCTGAATTTTTTAAATTGTAATTTAATTCGCTGACATTAAATTTGAAATTGGATAGTAGAATTGCTAGATCTGTTTTGCAGGTATCCAATTGTCATGGAATTTAATGTGTTTATTTATGCATGCATATAAATTGTGGTTTTTAATTCGATTCGTTCAGATTTGTTTTGCCTCGTGAGAAAATTCACGAGTAGATTAGGATTTGTTTGATCTGATCAATGTAATAGACTAGTCTAGATCTAGGTTTATTTATTTTTTTGTAAATAAATTGTAATCGGATCGGAAACGAAGACGGAGACGAAGAATTAAAGGATAAAATCCAGAACAGCGTAAGGCGGCGTCAAGGCCGCTGAAAACATGCCAAGGGGAGGAACGCTGGCTACGACGCCTGCCAGAGCGCGACAGGCGCGGGCGTAGGCCGAGGGCCGCTACGGGATCGCCGACGGGCGGGCGCGGCGCACGCGGCACCGCGCGGAGCGGGCCGGGGACGGAGGCGGATCTCTGGCGCTACAAAGGAGACACGCGACTACCGAGGTTCGTGGGCGAGGCAGCTGGCTATGCGATGCGCGGATGCACGCGTTACGCTGTCTGTGATTCCGAGAGATCGCCGACGCCGCTGAGGCGTAGCGAGGCACGGGCGGGCTGGCTGGCGGGAGCTGCGATTTACCGAGGCCGACTTGGCAGAGTGGCCGGCGGATCGGGCGTCGGCCATCCCGGCAATGAAGCCGCTTGTGGCGTTTGAGACAGAGTATTTTTCGAGACGATCGAGTAGGAGAAATTCAAGACGGTGTTTCTTCAAGATCAAGCCAAGAAAAAAATCAAACCATGACAATTGATAATTTATTGCTCAATATGTTTATTTTTCTCGCTTTTGCTTGATTTATTTTTGTGCTATCTTATGCTTTATTTAATTTGTTTAAATGTGTTTGCATGAGAGTTGCCCAATGAAAAATCTCACCTTCAAAAATTACTAAGTATGTTTTAATAATTAATTGATAATTTTATTTCGAATAATAAAATTGAATTAATTTTGACCTCCATGATTTATTTATTTGTGAATTCTTTTGGAGAAATTCCCCCCATGGGACGGTCAAAAGATAGCTTTCACATGAATGAATTCCAAATGGATGATTGTGGTTATTATTAGTGGCGACGATGAACCTCCCCACGAGGCTCGTTCAATACGAAATAATAATCCTGTATTTAATCATTTTTATTACTTAGGTATAAAATTGATATGCATATACTTCCCGTCCCCTGTCAATTTTATATTGGTCAAGGGGAGCCAAAACCGTTAATCTGATATTAAAGGTTTTTAATCGTTTTGTTTGTAACACCTTGAATGTGTTTAAATAATGACCCACCCCACGTGGCTTATTTAAACTGTTTTGAGATGTTGGCTGATGCATGTTCATATTTTTTTGAGATTTTAATATGATGCATGTGATCGAACCTTGTGATATTTTGTGCTTATGCATATTATTGTTTATTTCAGTTCATCATGTCGCAACCTTTTAGTCCACTGTTGTATACACTCAAAGAACACCAATTAACTGGCGAAAACTATAATGTTTGGAAACGAAATATGAGTTTTGTCCTACCTGCACAAAAACATTATTGGGTTCTTGATGTACCCAAGCCACGTAAGCCTACTGATGAATCACCTAATGCGGAAAGACATGAGTATAATATTTGGGAGCAGGCCAATGAACCCATGAAACGTGTAATCTTGACTTCACTGTCTGATAATTTGAGACACATTCATGAAGGTGTTGAGTCTGCAGCAGAAATTATGCAAAGTCTTGAAGAAATGTTTTTAACAAAAGACCGCATGATCAATCAGTTTAAAAATGACGACGTGGCTAGGCTAAAGATGGTTGAGGGAACACCCGTAAGGGAGCATGTTCTCAGAATTAAACACCATTTTCAAAAAACTGGCTTATCTCGGAACTAAGTATTGTGATGAGGCCCAAATCAATTTCTCATTGCTAACTCGCCAAGAAGCTTCGTTGGATTTTACTGTAGTTTTGTGATGAGTGATCACATGTTTACTATGGATATCCTACAAGAAGCTTTGGAGAAAGTAGAGAAGCATTTAGGAAAGAAAGACGAAGCATTGGTGACCAAAAGTCTTTTCTCGAGATCTATGCCAGTGGAAGGCAAGTCTCAAGAAAAGGAAAGTGGTCAGAACCAAAGCAAACTCATCACTAAGAAAAGTGAGAAAAACACGCTTAGTGGGTTGGGTGTCAAGAAAGGACCAAAAGGAATATGTTTTAATTGCGGTGAGAAAGGACATTGGAGGTCAGCCTGTTCCAATCCTAAAAGGAATGGAAAGAAAGGTAATTCTCACGCACTAGTTGTTGAAACTTGTTTAGGGGCGTATGCCTCCCATTTATGGGTGGTGGATACGGGATCCACTGATCATGTTTGTTTCACATTACAGGGGTTCAAGCGGACCCGACAACTTAGTGGGAGTGAGGTCCTCATCACACTGGGCGATGCTACGAGAGTGGCAGCTGAAGTAGTGGGAGAAGTGCACCTGTCTTTTGAAGACATAATTTTAATTTTAAGAGATGTTCTTTACGTTCCAAGTTTTGGAAAGAATTTGATTTCAGTTTCTAAACTTTTTCATGATGGATATTCGGTTACTTTTAATAAAGTTGTTACCATTTCTCTTTTTGATAAATTTATCTGTCATGGAACGTTGTCGAATAATATCTATACAATTAACTGTGCACACCACTCACGAAATGCATCCTTTAACACATCAACTGTTTCCGAGAAAAGAAAACGTTCATCAGACGTGAACGAGACACTTCTGTGGCATCTAAGATTGGGTCATATAAATCCAAAGAGGATCCAAAGGTTGGTGAAAGACGGTTCACTGGAGTTTCTCCACGTTGAACCAATTCCAACCTGCGAATCATGTTTGGAGGGTAAAATGACCAAGAGGGCATTTGAAGCCAAGGGGAATAGAGCCAAAGAAGTGTTAGAGATCGTTCACACAGATGTATGTGGTCCAATGTCAACCAAAGCAAGAGGAGGTTATGAGTATTTTGTCACTTTTATTGATGATTACTCAAGGTACGGTTATATTTTCCTTATGAAGCATAAATCTGAGACCTTTGAGAAATTCAAAGAATTTAAGGCTCAAGCAGATAATCATAGGGAAAAACGTATCAAGTCTCTACGATCTGATCGTGGAGGTGAATACCTCAGCGATGAGTTTTTGAACTACTTATCCGATGAAGGGATTGCATCCCACCACCATCGCATCTTTAACCCTCAACAAAATGGGGTTGCAGAGCGAAGAAACGTAACTCTTTTGGAAATGGTTAGATCTATGATGAGTTATCGCGGATCTTCCCAAGTCGCTTCAGGGTCATGCCTTGAAACAACAACTTACATTCTCAACTTGGTGCCATCCAAATCGGTTCCCAAAACTCCCAAAGAATTGTGGACGGGCAGCCTAGTATGAGACACATGAGGATTTGGGGGTGTCCGCCTACGTGTTGGACAAGGAAGTCGAAAAATTGATCCTCGATCGTAATTAAGGTTGTTTGTAGGATACCCCTAGGAAAAAAAAAGGGTGTATGTTCTATGGTCCCAAGATCAAAAGGTGGTAATAAGCACCCACTTTAGATTTTTGGAAGAAGACTATATGAACGAAAGAAGACCCAGAAGTGAGATTACCTTAAATGAGCTAAGAGGGCAAACCTCAATGCCAACTATACAAGATGATATACCAAACGACACACTTACACAACCGGAACCTCGTCGTAGTGGGAGGGTTGTGAAACAGCCCGAGAGATTCATGGGAATAGGAGAGTCCTCGGACTTGATTCCCAGACAAGACGAATCAGACCCATGGACATATGACGAGGCAATCCAAGACAAGGATGCAGATTCTTGGCAAACAACAATGAAAGCCGAAATGGGTTCTATGTTTCATAATAAAGTGTGGGAGCTAGTCGAACCACTTAATGGGGTCAAACCCATTGGTTGCAAGTGGGAATATAAGAGGAAAAGAGGACCGGACGGGAAGGTGGAAACCTTCAAAGCAAGACTAGTGGCGAAAGGTTATACTCAGAAAGAAGGGATCGATTATGCAGAAACTTTTTCCCCCATAGCCATGCTTAAGTCCATCCGAATTCTCTTATCGATTACTGCTCATCTTGACTTTGAAATCTGGCAAATGAATGTCAAGACAGCTTTCCTTAACGGAAGTCTTGATGAAGAGATCTATATGCAACAACCCCAAGGCTTCATTGAAAAAGACCAAGAACATCTAGTTTGTAAGCTCATGAAGTCCATTTACGGACTCAAACAGGCATCCAGAGCTTGGAACCAATGTTTTGATCATGTTATAAAGTCTTATGGGTTCGATAAAAACAAGTTCGAAAGTTGTGTGTACAAAAAGCGTGTCGGAACTGCATTGGTATTCTTAGTACTATACGTAGACGACATTCTGATCATCGGGAACGATGTGAAGGTGTTATCAGATGTAAGGGCATGACTTTCAAAACAGTTTGATATGAAGGACTTAGGGGAAGCCGGACACATCCTTGGTATCAAGATTACTCGAGATCGCAAGAAAAGGATGATAGGCTTATCGCAAGCTTCATACATAGACACTGTCTTGAAACGATTCAACATGCAAGATTCCAAGAAAGGCTTCGTACCTTTCAGACATGGAATCCATCTATCCAAGAAAATGTCCCCTAAGACGCAAAATGAGATAGATGACATGAGAGGTATTCCTTATGCTTCGGCTGTCGGAAGCCTTATGTATGCAATGCTGTGTACGAGACCGGATATCTGCTTTGCCGTTGGCATGGTGGCAAGATATCAAAGTAACCCGGGGAAAGAGCATTGGACGGTAGTTAAAAACATTCTGAAGTATCTGAAAAGAACTCGGGATATAATGTTGATTTATCAGTCAGATAGTCCAATCCCCATCGGTTACACGGACTCGGATTTCCAATCAGACATAGACTCCAGAAAATCTACCTTCGGTAGTGTGTTTTGCATGGGGGGAGGAGCCGTGACATGGAGAAGCGTCAAGCTGAAATGCGTCGCAGATTCTATCATGAAAGCCGAATATGTAGCTGCTTGCGAGGCAACGAAAGAAGCGGTTTGGCTCAAGAACTTCCTAGTGGACTTGGATGTGGTTCCGAATTTACCCAGCAGAATCACTGTTTATTGTGACAATGCCGGAGCAGTTGCAAATTCAAGGGAACCACGAGCCCACAAAGCCAACAAACACATTGAAAGAAAATACCATCTTATACGAGATATCGTTAAGAGAGGAGATATAGATGTGGCAAAGAAAGCGTCTGAGGACAACCTAGCAGATCCATTCACAAAGGGTCTGCCTCTGAATACATTCGAGAGACATGTGGAAGGAATGGGTGTCAAGATCGTTGCCAATCTGCTTTGAGTATAAGTGGGAGAAATTATTAGCCGTGTAGGTGACATTAGATGTCACGAATTAGGAACTACACGAGACATGTTGTAGTATACTTAAAAGCAGACTTTGAGTATAAGTGGGAGATTGTTGGGATTATACTGGAAAATATACTTTTTACTTTGTATAATCAAAACTGAATTTTGATCTTATTTACTGAAATAAATTGTTTATCACTGATGCTTTAAATATTATCGAATGTTACATATATTTACTGCATAACTGTTCAATAATTCGTACGTGTTACATTGTAGTTAATTTAGTGATACCAGATCACAGAAGATTAAATTAACAGTCCCTTGTAACTAAAAGTACGCCATTCACGACCTAGATGGAAATGAACAACCCATCGTGAAAGGTTGAAGTGTAAGGCTCAGATTTGCTTGTCTTAACCAAGAGATTACACTAGTGCATGACTGATGCACTGAATAGGACCTACAGGAGGACAAATTCTTCAGAACTGAATAAGGAAGAATTAGACCTCAGTGGTTCGTTATTTCTTAATCTTCGTTCCTTAAATAGGATCGCTTGTGATTGATAACTATTGCTTTGACTTATCATGGGTAGAGAATCAACGAGATTCAATACTTTTTATCTTGGGCAATATTATTGGTCACATGTGATTGCTAAGATTTAATACGGAAAATCTTGTGCAAGTACGCTTGTTTGATTTGCCCCCTTGGGAGGTTCATAAGCTTTATCATACCAAATATTGCAAGTGGAATTAGTTTCCGGTATGGATAATAATGTTGAACCGTTCCTTGACCAAGGACAAAATATATTAATTAATGGAAAGCTATTTCAGTGGCTTGAATTAATTAATGGGCTAGATAATCTTAAACACGGGAAATAATAACCGGGAGCCATATTGACTGTAATATGGGTTAAAATGGATAGTGCAATATTAATTATGTAGTGGGATTAATTAATATTTATGGGCTTGAATAATATTGTGGCTCAATATTGATAATTCAAGATCCATTGGAAGGTCCAATTTTAATTCTCCTAAAGGCCCCCTGAGTAGCCCAACATATAGTCCAATAACTGAAAAATGTGTTTAAAATAAAATAAATATTGTTGCTTATTTTTCCTAATTAATTTCGAAATTTATAGATAAAAGGGGAGAAAGATTTTCTTTGAATTTTGTTATGGAATGAAGATATGTATTCTTGGAATACAAGATTATCTCATTAAATTCAAAAAATCTCCCACTTGGTTATTTATAAAGAAGATTTCGAAATTTTTGAAAGATAAAGGGCAAGAAAGATTTTCTTGATTTTCTTGAAAATATATTATGGAAGATATGTATTTCTTGAAATACAAGAATATCTCATAAATTCAAGAAGATCCAAATCTTGGATTCTTGCCTATTATTTTCAAAAATATCCCATAACAAAGAGTAAGTGGGATTTTTTGGAATATTATAATTATGGGAAAAAGAATATAAGAGATATATTCAAGATTTATTGGAGATCAAGAAAAGATTTTTCCACATTATCTTGCCCACAATTTTCGACCACGTGTGCTCTATAAATAGGGGATGATTCTTTCATTCCCAAGTACAATTCCATGTGCTGGAAAAATTAGTAAATCCACAAAGGTGGTGCAAAATAATTTATTTTCCTTTTGTTAATTGTTCACAAGTGTCCTACCATCGGATAGTCGAACAAGGATTAATGGAATACTTGGGAAGTTCTTTTGGTTAGTCTAATCAGCCAGATCACTGCCATCCCAAGAGGTACGTTCACGTAAACTCGTAGAATTTCGCATGCGTAGGATTTACGTGAATTAATTATATGCATGATTTGTTGTTGGATTATTATTTGAATTAATATAGGATTAATTCATGCTAGTAATAATTATAAGAATTAAATTTGTATTTAAATATTCACCCCGAATAGATCTATGCAACTTATTCCCCAACCGTACGATAAAGTCAAGAATATTAGCGAATCGAGCTCTGCCTCAATTGCTTCTTCCTATTTTACCCAGTCAAAGTGCTTCCGGCTCAACTATTGACTTTTGGGTACTGGATCCAGATTTTAATAGTGAGAGCAATTATGGCAATGAATAAGTTGTCGACAACATTGGTAAATTTCTCCTGTATTTATAATTTCTATATTTATATCAACCAGATCTTCATCATTTCCCATAATATTTGATCTGGTCGTTCCGTAATTCTAGTATTTTTATTATTTTGTGCACATGCTTCATTACTAGAATTTTCGTCTTCGGGACGAATCTCTTCAAGAGACTTCAAGAGTGACTGAATATATTTGCTAGCTTTAGTAATTACCGCGGATTTATGTCTTACATAATAAGGGGTCATTTACGCTTCTGGCGTGTAGGGGCATTAACTTATATATTTTTCTAAAATTGGCACATTTACCCTTTGTGGTGCATTTACAAGAAGTATATATGCTTTAGTCACTTCTTTATCATCAATAAATTAATCTGGCAAGTCACTTGCTAAATATTGCAAGTTAATTATACTATGAACTTCCAGTTCACTTTGACTAGTGCATGAATTTAAATATTGAAGATCTTTTTATATTCCACGAAATTTCTCGGCATTCATTGAATTTTAGATTCTTATCTCCCCCTAATGCCGAGAAATGATCTTCATCAAATGTGCAATTAACCAACTGGGCCGTGAATTGAGGTACATTGTGGTGGTGATATTGAAAACAAATATTGCACATTCTAACATTCTAATATTTGCAGATGAGAAATGTTTAGTTCTTAAGCACTAGTTATAAAAGGGGAATAATCAAGATATGCAGTGGGTCGGATTTGAATTAGATTAGCACCATGTAAAATTTCATGCCCCCAACATGATATAACTAAGTTGGAATTCTTCAATAATAGTCTAGTAATTATTTTGATAAAATCTATTAGTAATTCAACTAAACCATTCTCGATGTGGACGAGATTAAATGCTCAATTTTAATTCTCAATGCCATATAATAATCATTAATGTCATCAAATCGACATTAACCATTCAAATGGATTTATTGGATAATCCAAAATTTTAAGTTCAATAAAATTTGGCAATAAATTTGCTTCAGACAAATTATATCAATCCACAAGTATTGCCATGACTCTATTCAAGAGAAATAAAATATACAATTCCAAATTTAGTACGAGAATGTCGTACTATAAAATTTTCCAATTTATGTCTTTCCATAAGCCCCACAAATAAATTAATTTGCATAAGGGATTATGTTATTTGACATACTATGTAAATAGAATTAGTCAAAATTCGACTTATCATATTTTGAACCGCTCATGTCATAATTTAATTAAATTTGCTTCAGGCAAATTAGTACATTATTCAAAGAATCATCATTTTCAATGTATGATGAAATTCTATTTTGCTCATATAATGACTTAATTTTAGTGGAAAAGTTTTCATGCACAATTTATATTGTTTCCTACTCAAAACAGGTATAGCAGGGTGCATTTCGACATGAAAAGTTAAGTCAGGAAGTAATACAGTGAAGAGCAAGTTTGATAGTTTTTCTTTTAGTAATACAAAATAATTTTTACTACAATTGCCCATAAGAAAATCTTAATATAAACTTTCATATGTAGTTCAGATTCAATAAATTTTCATGAAACAATCAGCCACACAAATCAGTAATAATAGGCAAATAAGGAATTTTCACAGAATTCCTAATTTCTACAACAAATAATTCCCAAGCATATACTGCGGCAAACAGTTCTAAATGCTGAAATATAAAAAGGATTAAGCTTCTTTACCAGAGCGGAACCTTACTATAAGGGTTCCAATATCATCTTATGATAAACTGGCTCTATTGATCGTGGGCTTCCTCTTTTCATAGATGGGGATAGTTTCGTCAGCTTTAGACATGTCTTCAACAACCAAATTTGTACAAGTACTCAATATCGAGTCCAAAAGAAAACTCAACAAAGAGATGAATTAGCTAAAAATAAAAAGAAGTAGAGCCACTCCTCCAAAATTATAACTGTTTTAGCACAGTTTCAATCTGATGCTACTTAAGTTTCATAATTCGCATATCAATTGTGCACACTGTTATTTTACTTAGTAGTGAATGCTCTGAAAATGCATTACTAATTGCTAATCAGTTATGTGGTATATATTTAAGAAACGAATTGGTCATGCATTACAGAAGCATCAGTAGAACATCAAATTTAAATACAAGTCTCAAAATTAAAAACCCACTAAATATACCACGACATAGTTAATAGTTGACACCATCAAACAAAACTATATTACCAATAAAATTCATGTGAATACGCAGTGAAGTGAAATTAAGTATCATAATGCATACACATAAAACACTGAGAATTAGAATAATACTAGTATAGAACAGAGGCCCAGATCAATAATAAGTAACTTGAATTACTATGAGACTTAAGCATACCATTAACAAAGTCAAAGCTTGCGACAATTACAGCAAGTAGCCATAGGCAAATTCATAATAGACTTAAATGAATAAATCATATATCATAAATCACCCACAAAGCCAAACAACTTCAAGAAGATATGAATATGCAGACTTATATATGAGATATGTAAAACCCTAATCTTAAGATTCGCCGATCAAACAAAATAACTCTAATTTCAAATTAAATTTAATAGCAAGTCAAACATATTTTTGTTTCTCATACTTCATAAGGAACACACATAATATATTGATAATTCAAATTGGAAAAGGAGCAATCATGACATTTAGTGCAGAAATACAGAGAAGCATGATTAGATACACAGATTTGCAATGGGGTTCATATCCTTCATCGGCATATTGTGTTAAAACAACAAGTAACGTTTAGCCTTAACATACAATAAAATAAATAATTAAAATCCGAACCTTTGTTATAAGACCTTATGAAATTCAATTACTGAATATTCCACCCAGATCGCCGGATTCACCGAATAGAGCATTCGTGCTGATAACGTGTTGTAAAATATAGAATAAACGTAAAGAAAAGAAGAAAGAACACCGATTTGTTGAGCGACCAAGCCAGGAGGGTTTTCACTATGATCTCAGTATTCTCTTCTCTCTTATGGCGTTACAATGAGGAAGATATATATAATAACAATTGGGCTGAAGCCCTAAAAGCCCTAAAACTCATGTGGCATAAAGCCCACTAATAATACTAACACAAAGTAATGTCCACTATAATAGATTATTTACAACAATTCTTAAAATATTTTTTGTGATATGTTTGGTCAAAAATTGGGTTCATCTAGGCAGTGGCGGAGCCAGAAATTTAGTTAGGGGGTCCAACTTTATAAACAAAAATAAAATAATTTAAAATATATTTTTAAACTATATATATAATTAAAAAAAACTAAATTTATAACATTATAATTCATTTAATTAATATAATTACATTATATATTCGAAGTACTAATGATCTTATTGTCTAAAAAAAGCTCAAAGTATATAAATTGAATAATCAAATTAAAAAGAAAATGTGAATATTCATAAAAATTGGGTCTAAAACCAAATTATTTATAATTGTGGTTCCAACAATAAGTGCGATAAAAAACGACTGCAACTTGATTTATGATTAAAGGAAGGACCTTTAATATTTAGCCCCAAATAAGTAGTACTGAAAGAAAGAAAAAGAATAAAGGAATGGAGGTGTGAACAATAAAAGTTGAAACCTAAAAAAATAAAGGAACGAAAGTGTGACCAACAATTCAAACTTGATCTATGATTGATAGAAGAACATTAACAACGAGACACGAACCAATTTTAACAACAATACTTATTAAAAATAGAAGATAACTTTTTTTTATATATGTACATATATATAGAATTTCGTACGAGTCTAGGGGGGGCACAATGCCCCCCTGTATCCAATGTGGCTCCGTCCTTGATGTAGGGGGTGAGGGCGAGTGAAAGAATTTTGTCTTATCTAAAAGTCCGAACTTGTAGAGAGGTGCGAAAGGGAATCGAACCCAGGATCTGGGCTGAGACAGAGGCTCTGATACCATGAAAAATTCCGTCTCATCTAAAAGTCCAAACTTTTAGAGAGGTGCTGAATTAATTCGTTTATCTAATTTCCCTCAACAGTGAGTCAAGTCGACTCGCGAGCTATTCGTGTTCGACTCAGTAAAAAGATCGAAATCGACTCGAGCATAAAAAAGGGTCAATCGAGTCGAGTTCAAGCTACTCGAGTAGCTATTAAATTTGAGCTCGAGCTCATAAATGCTCAGCTCGAGAGGCCCGCAAGCCTAAACGAACTTGCACAATAATTACTATTATGCAATTAATTTTACTAAATATATATACTTATATTTTAATAATACATTTTATATTTAATTTTATAAATTATATAGGTAGTCAAGTCGAGCTCGAGCCGAGTTCGAGTTTATCGAGTTTCTTGTCGAACCGAACTCGAGCTTAAAATTTTGGGCTCGACTGAGTTGAGCTTCGAGTATTCTAATCGAGTCGAGTTTGAGCTCAACACTACTCGGCTTATTTACACCCCTAGTTTCATGTGTAATAGGTGCACCATGCACTTCATAGAGTGTTTTTAAAATATATGACTTATTTTATTAAAATATATAATTTGTTTACACTTAAATATGTAACTTGTGTTCGTGATACAAATTATACGTTTAGGGTAAATAAATAACACGTTTCAGTACAATAAGTTATATGCTTTTAAAATACATTATAGAGTGCACGGTGCACTTGATGCATGCATACAAGATCAAAGTCTAAAAAGTGAGTCTCATGTGCATCAGGTGCACCGTACATTCCATAGTGTATTTTTAAAATCATGTAACTTATTGCATTAGTATTGAATTAGAGTGGGTGTCTTGTGCACCCAAGTGCACCGTGCACTCATGTAAATGGGTGATCCATTTTAAAAAAATCGGGTCGCGGTTATAAATACAGTATGGTAGTTTCGAAAATGTTCAATAATTCGGCTTTAGTCTACTGGTTGAACATCACAGTTACAGTGTAGGGATTCATGGTTCGAGTCCTAACTTCTCTATCATTTATTTTTCCCTTTTTTTAAATACTTAAATTTTAGCACTATTTTCCCTTTTTTTTAGATTTAAATTTTAGCACTATTTTTCCTTTCTCTTAATTAAAAAAAAAAGACCTAAACTTTGGCATTAGAAAATAATACCTAAACTTTTTACTAGGAAAAAATTTCCTTTTTAAGAAATGGTCAAAGTGAGAATACACTTATACAAAAACATGCAACTAGTCAACATTAAATTGTGCAACTAAAAATCATAGAACTATATAAAAACGTACAACTATATAACATAAAAATACTATATAACACAGAACTGTGCAACTAATAAACATAGAAACATGCAACTAGCTAAAACATAAACATGCAACTAGCTAAAACAGAAACATGCAACTAGTTAATATTGAACCGTGCAACTAGAGCGCAAAGAAACATGCAACTAGCTAATACAGAAACATACAACTATATAACACATAAACATACAACTATATAACACAGATCCGTGCAATTAAAAAATATAGAAACATGCAACTAGCTAATACAGAAACACATAGACATATAACTATATAATAGAAACATGCAACTAGCTAACACTGAATCGTGCAACTAGAATATATAGAAGAATGCAACTAGCTAATACAAAAATATACAACTATATAACACAGAAATATGCAACTATATAATACAAAACCGTGCAACTAAAAAATATAGAAACATGCAACTAGCTAATACAGAAACACATAAACATATAACTATATAATAGAAACATGCAACTAGCTAATACTGAATCATGCAACTAGAATACATAGAAACATGCAACTAGCTAATACAAAAATATACAATTATATAACACAGAAACATGCAACTAGCAAATATTGAACCTTGCAACTAGAAAACATAGAAAGATGCCACTAGAAAACATAAAAATATGAAGTTGCATGTTTCTTTATGTAATTTGATTTAAATAAAAGCAATATATCGACTCTCTGCATCTTTGAACGATTTGGAGATTTTCAGCCCAGGGGGAGAGCTTCTCGCAGCTTTTCTACACCAGATTTGGAGATTTAGTCTTTTAGAAGACAACTTCTTTCTTCCATACATTTTTGTTCATGGTCTTTAAAGTCTCAGGCGCTTGCAACTCCGTTATGTGATTGCAGCCCCCGAAATGCATGTATTGCATCATGATCTGCAATTTCCTTTATCACTAACAAGAAAGTCTTGATTTTCTCATTTACACATACTTTGTTAAATATTAATTGTTGATAAACACGCCAAATTGCTCTGTTCATTTCCAAATTAATGCTGAAATGAGGACTACATGTATGAGTAATGGGCCTCAATTCAATGTAAATAAATAACATATTTTAATAGAACAAATTGTATAATTTTAAAATACACTATAAAATGCACAGTGACTACAAAATTTGGTCATTTGATATGGACTCCGAAAAAGTAAATAATATCAAAACTAAAACAAAAAGGGAAATTTTGGATTTTAAAGAATAGGAATATACGTTACGTAATTAATCGAATTCATGCTGCTATCCTTATAACTTTGTTTACAGGCACACTTGTAGCAAGTTTAACTAAAAAATGCAATGCCACAAATGCTCCGAAATTTGAATTAACGCTATATCGGTACAAATCGATAAGATTCTAATTAAACAAATTTAATCGTCCAACTAATTCCAAACCTATAAAGAGATCAGATGCAATTTTATACTCATCCCCGCTTCCATTTATATTCTAAATTCACACCTCTCAATGTTTATATCGGTGTTTAATTCATATTTGATCCCATAATTTTTGACATAATCTCCTGACACTGTACATTAAAATCAACTAAGTATGAATAGCAACGCCATGAAAATCAAGAAAAATTATAATTGCTTCATAATGATTTCCAAGAAATTGCTATTCTTAGTTGATGAATTTGGATCAGTTGCAGAGGTTGGGGACCCTCTTTCCTCAGATCCCGATTGCATAACAATATATATATAAAAAATAAAATAAGTGGGGGGATTATATTACTTTTAATTCGTTGAGTTTATTCTTTTTTTTTTAAATGGTTCATTTTTTTTCGATATTTTAATTTTGGTCCACTAAATTGTACAACTTCCATTTTTTTTTGTCCAATTACCTATTTCATCAGGTAACCAAGCCGGTCACTGTGCAATTAATATTTTCTACTTATTCCATCCATGTGGCATTATGTAATTGGTTTTTTTAATAATGATGTGGCGTTAATTATTTTAATAATTCTTTAAAATTAATCAAATCATTAAAATTAATAAAAAAAATTAATTTTTTTAATTTTCTTTTTTAAAGTTTAATATATTTTAAATAAAAAGAAAATTATCGAGTGGAAAAAAGTCAGTTGAAAAATTGTGGAGCCATTTAGTGCGGTCGAAATAGGGCCAATCTTTTTCGGGCTTCTGAATTTTAAGTCTACCCTAGCTTTGAAATTTTTGTGTTGGTGATCAGCCGGCCCCAAATTATCGACTCTATATATAGTATATTTTTTTTTCAAAACCATATACGAACATATATACATATAAATATAATACATATCCCTATACGCATAAAATATATAATGCATGCATAATATATTATTATGTACGTAATAATTTATTTAATATAAATAGTGCATACCTATATATATAAAATACATATATGTACGGCCTCATGTACACATTGGTGCATCGTGTACTCATAGTGCATTTTAGAATTATGCGACTTGTTATACTGAAAAATGCAACTTATTTACACTGAATCGTGCAACTATTTTTTCATATTAATAGTTGCACGATTTAATATAAATAAGTTTCACTTTTCAGTATAACAAGTCGCACGATTCTAAAATGCACTATGTGTTGGGATTATACTGAAAAGTATGTTTTTTACTTTGTATAATCGAAACTGAACTTTCAGACTTATTTACTGAAATAAATTGTTTATCACTGATGCTTTAAATATGATTGAATGTTACATATATTTCTTTGCATAACTGTTCAATAATTAAATGCGTGTTACATTGTAGTTAATTTAGTGATACCAGATCACGAAGATTAAATTAATAAGTCCTTGTAACTAAAAAGTACGTCATTCACGACCTAGATGGAAATGAACAACCCATCGCGAAAGGTTGAGGTGTAAAGGCTCGATTGGTTTGTCTTGACCAAGAGATTACACTAGTGCATGACCGATGCAATTGAATAGGACCCTCTGAGAAAATAAATTCTTGAAATCCAACAAGGGAGAATGTTGGGAAATTTATAGTTTTGATGAAAGTTCCAAAAACACATGTAATAGGACCGGTCGGACACATTAGGTATCGATGTTTACATTATTGCTATAGGAGACCGATTGATAATGATTGTATAGAAAAAAAACGATGTAATAGATAGGTCACATATTGAGGGGGAACTCAATATGCAAAAGGTCGATTCTGAAGAATCGTAAGAAAGGCGATATCCGGCGGCAGCGTAACGCTAAAACCGAATCGGAAGATCGATCGAATCGATCTAGTCGATAACTTCAGCGAAGTCATGAAGCTCAAACCTCTATACTAGAAGATCGGATGACTTCCGAAGATAAGACCGTAAGACCTACATCACCGTGAGTCGGCCAGGTTGAAGCTAAGTCAACAGCGCCGAAGACTCCATCAGTGGATCGATCGATTCAGACGATCGATCGGCTCATAAGATGAAAATCGATGTTTCATCTTATCATACGCGTCTCTAGCGATCCGAACAAGATGAATACCAACCTTAGTTGGAGGAACAACATCGCAAAAGCAAGGCTTTCATCCAATAAGGAAGAAACACGTATGAAACAGAAATGACATCATGGGATTCGATGTTGCTCTCTCAAAAAGCTTAAAATAAACTTTTCAACCATGCCGCCTCAAGCACGCCACATCAAGCTCGCAAGTCTACCTAAAATAGCCTGAGATTCAAATTGCTCTCCAACGGCTCTTTTGATCTCAAGGTCTATAAATATGGGATCACACTTCGCAGTGAAACACGGAAATGCTTGGACAAACAACATAATCAAAAGCTCAAACTATAGTCGATTTCATACGAAGAACACAACAACAAGCTTATTTTATATTGTGTTCATCCCATAAGTTCTTAGCAAGAAATCTTTTCATCTAGCTTTCGGTTTTGCTTATACGCAAGAAAGATTTCATAGTTGGAACCTCAACAATCTTACCCAAACCCCCAAGTTAGGATAAGTTGTTTAGCAAGATTTCGATCTAGGGTTTCTAGTCTTCGATTTACGGGATCGGTTGAGTGAGAACTCTTAAAACATCTCATTGGTGTCTTGTGTTGGACTAACACACTAATCTAAGTCCAAATAAAGTCGGTTAAGTTGGTTGCCCTTTGTGAAAGGGAAGAGTGGGCGAGGGACCGGTTTGTCCGAACCACTATAAATCTTGTGTGCCTTTATTTGCTTTGATTAATCGCTCTCACATCGCACAATCTTAAAGCGCATACATTCTAAGTTAAGATCGAGAAAGACCAAGCTTCGATCCGATCGACCTTAAATTTACGTCATCCGATTAAAAAGATAAAACTTGGAATCGATTTATACAAACCGGTTTTTCACGGGTAAAACTTAAGCTTCCGCACACATCGTTAATCGATAGTTACCGAACCGACCGCCTTACGGCGTTCATAAGTTAGTTATCGAGACCAAACCGATTCACTCGCGCTCTCGATCGGGCTATCCGCTCTCACACGACCTTGCGAAAAAGTTTTTCGTAAGTCTATTCACCCCTCCCCTCTAGACTTACGCCCTCACTTAACCTCGGGACCTACAAGTGGTATCGAGGCGGTTGGTTCTTCCGACCATCGACTCTGGTCATTGTGGTCATCCGAATCGATCTTGAAAAACCGTTTTAAAACTCATTCATTTTCCAAAATCACTCAAATGGATAACACGTCCCAGATGTATCATGATCCGCCGTTCTCTATTGATGAGTATGCAGATTGGGCCATATATATGTCCAACCATCTAGGCTCGACGATTGCGTAATGATGGAAGTCATCGAGAGGACCCATCATCATTTACTACGACAATCCTGCAATCGGAGGAGATCCAGATTTTCCCACGTGAAGTCTTGTACTTAAAAAGCCCAAATACGATGGACATGAAGAAAGAAAATCGCATACTCGACACCATTGCGAGACATATCATCATGAAGACAATGGATAAGGTCACCAAAGAGAAGATTAAGTATCTCAAATCTGCGAAAGCAATGTGGGATACTCTGGCTGAGATCTGCGAGGGAAATGAACAGATAAAAGACAGCCGTCTTCAAGCCGAACTGGTGAAGTTCGAGAAAACAAAGATGTCTTTTTCAACGAAACCATCAACGAACTCGATGGAAGAATTACAATGTCTATAAACAAGCTTCGAGAACTTGGTAGAGAGATGTCTGATAAAGATATCAACTATAAGATCCTAAGGTCTCTCACCAAGAAGTGGGACATGAAGGTCACGGTAATCAAAGATTGCCAGGACATTTCAAGAATGAAACCTAGTAGCTTGTTCTTGAGTCTTAAAGCTCACGAGTTCGACCTGATTGAAAGAGGTCAAGCCGATGAAGATGAGGCCCCCTCACCAAAACCTCGACTTCAAAATCAGTTGCTTTTCAAGGCAACCAAGAAAGAGAACAAAGGCCAATGAACCCATTGGAAATATATTAAGTCAGTAAACAGATCGCGTTGCTTACTGGGAAGCTTGAGAAGTCGATATACAACTTGGTAAGTATCGAAGATTTTATAAGGACTATCAACATAGCCGAGATTTCCAGATAGGAGATCGCATAATAGATCTCCGAAAAGAACCGAATCGATGATCGGAGGGATCATGCAGATGAAAGGGAAAGAGATAGTCGACGGAAGGAAGGAAGAGATAACCAATCGATAGAAGAAACTCGGACTACTATCGAAGGGAAATCACCGATAGGTCATACTATGAAGGAGTGATTCACCGGAAGGAAAGGAAATGGGATCCAGAGCGTGCTTCAATCGTGAGAAGCCAGTCACTATAAAGCACATCGCCTGCACTGGACGCCGAGAGAGAGGGAAGAAAAGAGGAACAAAAGAGAGCAAATCAGATAGAGACAAGAGCTATGGTTGCCGATACGTCGAAATCGACGATTCCTATCTCGCCTCGAGGACTCCGGATACTCCTCCTCAGAAGAGACTTCGCGACGATCAAGGTCTGGCGACTTCCATGAAAGTGAAGATCCGATATTCTCGTCAGACGATAATGAACTCTCGCGATGGCGGGGAGGACCAACCGAGGTAACCTCCAAACCCCCTTCGCTTCGCTTCTACACCGCTATCATTAGCACACTGGCCGGGAGATTGACCGCAAATTCTACTCGAGCAATTGCTTGAAGATCTCTCCAATGCAAGAGAAACTTATGCTATTGTGGAAGCCGAGAATGATAAGCCGAGGATCGTAAATAATCACTTCTTTGTCAAGAAAATGATCTCGAAAAACCTCGAACTTAGATCAATTAAACCGCCGTAGGTAACCGAGGAATTTAAAATTCTCGGTTAAAGCTTCCGATCGAAAAAAGCAGATCAAAGAACAGATGGAAATTAACAGACAAAGAAGTCGATGACTTCAAAATCTTGCAAGCAAAATTCGATGAGCTATTCCGAATGCATGAAAGTCCGAAATCCTCCGAGGAAAATCACAGAAGAAAATAGATGTTTTTTCAAAATCATCTCAAACCGTTAAAGACATGAACGCCTATTTTCGAGTAAAGATTGATAAGGAGGGACTTGGCTATGAGAAACCCTCCACATCCTCAAAAGCCCCGATCGATTCATCTCGAAAAGGTGTAATCGATTTAATTTCTCAAAAAGATACACCAAAAGCTAAACTTGTATCTAATAGGGGTAAGAGACCGCTGAGCGGTAAAGGCAAGTGCCTAACCGTAAAGGGAAACGAAAATGGACCCCAACCGGTAAAGCATCACCGAGAATCAACTAAGAACCCAGTTCTTTTTGAAGAAACCTCAACCTCGATCAACGATCGTGAATCGAAAAAGACAACCTACAAAAGGAAGTCTAATCGAGACCCGATCCAAGGTCACCGCCTAATAAGCATGCTTCGTAAAAACTCGCGAAAACCATCTATGCGAAAAGGATATGAATCTTTTGATGGTAGCGATCGACCTACCCCCATAGTCGTAAAATTTAGGGCTACCCTGAACCACACCGGATAAAAAAGAAGACAAACCGAAAAGGTAAATCATAAGTCTTCTAAGTCATCCAAGGTTCACACAAGTAATCATACAAATCGAAAAAGCATATGAGGATAAGTATGATTATGTTGACAGTATGGGAGACAAATCAGCCTTCTTCGATCCGACCGATCACCATAGAAGTGCTCGCTTTGTATGGATCCCCAAATCCAAACCTAACCCCTCAGACCCAATCCGAAGGGTACCTAAAACCCGATCCGATTGCAGGTTCGCGTGGGTCCGCCAACAAAGGAGGTGTGCAAGCAACTATCCGGTACATCGATAGTGGATGCTCAAGGCACATGACCGAAGCAAACATCTCCTCGGTTCCTACATAGAATGTAAAGGCCCACGGTACTCTTTCGGTGATGATAACTTTGGTTATACCAAAGGGTTCGAACCTTAGAGAATGATGATGTACAAGTAACCGGAGTCTCAGATGTCGAAGGTCCGAAGCACAACCTATTATCGGTTTCACAATTCTGCGACAACGATTCAAAGTTGAGTTCTCGATCGATCAATGCACTATCAAGAATCGAGTCACTCAACAGATATTGCTAATCGGTTCAAGAAAAGGGACGATCTACACAAATTGATTGGAAACAGTTTGTCCAAGAAATGCATGCTCGATTGTTAAGAGTTCCAAAAGTAGCGAGTTGGCTCGCACAAAAAAAAATGAGCCATCCCGAACTTTAAAACTCTTAATAAGATAGCTAGGATGTCTCTAGTGGAAGGACTTCCAATGAAGTGTTCTCAAAGGATCGGACATGTCTTGCATGTCGGAAGGAAAAAACAGTCAAAGCTTCATTCAAAGGAATTTCCGACCAAAGATCCAAAGAGAAGTATCGTACCGCTTCATATGGATCTGTTTGGACCCGCTTACACCAAATCGATCTCAACGGACGCAAATACACTCGTAATCGTGGATGACTATTCCAAGTTTACTCAAGGTTATATTCTTACATAAGAAGAATGAGACGACAACCAAGATACCCGAGCTACTAAGAAGATTACAAAATGAGAAGGGGTGTCGGTAGTAGTAAAAATCGGATCGATAAAGGTACAATTTACGAACTCCTTTATTACCGATTTTTGCTCTAAGTTTGGTATACTGACATGAAACATCACCGCGAGGACGCCACAACAGAATGGAGTAAATGAATCGAGAAACAGAACTCTCAAAGAAGTTCGCCGAACAATGTTAAATTAACATGCGCGATACCAAACCGCTTTCAAGCGTATAATCAACACCGCATGCCATACGCAGTAATGTATGTCTCCCCGACTAAGGCTCACTACAAAACACCCTATGAACTGTGGAAGGGCGTAAAACCTCGTGTTTCTCACTTCCATGTTTTTTGGGTGCAAAAGTGTTTCATACACAACAATGGGAAAAGTCGGGTTGAAGACCTTTTGAGGCTAAGTCCGATGAGGGTATATTTCTAGGGTATTCCTCATCTAGCAAAGCCTTCGTGGTCTACAACAAACGAACCCTTGTTGTGGAAGAAACACCCCATGTAACCTTTGATGAAGCATCTTCCCGATCAAGAGAAATCGCCTCGTAACAAGAAGTACCGATCTACCGTAACCTCGATATTCGTAAAAATGGATCACCTAACGATCAAGGATAAAGGATCGAAATCAGATCAATTTACATTCCGATCTAGGTGATTCACCGGATCAATCAGATCCTAAGATGGCCACTCATGGACTTGGAAAGATCATGTGCAATTATGCGAATCGCAACGAAGATCTTTGAGGATAAGTTCGTTTCATTGGGAACCACCGAGGATTCTCAATCCATGGAGGTGGAACAAATTCTCAAGAAGGCCGGATCGAAACATATTGCTTTCTCGCTCACATCGCAATCCAAAGATGCAAAGATGAAGCACTTCAATTCTTGCAGAATTTGAGTGTGGATACTGAAAAAACCGGTGAGACGAACCGATGTCGACAAATAACGGAGAAGAAATCGATCGACAAATGCGCACATCACTGCGTCTGCTCGACACCCAAGGGCGAATCTCACCGCGCACTACTGGGGAGAATGAGGATGAAGAAATCGAGAAGAGCTCTTAAGAGAGGCGGATAAACATCGATGAAAAGATTCATCGGGCCAATGCTCAAAAGAAAGATAGACGCTGCTGTTTGACATTCTCGTCAAGAACGATCATGGGAATCTCATTTAGCCCGGATGCTCTCACATCACCAAAATGTACAAAGATGGCAAAGAATAATTGATGGGGCTCGTAACATCAATTGGCACGGCTTCTGAAAGCCATCCTGCTCCAAGAACACGAAAAATTTGGAGTCAATGAATCCGCATGTGTCTTTCGAAAAAGAGAGTCAACAATCTCAACAAGGTTGCGCTTATATTGAAAGACAAACCGCCAAGCGAATGGAATCGAAATGGATGAAGTCCTACAATGCCTTCCTTCATCAACTTCGTTATATATGGGCCACAGACGATGACAAGGAGCCCACTCCAACAAAAACAAGAAAGGAAAGAGCAAAGAAGCCTCATCCACACCGGTTGCTCCACGAAAAAGAAACGAAAAACCGTGAAGGCCTGAGAGAAGAGGCCAAAGAAAGCAAAGAACCTACCCCTCGACTCTAAAGACTAGAAGATGAGTCGAAAGAAAAAAAAGCGCCCGGAAGCAAATCAAGGCGCAACAAAAACAGAATCGACAGCAAGCTTCTCAACCGAGGGCTCGCCCGAAACGATCCGAGGTAAAGCACAAAAGGCGATAAATCTACTTCTCCTCAACCTCAAGTGATTCACCGCCGGACTAAAGGTCGCCGAAAGCATGTCTCTACCGCTAGTTCACCCGCCATGAACTCCGAACCGAGATATAATCGCCACTACAAAGGCAGAACCACCGCAGTCGAAAACAATCGGACAACTTCCGCCGACTCAAGCACAACCGTAAGCTTCCACATCTCATCCAATGTGACCGGACAGATAATTCCTCAGATCAGATCAACAAAGACCATCATCGAAAAAATGGTCGACTCGAGAATTGAACGAGATTGATGAGATGTATCCACAACTGGTCGCCCCATCCCGCTATAAGAGAAGAAGTCATGGAGATCCTCACCGAGAGATCTCGAGATTAAAAAGTCTTCTCGATCTTATCTTACTTGTTGAACAGATGGGTGGTGCGGATGAGTTCGCAGATTTTGACTTCGATATGAGGAAGTCCGCCAAAGTGGGATCACCAAATGAGCTCATATCCGATAAATCTGCGGAAAGCTCGATCCACGTGAAGTTGGAATTGCCGGAAGAAGAGAAGCCGGAGATCGCCAAGAAGCTCCGCAAATGACGTTGAAATGGTGAATGCCGGAGTCGCTGATGAAAGTGGAACTGTGCTGCGCAGCTTCACGACCAACCACCGGAGGCACAAACAACCGGAACTCGATCAAGTGATGGATCCAATTCCTACATCTCAAATCACCACCGATCAACCTCGGAGATCGATCTTGTCTCAAAGATCTCCTCGAAAGAAGAGATTGAGGAGCTTAACCGATCGAGACAAATCGCCTCTCAAACAAATCGGCAATCGAGATCGGGCTCCCAATCTATGACCACCATATCTGCCGAGCTTACAAAATCAATTGATGACAAGTCAAACAGTGGATCAAAATCAATCTTCTTTTTCTCGCCAATCGAGAAAAAGGCTCGAGTTATCGAAGAGAAATTTGACAAAATGATTTGGACACTCTCTCGCTACAATGGAAACCGCCAAGAAAGAACTGACATAACTGTCGAGAATCGACAAACTCAATCTTCAGTTTATCTCGCTAATGATCTAAATCGCATTGTCAACAACTTTGGGTCTCGACTTCCCACTCAATCGCTTTTTTGATCAAACCAAAAAGGGAAGGATTCGAGAAACCAATCGACACATCATCGAAGACAAGGCCCATGGACAAAGCTCAATTGCAAGAAAGGTTACCAAGGGTGCCGGAACATCAAAATCTGGACCGCCACTCGCACCGAAAGTCACCAAAAAGCCTGACTAATCGATCTGGTGATAAGGAGCTAGTCAGAAATTGTCCAAAGAGCGATGATGAAGAAGAAAGAAGGACGTAAAAAACGGGCACAAGGTAAGGGTTGAAACGAAGTTCAAATCAAGGGCTAAGAAAGGATTAATCGGAAAATCGCACGTAACCTCGGGCCACAAAAAAGAGTCGACGAGATCATATACCAAAAAAAATGCCGCACACGCTAAGAGGTTTGAGGAATGGAATAAGATCAGAAGTGAATGGCTTCTAGATGCCTTTGTCCTTGATCTTGTTCCAAAAGAAGAATCACCAGATGATGAGTTCCTCAACCGTTCTGAGAATAAATATCCGACTTTCAAGTATCTCGGAAAATGAGGCCAAGCTTATAAATGTAAAGATATCTCGCCAAGAGTATGATCTGTTAATATACTCAAAGAAGGCAGATGGCTCATTTGACAGACTGGCATTTGAGAGATTCTACTTTGACATCTTGAGCAAATCGCAGATAACTGATCAAGTGCAGACAACTGATGTCAAATGGAAACTCTATCGATTTTCAACATTCCACAAGACCAAAGAGAAATGCCAGAAGGATACAAGCCCAAGGAGTGAAGATTCAGAAGACGTCTAGGGATCAGCAGCTTTTAAATTCAAAACTTTTCTGATGTAACATGTAATCATCATATCTAATGGAAAGTTTATTTTTCTGATCCCAAGACAAAATCTCTTTGTCTTCGACATTACTTGCTCTTTAATCGCTCTATACTTATCAACTGTTTGGTTTCTCAAGTGTTTTGGTTTCATCAAAAAGGGAAATTGTTGGGAAATTTATAGTTTTGATGAAAGTTCCAAAAACACATGTAATAGACCAAATCGGACACATTTAGGTGATCGATGTTTACATTATTTGCTATAGGAGACCGATTGATAATGATTGTATAGAAAAACCGATGTAATAGATAGGTCACATATTGAGGGGAACTCAATATGCAAAGGTCGATTCAAGAATCGGAAGAAAGTCGATATCCGACGAGCGTAACGCTAAACCGTAATCGGAAGATCGATCGAATCGATCTAGTCGATAACTTCAATGAAGTCATGAAGCTCAAACCTCTATATACTAGAAGATCGATGACTTCGAGAAGATAAGACCGAAAGACCTACATCGGTAGAGTCACCAAATTGAAGCTAAGTCAACAGCGCGCCAGAAGACTCCATCGTGGATCGATCGATTCGATCGATCGGATCACCATAAGATGAAAAATGATGTTTCATCTTATCATACGTCTACGCGATCTGAACAAGATGAATACCAACCTTAGTTGGAGGAACAACACCGCAAAGCAAGGCTTTCATCCAATAAGGAAGAAACACGTATGAACAGAGTCGACATCATGGATTCGATGTTGCTTCTCAAACGGCTATAAACTTTCAAATATGCCGCTTCTCGGGCACGCCACATCAAGCCTGCAAGTCTACCTAAAATAGCCTGAGATTCAAATTGCTCTCCAACGGCTCTTTTGATCTCAAGGTCTATAAATATGGGATCACACTTCAGAGTGAGATACGGAAATGCTTGGACAAACAACATAATCAAGAAGCTCAAACTATAGTCGATTTTCCATACGAAGAACACAACAACAAGCTTATTTTATATTGTGTTCATCCCATAAGTTCTTAGCAAGAAATCTTTTCATCTAGCTTTCAGTCGCTTATACGCAAGGAAAGATTTCATAGTTGAACCTCAACAATCTTACCCAAACCCCCAAGTTAGGATAAGTTGTTTAGCAAGATTTCAGTCTAGGGTTTCTAGTACTGATTTCTGGGATCGGTTGAGTGAGAACTCTTAAAACATCTGTTGGTGTACTGTGTTGGACTAACACACTAATCTAAGTCCAAATGTTAAGTCGGTTAAGTTGGTGCCCCTTGTGAAAGGGAAGAGTGGACGTAGGGACCGGTTTGTCCGAACCACTATAAATCTTGTGTGCCTTTTTTTTGCTTTGATTAATCGCTCTCACATCGCACAATCTTAAAGCGCATACATTCTAAGTTAAGATCGATAAAGACCAAGCTTCGATCCGACGGACCTCGAAATTTCTGTCATCTGATTAAAAAGATAAAACTTGGAATCTGATTTATACAAACTGGTTTTTCACGGGTAAAACTTAAGCTTCCGCACACATTTGTTAATCTGATAGTTACCGAACTGATCTGCCTTCTGGCGTTCAGTAAGTTGGTTATCAGACCAAACTGATTCACTCGCACTCGATCAAAGCTATTCGCTCTCACACCGATCTCACGAAAAAGTTTTTCGAAGTCTATTCACCCTCCCTCTAGACTTACGCCTCTCACTTAACTCCGGGACCTACAGAGAATTAGACCTCAGTGGTTCGTTATTTCTTAACCTTCGTCCCTTAAATAGGATCACGTGGGATTGGTAACTATTGCTTTGACTTATCATGGGTAGCGAATCAAAGAGATTCAATACTTTTTATCTTGGGCAATATTATTGGTCACATGTGATTGCTAAGATTTAATACGAAGAATCGTGTGCAAGTACGCTTGTTTGATTTGCCCCTTGGGAGGTTCATAAAGTTTTATCATACCAAATCTTGCAAGTGGAATTAGTTTCCTATGGATAATAATGTTGAATGTTCCTCGACCAAGGATAAAAGATGTTAATTAATGGAAAGCTATTTCAAAGGGCTTGAATTAATTAATGGGCTAGATAATCTTAAACACGGAAATAATGACCGGAGCCATATTGACTATAATATGGGTTAAGATGGATAGTCAATATTAATTATGTAGTGGGATTAATTAATATTTATGGGCTTGAATTATATTGTGGCTCAATATTAGATATTCAAGGTCCATTAGAAGGTCCAATCTTAATTCTCCTAAAGGCCCCCTGAGTAGCCCAACATATAGCCCAATAACTGAAAAAGGTGATTAAAATAAAATAAATATTGTTGCTTATTTTTTCCATGTAAATTTCGAAATTATAGATATAGTAGGGAGAAAGATTTTCTTTGAATTTTGTTATGGAATGAAGATATGTATTCTTGGAATACAAGATTATCTCATTAAATTCAAGAAATCTCCCACTTGGTTATCTATATAGTATTTTCAAAATTTGAAGATATAGGCAAGAAAGATTTTCTTGATTTTCTTGAAAAGATATTATGGAAGATATGTATTTCTTGAAATACAAGAATATCTCATAAATTCAAGAAGATCCAAATCTTGGTTTCTCGCAAGACTATATTTTCGAAAATAATTCCATAATTTGAGAAGGTGGGATTTTTGTGGAATATTTTAATTATGGGAAAAAGAATATAGTAGATATATTCAAGATTTCTTGGTGATCAAGAAAAGTCTTTTTCCCACATTGTTTTTCCAATCAAAAAATCGACCCTCCCTCCTATAAATAGGGGATGATTCTTTCATTCCCAACTACAATTCCATGTGCTGAAAAAATTAGCAAATCCACATAAGTGGTGCAACAAAGTTTTTTTTTTCCTTTTGTTAATTGTTCGACAAATGTCATTCCACCGGATAGTTGTGCAAGGGCTAAGGGAATACTTGGGAAGTCCTTTTGGTTAGTCCGTCCAACCGAATTCACTGCCATCCCGAGAGGTACGTTCACGTAAACCCGTAGTTTCCGCATGCGTAGGTTTTACGTGGCTTATTATATGCATGATATGTTGTTGTAATTATTATTTGAATTAATATAGGATTAATTCATGCTAGTAATAATTAAAGAATTAAATTTGTATTTAAATATTCACCCCGAATAGATCTGTGCAACTCATTCCCCAACAATTGGTATCAGAGCCACGGTTTCGGGCTCTGAATTTTTTAAATTGTAATTTAATTCGTTGGCATTAAATTTGAAATTGGATAGTAGAACTATTAGATCTGTTTTGCAGGTATCCAATTGTCATGGATTTTAATGTGTTTATTTATGCATGCATATAAACTGTGTTTTTTAATTCGATTCGTTCGGATTCGTTTTGCCTCATGAGAAAATCCACGAGTAGATTATAATTTGTTTGATTTGATCAATTTAATAGACTAGTCTAGATCTAGGTTTATTTATTTTTTGTAAATAAATTGTAACCGGATCTTTTTTTTTTTTTTTTTTTTTTTTTTTAAAGACCCAAATTTTTTTTTTTTCCTTGTTAAAATGGCGGCGACAAATGTCATTCCACCGGATACAGGCCAAGGGCCGGAGGGCCACTTGGGAAGTCGTTAAGGTTAGTCCGCCCAACCGCACGCTATCCCGAGATCAAACGCCACGAAACCCGTGATTTGACGAGGTTTTACGCATCGCTGGCGATACGCATTTATATGTCATAATTATTATTCGGATTAATATGATTAATTCATGCTAGTAATAATTAAAGAATTAAATTTGTACGCTATTCACCCGAGGCGATCCTGCGGCAACTCATTCGGCGCCGTACACGAGCCATGCCGCTTCGAATTTTTTAAATTAAATTTAATTGCAAGCATTAAATTTGAAATCGATAAAGAGTAACGATTAGATCGCTTTTGCGTGTATCCAATCGCTACGGATTTTAATGTGTTTATTTATGAAAGATCGGCGTGTTTTTTAATTCGAGATTCGCTCGATTGAGAAAATCCACCAGTAGATTATGTAATTTGTTTGAGATCAAAAAACCAGATTCAGTTTAAAAATAAATTGTAACCGGATCGAAAACACCGAGACGAAGAATTTACCCAATATGTTTATTTTTCCTGCTTTGCTTGATTTATTTGTGCTTTGTCTTGTGCTTTTATTTAATTTGTTTAAATGTGTTTGCATGAGAGTTGCCAAATGGAAAAATCTCACCTTCAAAATTACTAAGTATGTTTAAATAATTAATTGACAATTTTATTCCTGATAATAAAATTGAATTAATTTCGACCTCCATGATTTATTCATTTGTGAATTCTTTTGGAGAAATTCCCCACCTGACGGTCAAAAAGATAGCTTTCACATGAATGAATTCCAAACGGATGATTGTGGGTTATTACTAGTGGCGACGATGAACCTCCCCACGAGGCTCGATCATAGCGAAATAGTAATCCTGTATTTAATCATGGTTATTACTTAGGTATAAAATTGATATGCATATACTTCCTCAAGTCCTGTCAATTTTATATTGGTCAAAATGGAGCCAACTATTAATCTGATATTAAAGGTTTGTAAATCGTTCTTGTTTGTAACTCGCTTGAATATGTTTAAATAATGACCCACCCCACGTGGCTTATTTAAACTGCTTTTTGAGATGTTGGGTGATGCATGTTCATATTTTTTGAGATTTTAATATGATGCATGTGATCGAACCTTGTGATATACTTGTCTTATGCATATAGTTGTTTATTTCAGTTCAACACGTCGTTACCTTTTAATCCAATTGTTATTATACTTAAAAGTCAATACAATATGTATGGAAACTATATTGATTGGAAAAACGAAAAATTATCCTAATCGCACAAAAAGCACAAGTGGATTCTTGACACACCAAAAAAAAAATTAGATGAGCCAACCGACGAGTCAAAACACGCAGGACTCGTCGGATCACCTTCTTGAGATGATGTCGTCATTTGAAAAAGGTGGAGGGCAAACCCGTAAGGGATTACGTCCTCAAAATAGATGGCCCATCTGAACAAACTTGAGATTCCGAGTCTGCATTATGATCTGGAGACTCGGATGAATTTGGTACTTCACTCTCTCTGCCCAAAAAAAGTTTTTTGAGCATTTTTTGCCTCGCTAGCTAATTTGTTGCAAGCTTTTGGTCTCGCAGCGAAATGATGATGAGGACCAAACTCAAGCTTTGATTTTAGTGGCCCGCCTTCATCTTCTAGGCCAAGGGTAGGCAAGATAAAGAAGAGGACCAAAGGCCATAAGCAATAAAACTCAATCGCTGCCAAAAGGCAATGGTAAGATGAGGAATGCTTGTTGTGTCAAGGAAAATCCAAAGAGGAAGTGCTTAAGATGCGGTAAGAGAGGAAAATGGAGGTTTTGCCTGTTCCAACCCCAAAAGGGACGGAAAGAAAGGTAATTCTCACGCACTAGTTGTTGAAACTTGTTTAGCGGCGTATACTTCTCATTCGTGGGTAGTTGATACGAGATCCACTAATCATGTTGGCTTCACGGGTTCTAAATGATCCCAAGAACTTAGTGGGGAGTGAGATCCTCATCACAATCGGGCAACGTTATTTAAAGTAGAAGACATTGCAATGCTACGTAAGTGGCGGATATTGCAATGCTCACGATAATAACGATTATTGCAATACTACGCAAGTAGCATACATTGCAATGCTACATGAGTAGCAGTTAAAGCAGTGGGAGAAGTGCACATATCTTTTGAAGATAAAGTTTTTTTGAGATTATCTTTATGTTCCCAGTTTTAGAAAGAATTCACTTTCAGTTTCTAAAATTCGATTAAAGGACACTAAGTTTCTTCTAATAAGAATGACATCATTTTTGAAATGATGAGTGTATCTGTTACGGGACATTGATGGAAAATCTCTATACAATTAACTGTGCACACCACTCACGAAATGCATCCTATAACACATCAACTATTTCCGACAAAAGAAAGCGTGAACGAAATACTTCTTTGGCATCTAAGATTAGGTCATATAAATCCAAATAGGATCCAAAGGTTGGTGAAAGATGGTTCACTGGAGCGTCTCCAAGTTGAACCGATTCCAACCTGCGAATCATGTTTGTAGGGTAATATGACCAAGAGGGCATTTGGAGCCAAGGGGAATAGGGCCAAAGAAGTGTTAGAGATCGTTCACACAGATGTATGTGGTCCAATGTCAACCAAAGCAAGAGGAGGTTATGCATAATTTTATTGATGATTACTCAAGGTACGGTTACATTTTCCTTATGAAGCATAAATCTGAGACCTTTGAGAAATTCAAAGTGTTGGGAAATAAATTTAATAAAGAAGGATTTTGATTAGATCCCAAAACCCCTGAGTGTGACATGTTCAGGATAATCTTGATAGATGAGTCAGGATTCAGTTTTATAGTGTTCAGGATGTTATCTGCACCGTATATAGTCGGCAGATATAGAACAGGTTAGAATCTGAAGACTCAGAGAAACCTGAAGGCTCAGAGAAACCTGAAGGCTCAGAGGAATCTGAAAAGCTCAGAGGAATCTGAAAGACTCAGAGAAACCTGAAGGCTCAGAGGAATCTGAAAGGCTCAGAGGAATCTGAAAGGCTCAGAGAAACCTGAAGACTCAGAGGAATCTGAAAAGCTCAGAGGAATCTGAAAGACTCAGAGAATGCTGAAGGCACAGTAATTACTGAAGACTCAGTAATGTACTGAATGCTTAGTATATCCTGAATGTTCCGAAGCGAAGAAACTGAGGAATATAACCGTTGGAATCCAGCTGACGTGGACCAATGAGAGGAAGACAACCAGCCTGAAAAAGCTGCAGAACTCACAGAGAGTAGTATGGATTTGAATGTGATTCTCTCCAACGGTAACATTCAAATCCACACTATAAATACAAGATCTTCCATCAAATTAAGTGTGGAGATTATGCACAAAATGCTACAGAGCCAAGAGAGTTATACCCAAAGCATTCCCACCCTAGAACACAAGTCTGTAGATATACATATATATTCAAAGAGTGTTCTAGAACCCAACCTAAGCAACTCACGATGTATCTTAAGCTTAGAGAGATTTTCCCAACCTTAGCATTGAGGCTAAACCATTGTAAGGGAAAATCTCACCATAGTTGGAGACAACACCAAACCCAAACCCATTCTCGTAAGAGATAACTAGTGGTGAAGTGAGGTAGTTGATTAGGCAATCCCGAGTGAGGGTGATAAGTCCCGAAGGAGTGTGAACTCGTTAAACATCTAGAGGCGAGCCCGAGAGGGTGATAAGTCCAGAGTCTTTGAGTTAGTAAACTACAGAGGTAGTCAGAAAGCTCAAGGTCGGGTTGAGTAAGTAAACTACGTGGAGTAGTCAGAAAGCTCAGGGCCGAGTTGAGTAAGTAAACTACGCGAGGTAGTCAGAAAACTCAAGAAGTGTTTGAAGGAATTTCCCTAGGAACAGGGAGAGTGGATGTAGGAGCTTGAGTCTCCGAACCACTATACATTGTTGTGTTCTTTACTGCTTTACGTTCTTATCTTGTCATACGCACTCGATTATAAGCAAGACACAACACATGAGCTCAAAAAGAGAAAAATCTGTAATCACCCATTCCTTCACCCCTGTTTTTATATGCACCGCAATGAAATGTTTTGCTTCCGCACGCGCAAAATGGGTTTTCCCACCGGGACCAACACAAAGAATTTAAGGCTCAAACAGAGAATCATAGGGAAAAACGTATCAAGTCTCTACGATCTAATCGTGGAAGCGAATACCTCAGCGATGAGTTTTTGAACCACTTATCTGATGAAGGGATTCTATCCCAGCTTACTGCACCCGGAACCCCTCAACAAAACAGGGTTGCAGAGCAAAGAAACATAATTCTTTTGGAAATGGTTAGATCAATGATGAGTTATGCGGATCTTCCCGAGTCGTTCTGGGGTCATACCTTGGAAACAACGACTTATTCTGAACTTGGTGCTATCCAATTCGGTTCCCAAAACTCCCAAAGAATTGTGGACCGGGCGCAAGCCTAGTATGATACACATGAGAAATTTGGGGGTGTCCGGCCTACGTGTTGGACAAGGAAGCCGGTAAATTGGATCCTCGATCAGAGTTAAGACTGTTTGTAGGATACCCCGAGGGAACAAAAGGGTGTATGTTCTATAGTCCCGAAGATCAAAAGGTGGTCATTAACACCCATTTTAGATTTTTGAAGAAGACTATGAACCAAAGAAAACCCGTGAGATTACCTTAAATGAGCTTAGAGGGCAAATCTCGGTTAACTCAGATTAGATGATATACCAAACGATCGTTTTCACAACTGGAGCCTCGTCATAGTGGGAGGGTTGTTAGACAGCCCTAGAGATTCATGGGAATAGGAGAGTCCTCGGACTTGATTCCCGGACAAGACGAATCAGATCCATGGACATATGACGAGGCATTCCAAGATAAGGATGCAGTTTCTTGGCAAACAACAATGAAAGCCGAAATGGGTTATATGTTTCATAATAAAAGTGTGGGAGCTAGTCATTACCACTTAAATGGGGGTCAAACCCATTGGATGCAAGTGGGTATATAAGAGGAAAAGAGGACCCGACGGGGAAGGTTGAAACTTTTAAAGCAAGACTAGTGGCGAAAGGTTATATTCGAAAAAAGAAGGATCGATTATGAGGAAACTTTTTTCACCGTAGCCATGCTTAAGTCCATCCGTATTCTCTTATCGATTCTTTGCATTTTGACTTTGAAATCGGCAAATGGATGTCAAGACAGCTTTCCTTAACTAAGTCTTGATGAAGAGATCTATATGCAACAAACCCAAGGTTTCATTGAAACAAAGGCCAAGAACACCTAGTTTGTAAGCTCAAGAGGTCCATTTACTTTCGGACTCAAACAGCATCCATCGAGCTTGGAACCAATGTTTTGATCATGTTATAAAGTCTTATGGGTTTGATCAAAACGAGTTTGAAAGTTGTGTGTACAAAAAGCGTGTCAGAACTGCATTGTTATTCTTAGTACTATACGTAGATGACATTATGATCATCGGGAACGATGTGAAGGTATTATCAGACGTAAGGGCATGGCTTTCAAAAAAATTTTGATATGAAAGACTTAGGAAAGCCGGACACATCCTTGGGATCAAGATAACTCGAGATCGCAGAAAAAGGATGATCGGGTTATCGCAAGTTTCATACATAGACACTGCCTTTGAAATGCTTCAAAGATGCAAGATTCCAAGAAAGGATTCGTACCTTTCAGGCATGGAATCCATCTATCCAAGAAAATGTCCCTTAAGACGCAAAAGGAGATATATGACATGAAAGGCATTCCTTGTGCTTCTACCGCCGGAAACCTTATGTATGCGAAGGTTGCGGTACGAGACCCGGATATCCGCTTTCGTAAGCATGATAGTAAGATATCAAAGTAACCCAGAAAAAAGCATTGACGACGCTTAAAAACATTCAAGGTCCGAAAAGAACTCGGGATAGAATGTTGATTTATCGATCGATACTCCAATCCCCATCTACCACACTGACTCGGATTTCCAATCGATTTAGATTCCGAAAATTATCCGCCTCGCTTAGTGTGTTTCCATTTGGGGAAGTGTAGCCATCAAATGGACGAGTGTGAAGCGAAATGCATCACCGACTCAACCATGGAAGTCGGGTAAGTAGTCTTGTGAAAGCGAAAGAAAAGAACCGATTGGGCTCTAGATCTTCTTAGTGGACTTGGATGGTGTTCTCAATTTGTCTAGCAATATCTGCTAGGGCAAGTTGCAAATTCAAGAGAACCAAGAGTCCACGAAGTCAAACAAGCACACTAAAAGAAAAGACATCTTATACGAAAATCGTTAAGAGAGGAGATATAGATGTGGCAAAGATAGCGTCCGAGGAGGAAATTTCTAGCGAGATCCATTCACAAAGAGTCCGCTGAATACATTCGAGAGACATGGGGTGGAATGGGTGTCAAGACCATTATTAACTGCTTTTGAGTATAAGTGGGAGAAATTATTAGGTTCGTGTAGGTGACATTAGATGTCACGGACTCGCGAGACATGTTGTAGTATACTTAAAAAGCGAGTTTGAGTATAAGTGGGAGATTGTTGGGATTATACTGAAAAGTATGCTTTTTACTTTGTATAATCGAAACTGAATTTTCAAACTTATTTACTGAAATAAATTGTTTATCACTGATGCTTTAAATATGATTGAATGTTACATATATTTCTTTGCATAACCTGCTTCAATAATTTGTACGTGTTACATTGTAGTTAATTTAGTGATACCGCATCACGTAAGATTAAATTAATGATCCCTTGTAACTAAAAAGTACGCCATTCACGACCTAGATGGAAATGAACAACCCATCGCGAAAGGTTGAGGTGTAAGGCTCAGATTGGTTTGTCTTGACCAAGAGATTACACTAGTGCATGACTGATGCACTGAATAGGACCTACAAGAGGATAAATTCTTCAGAACTGAACAAGGGAGAATTAGACCTCAGTGGTTCGTTATTTCTTAACCTTCGTCCCCTTAAATAGGATCACACGGGATTGGTAACTATTGCTTTGACTTATCATGGGTAGCGAATCAAAGAGATTCAATACTTTTTATCTTGGACAATATTATTGGTCACATGTGATTGCTAAGATTTAATCTGAAGAATCGTGTGCAAGTACGCTTTTTTTGATTTGCCCCCAGGAGGTTCATAAAGCTTTATCATACCAAATCTTGCAAGTGGAATTAGTTTCCGGTATGGATAATAATGTTGAACCGTTCCTCGACCAAGGATAAAAGATGTTAATTAATGGAAAGCTATTTCAGTGGCTTGAATTAATTAATGGGCTAGATAATCTTAAACACGGGAAATAATGACCGGGAGCCATATTGATCAGAATATGGGTTAAGATGGATAGTGCAATATTAATTATGTAGTGAGATTAATTAATATTTATGGGCTTGAATTATATTGTGGCTCAATATTAGATATTCAAGGTCCATTAGAAGGTCCAATCTTAATTCTCCTAAAGGCCCCCTGAGTAGCCCAACATATAGCCCAATAACTGAAAAAGGTGATTAAAATAAAATAAATATTGTTGCTTATTTTTTCCATGTAAATTTCGAAATTATAGATATAGTAGGGAGAAAGATTTTCTTTGAATTTTGTTATGGAATGAAGATATGTATTCTTGGAATACAAGATTATCTCATTAAATTCAAGAAATCTCCCACTTGGTTATCTATATAGTATTTTCGAAAATTTGAAGATATAGGGCAAGAAAGATTTTCTTGATTTTCTTGAAAAGATATTATGGAAGATATGTATTTCTTGAAATACAAGAATATCTCATAAATTCAAGAAGATCCAAATCTTGGTTTCTTGCAAGACTATATTTTCGAAAATAATTCCATAATTTGAGAATGTGGGATTTTTGTGGAATATTTTAATTATGGGAAAAAAAAATATAGGAGATATATTCAAGATTTCTTGGTGATCAAGAAAAGTCTTTTCCCACATTGTTTTTCCAATTTGAAAAAATCGACCCTCCCTCCTATAAATAGGGATGATTCTTTCATTCCCAACTACAATTCCATGTCTTTGGAAAAATTAGCAAATCCACATAAGTGGTGCAACAAAGTTTTTTTTTCCTTTTGTTAATTGTTCGACAAGTGTCCTTCCACCAGATAGTTGAGCAAGGGCTAAGGGAATACTTGGGAAGTCCTTTTGGTTAGTCCGTCCAACCGAATTCACTGCCATCCCGAGAGGTACGTTCACGTAAACCCGTAGTTTCCGCATGCATAGGTTTTACGTGGCTTATTATATGCATGATATGTTGTTGTAATTATTATTTGAATTAATATAGGATTAATTCATGCTAGTAATAATTAAAGAATTAAATTTGTATTTAAATATTCACCCCGAATAGATCTGTGCAACTCATTCCCCAACACTATGAGTGCACGGTGCACCTGAGCAGGGACGGATCCAGGATTTAGTAGTGAGGTGGGCTGAAGAGTAAACACTTCGACACTAAATTTTATACATAATATAATATTTCGACGTTCACATAAGTTGTAATGGGCCACAGGAGGATGGGCCTCACGTTGGGATCAAACTTATGTTGCCACTTGATTATTGATATATCGATTGAGTTATGCCGGTGTATAACAGTGAGTCTGGTGCCTTGCGAATGTTTCATAAATAAATTGGTGATTTAAAAAAAGAGTGCATGGGGAGGATTTTCAAAGATTCACAGCACCATGCATAATTTCTGCTTACTGAGATTTATATGTCTCACCTAGTTTATGCATTGTAGGTAATCATAAGATGAAGTGACGTGACAGCCTTACTGGACAAGCTGTGGATCTCCTGTAGGTTTTGAGCGACTGTGTACATAGATGATGACCTGTTGGGCATACCGTGACTTATTGTGCTTCCGTTGTTATATTTTGTCTCTTTTGGGATATACTTTATCTTATGTCATATTATTGGGGCTTGAGTTTGATTGTGAATTTATTTATATATATATATATATATATATATATATATATATATATATATATATATATATATAAATGCGAACATGTTATGTTTGGCGTGAAATCAAGTTATGCTGGTGTGTGAGATGATGTTGACGTCATAATGTTGAAAAAAAAATTCATAACAGGTTTACAGGTTAAATTATAATTATATTCATATTATATTGGGTAAAATGATGGTGGTCATGACAGGTGGAGTGGTTTGAGACACTAATACACATTTGACCTTGGACAACTGTTAAAATAGCCCTTAGAGAGCGGTTATAACAGCTGTCCAAGTAACAACTGTCCAAGCTTGGACAACTGTTAAAAAACCGCTGTCCAAAAGGGTGGGCTTGGACATCGGTTTTTAACCGCATTGCAAAGTGTTGGCTTGGACATCGGTTATAAACTACTGTCCAATTGATAAGATTGGACAGCGGTTACAAACTGCTGTCTAATTTATTTATTTTTTTAATAATTTTTTTATTATGTTAGATAGACAACGGTTATAAACCGCTGTCCAATATCCTTTTTTTTATAATAATTAATTTATATTTTAAAAATCCTATAATAAAACCATAAACCAAAACTTATATATACGCCCAATACCATAAACCATAAATCAAAAATCCTATAATAAAACCATAAACCAAAACTTATACCACTATAATATATATACGTCCAATACCAAAACATCAAATAAATAAACATACACATCATGACATAAATAAACATACACATCATAAACATATATATATATATATATACGTCCAATACACCAAAAACATGAAATATATATCATCACAAATATATAATTTAATTACATGCTACCAAAAACTTCAAACAACGATCACTCAATATCTTATGAATATAAGAATCGATTGTAAAGGTACCCCGTCCAATCTTTTTTCCATTTCTCCAGTCTTTTCTTAGAGTAAGATTTGAGCGGACATTCATAAACAAACTGCAAACAACGAATCAATCAATATAGTATGAATTTTTATTCAATTAATAATAATTTAAATAAATCGATAAACTGACTTACATTGAGAGGAATGTTCGTTAAAGAAGTGCAGATTATATCTTCAATAAAGCAACACACAAAATATCCACAATGTTCATTATCTCGTTGCCTCGGAACCTGTTGATTAGAAATTATAATCACGTATTACAATTATGATTTCTTTCTATTAATTTGATAATTTACTAAATTAAATTTACCTTAATGTTAGTCCAGTTCACTTTATTGAAATTAGATCTTGAACTTTGACTCAGAAGGTGACTCCGATACATCGTCATCACACTATTATTATTATAATTAAAAAAATAAAAATAGATTAAATATGCATAATTTTAAAACTAAAACAAATCATTATATAGAATATTAAAATTGAACTTACGCTTCCATATATAAAACGAGATCAGGGCGATTTGAAATCACTCCATCCTGAGTTGGGTCCATAAATACACACTTAATGTATTCATGTTTATGGCGACCAGCACCCAATGGTTCCTATATTATATTGAGAATATTAAAATTAACTGCAAATTTAGCATATATATGTGCAAATATTATAAACATGAATACAAATTTTAACGAAATGTTTATTTCACTCACCCCACATTTGCTGGCCAAAAAATGAGATGATCGCTCCCAGTTTGATTCAGCATATGATAAACTATCCCATTCATGGTCTGTACCCTATCACCCATTATGCAAGACACTTGGGGGAAAACGAAGGAATACATTCCACTTGCTCGGGCATCTCTGGAGAGATATACCTCACCCAAATATCTTTAACCAACATATATACGCTAATTAATATTTAAAAAGAAAATTAAACTATACAGAAAGTGAATATTGAGAATTAGTAAACACATACCTGAGGTAAAGGGCTATGGTGGTTGCACTCAACCACTCGTCATTCAAGACTTCACGCACATGTTCCACACCGACGAATTCTTGGAAAGTATTCTGATGAAAGTGAGCAATCATGGGAACTGTGACGATCTCGAAAGCATTAGACGATACCATCCGGTGCACCCTAGACTGTACATAATCATCGTGATCTAAGTCTCCAGGCATGGGATAACCAAGTCTGCGCGCAGTGGAGTCCCTCGTTCTCCCCCTCTGACTATCTACGACACCCTCGATTTCTCTTTAGCCTTTTGTGGTGATTTCTTCTGAGGCATTTGTGGTGTCGGCAGATTATACAATCAATTTGCAATATTATTTAGAACCACAAATAAGATAATGAACTTTAATAACATATATTTTACCCTCATGGTGCTAGAGACCAAGTTGCTCGACCATTCGATGAAGTGCCCGATCGCTGTTCCGACTGTGACGACATCATCGATTGGTTTTGGCACCGTTCAATCCTCTTGTCCGGCTACGGGTACATCGAGTGTGACCCTCACGAAACCAGGAGTGATGGGATGACCATGAATCATTCCATGGGAGCTGTGTAACGTTCCTGTGGCCACCAACCGATCGGGATCATCCAAATAAAGGTAGCAAAAGGTCGGTGGCTGTTCGAATAAGATATTTAGTTAGAAAATTTTAATACACTAGTCTTTAGTTAAAACAAATGTGAGACATTCACATTTGATACCTGAGAGACGTTTTGAAGTGCCTCAATAAAGTCGTCCCTAGAGTTAGCCGAAAACATAGCATTAGCGACACTATGTTCATGTCTTGCTCCACTCGACGACATTCCGTGGCTCGATCTTCTCTCGGACCTCAAACGTTTAACATCTTTAGTCAACTTGGCAACCTGTTCCGAAAGTATACCCACCACATTCATGGCTTGAAGACCAGGTGCCATCGCTAATGATGTCTTCGTCATGCCATATCCGACACTCCTTAAGCGGCCGGGATGCTCCTAGCGACCTATAGCCCGTCCAAACAGATCATCAGGGCCAATAATGCGGATGTCGTCGGGCGTCATGGTCTGAGATAGACGCTCCTGAATCACAAAAATAAAAGATTATTATTTAATTATTTATTTAGAAATAATAGTTTGTAATTGAAAGATAAATTAATGGATAGATTATCGTTTCTTCGATGATACGCTGTGCGTTGGGGAATGATTGTCCGGATCTATTCGGGATGAATATTTAAATACAAATTTAATTCCAACAATTATTACTAGCATGAATTAATCCTATATTAATTCAAATAATAATTCAACAACAAATCATGCATACAAATTCGTCACATAAATCCTACGCATGTGGAATAGCTAGGAGTTTACGTGAACTAACCTCTTGGAGTGACAACCGTTGAGAAGATGGATATCCCGTTCACACGAGCAAACCCAAAGAGCCTTCTCAAGTATTCCCTCATCCTTGTTCAACAATCCGGTGGAAAGATACTCGCGAACAATTAACAAAAGGAAAAATAAAATTATTTTGCACCACCTTTGTGGATTTCTAATTTTTCCAACACATGGAATTGTCTGGGGATGAAAAATTCATCCCCTATTTATACTAAGGGTGGTGGTCGAAAATTTCATGAGGAATAAGATGGAAAAATCTTTTTCTTGGTCTCCAAGAAATCTTGAATATATACCATATATCATTTTCTCCATATTTAAAATATTCCACAAAAATCCCACCTCCTCTTGTTATGGTCTTTTTCGAAAATTAAGGCAAGATTTCCAAGATTGGGATCTTCTTGAATTTATGAGATATTCTTGTATTCCAAGAATACATATCTTCCATAATATCTTTACAAGAAAATCAAGAAAATCTTTCCTTCCTTAATTTCACTCATTATTTTCGAAAATTACTTAAACAAATAACCAAGTGGGAGATTTCTTGAATTTAATGAGATAAACTTGTATTCCAAGAATACTTATCCTCATTCCATAACAAAATTCAAAGAAAATCTTTCTCCCTCTTTTATTTATTTATTTTCGAAAAATTAGGAAAAATAGGCAACAACATTTTATTTAATTTTAAACACATTTTTCAGTTATTGGACTTTATATTTGGGCTACTTGAGGGGCCTTTAGGAGAATTAAGATTTGACCTTCCAATGAACCTTGAATTTCCAATATTGAGCTACAATATTATTCAAGCTCATAAATATTAATTAATCCCACTATATAATTAATATTGCACTATCCATCTTAACCCATATTACTGTTAATATGACTCCCGATTATTATTTCCCACGTTTAAGATTATCCAGTCCATTAATTAATTTCAGCCACTGAAATAGCTTCACTTTAATTAATATCTTTTTCCTTGGTTCAGGAACGACTCAACATTATTATCCATACTGGAAAACTAATTCCACTTGCAAGATTTGGTATGATAAAACTTCTGAGCCTCCCAAGGGGACAAATCAAACAAGACGCACTTGCACGCCGATTTTCTGCATTAAATCTTAGCAATCGTCATGTAACTAATAATATTGCCCAAGATACAAAGTATTGAATCACATTGATTCTCTACCCATCGTAAGTCAAAGCAATAGTTATTAATTCCACACGATCCTATTTAAGGGACGGGGATTAAGAAATATCTAACCACTGAGGTCTAATTCTTCTGTATTCAGTTCTGAAGAATTTATCCTCCTGTAGGTCCTTTTCAGCGCATCATAATGCACTAGTGTAATCTCTTGGTCAAGACAAGCCAATCTGAGCCTTACACTTCAACCTTTCACGATGGATTGTTCATTTCCATCTGGGTTGTGAATTATGTACTTTTAGTTACAAGGAACTGCTAATTTAATCTTCTGTGATCTGGTATCACTAAATTAATTACAATGTAACATGTACTAATTATTGAACAGTTATGCAGTAAATATATGTAACATTCAATGATATTTAAAACAACAATGATAAATAATTTATTTCAGTTAATAAGCCCGAAATTCAGTCTGGTTGTACAAAGTAAAAACATACTTTCCAGTATAACCCCAACACTGTGCACTGGAATCGTGAATTTTCCCATCTCGAGCCTTTCTGGTAGTCTGAAATAAGTCAAAACGGGTAACAATAGGCTTACTCTCTCCAGCTTTCCTTCTTTCTTTTTACTACGATAGTGATGAACGTGTCCCTTTATTAGATATATTAAAAGTGAATATATAAAAAAAATTAAAAGTTAGGATTTTGATCTCACCATATCTTCTCTTATTCGTGCATAAACTTTGTTCGATCCACGATATCGCGCCTCCATCGACTTGGCTTGCTCGCGATTTTTATTACTTCGATTCTACAGTGTAATAGAAATATGATAAACACTGAAAAGCTTAGGGCATTAGAAATTGAGGAAATGACATTGATCAATTTTACCTGGAAATCATCCTCCATAGCTCTACTCACAAACTCCTCCCAGTATGGAGCCACCATAGGGCTATTCTGATACGCCGGAGGCGGACTAGCCGAGTAAAGACCAGTTTCCGGATCTCGTGTGTTACTTCTCAGCCAAGCCCGAAAATTCTGGCCATTACTAAAGCTTGCGACAGTATTTGCTTCTTCTTTGTTTGGTCAAGGCCTCTGAATGTAGTCTATACGCATATAACATAATAATTTAGTAAATTTAGTAATCATACAACAACTTTCAATAAACATATAATTAACATACCAAAAGTTCGTCCCATAATCTTTCCTTCAAAGGAGTCAGTTTGGGTAACGTCAGTCCTTGGTTGGCAACACGATAGGGATCACGCTCCTGACTACAGCTCCAAGGTAGAAGGACAACGACTCACTCTATTTTCCTATTGCCTACCCAAACTCATTGAACGATAACTGCAATAACATAGTATTTAATTAGGTTCAACGATCAATCAATATAATTATCGATTTCAAACTGTTCAATTGTAATAAAACTACCTGAAGTGTTTCCCCCTTGCTACGAGCTCTCTTAATAGAAGACATCGTGACTATACCCCAAGTGCGCTTCTCCCTGGAGCTGCTAGTGGTGGTGAGAGCATCAGTGTCACCCTCTCTCAAGTCATCAGGATGCTGTCGATCATATGCACCATGATCATATGCGCCATGATCTCCATCAGAATATCCATAATCATCTCCATCATCTCCATCATCTCCGGGATATGAAAAATAAGACATGATCCTGTAAAGTAGAAGAAACAACATTTAAACCTAAAGATGCCTATAGGAAAGACAATATGAAGACTGTTTCTCAAGACAATGTATCTTAAAGTATTAAACCTAAAAGCATACCTAACCATACTTAATCTACATTCATTTTAATTTTCAAATTTTGAAATCCTTCCAATTTTTGACTCATTCACAATTTTTGTTGCTTCTCAAGACAATATGTATCCTAATGTACCATCATTAATCATCTAATTAAAGAAACATACTATCCATTCATTAAATTAATAACCAAAATATATCCTAACGTATTAATCCTAATTTATGCTTAAATCATCACACAAGCATATTATCAAACACCTTGAGTGCATTATTCATCTCTAACACTAACAAAAATTAATTCAAGCCACTAACAACAATTAATCCAAGCTACTAACAACAATATAATTAAACCAACATTAATCCCACACTAACAACAATTAATCATAACAAATTAGCTATATATATACTAAACATATATATATATAAACACATTTATATATATATATATCCTAGCTAACAATTAATTCCAAACATATATATATATATATATATATATATATATATATATATATATATATATCCTAACAATTAATCCCAAACATATATATATATAAACACATTTATATATATATATATATATAAACATTTATATAAATGTGTTTATATAAACAATTAATCATAATATATATATATATATATATATATATATATAACATATACACATGCAATATATATATATATATATAAAAAAAAAAATACCAATATATGGAGGAGGAAGGCGGCGGGAGGGGGGAGGGCGACGGGCAGTGGTAGGGGTAGGGAGGTGGCGTGAGTAGGAGGGAGAAAGGAGGGCGTAGATTGACGATTTGGGGGAGAGGGAGGTTTAGACCACGGCAGCGACAAACGACAACGATTTGGATGATGTGGGTTGGAGGAGGAAGGCGGCGACGACGATTTGGGTGAGAGGGAGGAGCTAGGACGACGGTTTGCGGCGATTTGGGGAGAGGGAGAAGCTAGGGCTGGGCGGTTTGCGCGATTTGGGGAAGGAGGTGGAAGACTAATTTGGGGAAAAATTAGAAATGAAGGGTTTCACCGACCGATCGAATAAAAAATATATCGACTTGGACAAATGTTCGAAAACCGTCTAATTGTTTTTACCAAACGGATTTAAAACCGTTTCCAAGTGAAGTTTCTGTCGCGGTTTGAAACTGCTTTCCAAGTTTTATTCTTGGATAGAGGTTTCAAACCGCTATTTTTTTTTTCTATTTTTTTTAATAAAACCGCTCTCCAAGCTATATTTTGGAGAGTTGTTCGAAAAAGGGTTGTCCAAGTGCAGTTGTGCAAGCCTAAATGTGTATGTTGAGATAATTTTAGTTTTGATTATTATGCTAAAACACCTTGTAATAGGACAAGCTAAGTTGTATAAAAGCTTGAGTTTCTAGACTTAATTTTATTTTACTGAATAACAAGTTGAGGGGAACATCAAGATAGGGCTGAGGCCCAGTAATAATTTCGAATTGTCGAGAATATGCGAAATGAGCTGCTGTGCGGAGCGGTATTTGTCGCAGCAATCTGTTGTCTGGCTGAAGCTTCTTTGTCTGTGTCTGCTTGTGCAAGCTAGATGCTATCTGAAATGGCTATTGTCTGGCAATATCTTTATCTTGGCTTGACATACCTGTCTGAAGCCCGACTTATCGTCTGGTGACTTCTTTGTCTGGCCAAACGAATCGAATCTGCTTAGCCCTAACTCATCGAATCTCTTTATCTGGTTCTCTCCCGTCTAGCATCTTGGGCTATATCGACATACTGAAGCTGATCTTGATCTTGATGCAGAACCCGAATCAGCCGAGCAGACAGACAAGAAATCTGCGGAAGCAATTTGGCCAAACCAATCTGAGCAATTTGGCCAGACCAAAAATCTACATACCGATCGGTGACGAATCGGAAAGAAATGAACAAGATGTCGGTGAGGAAATGATCGATCCGATTAGACACACAAAATCACCGGCCAATGAGAAGATAACAACACATATATGGATGTGACATAAAGTTTAAAGCAAAGCGTCTGAAAATGACAAAGAAAAGCTGGAAGATTATTAGTATGAATTTGAATTTACTCTCCAACGGTAATATTCAAATCCACACTATAAATACATTGCACTATCTTCAAAAGAAGAAAATGGAGGATGCTGCAAAGTGAAGATTAAAGCCAAATATTCAAGCATCTCCATTCAAGAACACAGAACATTAAATATACAAATTTACCCAAGAGTGTTCTTCATTATATCTAAGCAAAAATGCCATATCATAAGCTTAGAGAGATTTTCCAACCTTAGCTTAAAAGCTAAAACAATGTAAGGAAAAATCTCACATAGTTGGAAATAACACCAAACCCAAACCCTTTTTTGAGAGAAAATTAGTGGTTAAGTAAGGTAGTTAAGTAGGCAATCCCGTGAGGGAGATAAGTCCCGAGAGAGTGAGAACTCATTAAACATCTATAGGCAATCCCGTGAGGGAGATAAGTCCCGAGAGAGTGAGAACTCATTAAACATCTATTGGTGATCCCGTGAGGGAGATAAGTCCCGTTGAGTGAGAGCTCCATAAATATCTGTTGGTTTAGTTGGTGCCCCATGAAGGGAAGAGTGAATGTAGGAGTTGGACTCCGAACCACTATAAAAATACTTGTGTTCTTACTTGCTTTCATATTAACTGTCATACATACTTTAGTAAATCTGCATAACACACTTTAAAAAAAAATTTAAGTCACCTCCCATTGAGATTTTACGAGTTTTAAATCGGGTTTTTCGGGACCAACAATTGGTATCAGAGCAGGTGTTCAAAGTTCACTAGATTTTAATGTGACCACCTGAACTGATCTTTTTAAAACCCATTTAGTTTAAAATGCATAAATTTTATAAAATTCATGGAGATTGACAATCATCTTCTCATTTTTTTTTAAAATGCATACAATATTCTTCATCATTTCACTTGTTTAACTAACACTGTTTTTCTCGTATGTTTTTTTTTTTGTTGTTAGTTAGTTTTGGCATCATGATAAAAAATGGGGAAATTATTAAGATAATTTTAGTTTTGATTATTATGACAAATCACCTTGTAATAGGACAAACTAAGTTGTATAGAAAGCTTACTTTTTTATACTTAGTTTTATTTTACAGGTAACAAGTTAAGGGGGAACTGATCAAGATAAGACGAGACAGATGATTTCCGGACTGGATCAGAATATGTGCAGAGCTGAACTGCTGTGCAGAAAATGATCTACTGTGCAGAAACTGAATTGTTGTGCAGAAACTGATCTGCTGTGCAAAATTGGACTGCTGTGCAGAACTGAACTGTTGTCTGGCCCGCCGATTCATCTGAAGAATCGACTGTCGTCTGAAATCGACTTCTTTGTCTGAATCGACTCTTTGTCTGGCAGAATCAACATATCGGATATCTTTTATCTTGAACAAATCAGATCTGATTATCTTGAACGAATCCAGATCTCTTTATCTTGAAACAATGAATCCATTCTAACATCTTTGAAACAGTTTGATCTATTTGTCTTTGAACATATCGACATCTTTGAATCGATCAAGAATCTTGATCTTGGTGATGCAACCAGATCGTGAACCGGGCGAAATCTACAGCATGATTTAAATAACCAAAATCTTCATACCAGAAGCAAAGACGAGAATCGGAAGAAATGAATAATGTCTGGCGGTGATCGATCCAGATTAGACACACAAAAGCAGCTGGCCAATGAGAAGATAACAACACATATATAGATGTGACATAAAGCTGCAAGCAACAGTGCAAAAAAACAAAGAAAAGCTGGAAGATTATTAGTATGGATTTGATTTACTCTCTAACGGTAATATTCAAATCCACACTATAAATACATTGCACTATCTTCAAAAGAAGAAAATGGAGGATGCTGCAAAGTGAAGATTAAAACCAAATATTCAAGCATCTTCATTCAAGAACACAGAGCATTAAATATCCAAATTTACCCAAGAGTGTTCTTCATTATATCTAAGCAAAAATGTCATATCATAAGCTTAGAGAGATTTTCCCAACCTTAGCTTAAAGGCTAAAACAATGTAAGGGAAAATCTCACCTAGTTGGAAATAACACCAAACCCAAACCCTTTCTTGAGAGAGAATTAGTGGTTAAGTAGGCAATCCCGTGAGGGAGATAAGTCCCGAGAGAGTGAGAACTCATTAAACATTTATAGGCAATCCCGTGAAGGAGATAAGTCCCGAGAGAGTGAGAACTCATTAAGCATCTATAGGCAATCCTGTGAGGGAGATAAGTCCCGAGAGAGTGAGAACTCATTATACATCTATAGGTGATCCCGTGAGGGAGATAAGTCCCGTTGAGTGAGAGCTCCATAAATATCTGTTGGTTTAGTTGGTGCCCCATGAAGGGAAGAGTGGATGTAGGAGTTGGACTCCGAACCACTATAAAAATACTTGTGTTCTTACTTACTTTCATATTAACTGTCATACATACTTTAGCAAATCTGCATAACACACTTTAAAAAAGAAATTAAAGTCACCTCCCATTGAGATTTTACGAGTTTTAAATTGGATTTTTTCGGGACCAATAGTGTAGTAGTGAGAGAGAGAAACATATCGCTGGGGGTTTCTGCAAAGTGAGTGGGGGATTTTGTGTATTATCTCATTTAATAAATAATAAGGGTAGTTTGGGTGTTTTGGGTGGGATTTTGTACCTAGATGTAAGAAAGGATTTTGATTGTATTAAAATGTAATATGAGTGTCCACTTTGTACCCAAATGTAATTTTCCCTATCTATTAAGATATGGGTCGGGGGGTAAGTCGTTCCCTTCTCAAATAATTATTTAATTTGAGGCTGGGCTCAAAGTCTTTTCAAATCATCATTGGACTGAATTTAAACACTTTTAGGCATATGTATATGGGACTATTTTGGGCTTGGATTGAGCTTCATTACAAAAAATGCGTGTTTTAACGATGGAAATTAGCGACGGTTACATGAATCATCACAAATAGCGACGGTTTTTACGACGGTTACGGTCAAATGGTCAAAGTCAATAGTTTTAGCGACGGTTTAGAGAACCGTCGCAAATAGCGAAGGTTTTAGTTACGGTTTTAGCGACATTTTGTACTAACCCCTTTAGCGACGGTATTAGCGACGGTTTTTTTTTTAATTTAAATTTTTTTTTTTTTTTTAAATATTAATTATGTTTTTTTTTTTATGTTTCAGGATTATACTAGGTTTTTTTATTATTGTTAATGCACCTTACCGTATATTTAATTTATAGTCACTTGGAGAATAGTTCCACCTGATCGTAGTCAGATCTATTTCGAGGAGTTTACGGTATAAAATTTTAATTCATAGTATATTTAAATATATATATATATATATATTGACTAAAAGTAGTACTTGTTTAAATAGAAAAGTAGTACTTGTTTAAATGAAAGTATTACTTGTTAAATGAAAAATATTACTTAAGTTTAAATAGAAAAGTACGTAGTACTTGTTTAAATAGAAAAGTAGTACTTGTTTAACTGAAAAGTAGTACTTGTTTAAATAGAAAAATATTACTTGTTTAAATAGAAAAGTAGTACTTGGTTAAATGAAAAATATTATGTAATGTACCGATATATATGGAATGTAAATTGTAATTTTTTGTATGATTTTCTGGGTAAACGTACAAAGAACAAGGACAATATGAATAAGATAAGAATGATGATGAGAGAAAGATGGGAGAAGAGAGAGAAAACAGGTGAGAAGTTAGAATATTTTTCTGCATAACAAATTCTGCAACAAACCGTCCCTTAAATCAGAGAAGTGGGGACCATAAGGGCTTATCACAATTTTAGGGAAATAAAGATACTGAAAAACAATTAAATGAAATACTGGGCTGCATCCTCATGCACTTTAATTATTTCTGGGCCCATTTGTTGGCAAACTCTTCAGGCCAAATTTCCTTTATCCCCACCTGAGGCTCAGACGAAAACACCACCTGAGGCTCAGTAGAAAACCCCTCAGGCTCAGTAGAAAATCCCACCTGAGGCTCAGTAGAAAGCCCCTCAGGCTCAGTAGATGACCCCTCAGGCGCAATTCCATTTATCCCCACCTGAGGCTCAGACAAAACCTCTTCAGGTACCAAAAAATCATACTTTCCCTCTTTATTATCTTCAGAAAACCCTAACATTACTCCTTCCTCCTTAGTTGCAACATCATCTGGTGGTGTAAGATTAATGTCTGTGACAGTACTCCCGGGGGCGGAGAATCCTTGTCCCCAAGGATAGAGAGTCGAAAAACAAGCGCGAAGGAAAACTGTATCTTCCACCGAATGAATATCCCATTCTTCACAGACCCACAAAACACTAACCTGTGAACTTGTTTGCAATGCAGGAGGCGGATCTGTGACGGGAACGACAGCCACCGGAAAGATGTGGAACAGACCATTCAAGTCCACCGGAGGCAAGGTTGTAGAAGGTACAATTTTTTCACCTAATTTCTTTTTCAACAGAGAGACGTGAAAAACCGGATGAATTCGGGAATTAGGAGGTAGATCTAGTTTGTAGGCTACCTGACCAATTTTCTCAAGCACTTTGTATGGACCAAAGTACTTTGAAGAAAGTTTGAGATTCCTTCCCTTCTTGATGTAGGAATTTTGCCTAAAAGGTTGTAGCTTAAGATAGACAAGGTCACCCACTTCGAAAGTGCGTTCACGCCTTATGTCTTTTCAAACCCTTTCATCCTATCTTGAGCTTTGATGAGATTATCTCGAATCAACTCAGAAAACTGTTGACGTTGTTGAACCCAGACAGTAGCATCTAGATTGGTAGAGTCCAAATAGGATCCCATAGTCAGAGAAGGAGGAGGATATCCATACAAAGCTTGGAAGGGTGTTGTTTTCAAGTTTGTATGGTAGTTGGTATTATACCAAAAAATTCACCCGGGGGTAACCACTTCACCTTTGCTTAGGTGTATCTTGAACCATACACCTAAGATAGTGTTCTAAGCATTAGTTCAATCTCTCGGTTTGGCCATCGATTGTGGATGATAGGTTTGAACTCATGGCTAGTTTAGTGCCCATGAGATGAAACAATTCTTTCCAAAAAAGAACTTGTAAAGATTTTATCCCTATCGGTTAGAATCTTGATGGGTAGCCCATCTCAACTTGTAAATCACATCCAAAAAACACTTAGCCAGCCACTTTTTGTGCGCGAAGAAAAGGGTGAGAGAGAGCAATAAAATGTGAATATTTTGTGAACACATCACAATTACCAAAATAACATCTTTTCCCCAAGACTTAGGGAGCCCTTCCACAAAATCCATTGATATATGAGTCCAAGCTTGAGAGGGAACATGTAAAAGCCGTAGTAGTCGAGGTAAGGACCTTGATCGGGTTTTGGCTCTTGCACACACATCACACCCTTGAATCCATTGAATAACATCAACCTTCATCTTAGGCCAATAGAAAACCCTCTTCAACCTCATATAGGTACCTAAGATGCCAGAATGGCCACCATAAGCAGAATGGTGCATCTCAGAAACAATTAGTTTCCTGAAATCAGGAGCATCTCCAATAACAACTCTGCCTTTATACCTCACCAACCCATTAACAACTGTAAACTGAGGATAACTAGAGGAGTCAATTGCTTTAGCAGCAATGACCTTAGTAATGAAATCATCCGATTTATAAGTAGATAAAACCTGATCAATCCACTTAGGTACAACAGTAGTAAGAGAAGTGCAAAGAACCTCAGTATCCAATCTTCTAGATAGAGCATCAGCTACATTGTTGTCGAACCTTTCTTGTTATTGAATATAATAATCCAAACCAAAAAGCTTTGTGATCCACTTATGTTGGAGAGGAGTCATGATCTTCCTCGATCCAATAGGTATCTTAAAGACTGTTGATCGGTCTTAATAATGAACACAACGACCTTGTAGATAATGTGTCCACTTTTGGGCAAATGCCATTATAATGACCAAAAATTCCCTTTCATAGATGGATAGAGCACGGCTTCGGGACACAAAACCTTACTCATGAATGCCAAAGGCTTACCCTCTTGCATCAACACAACTCCAATCCCTATTCCACTTGCATCAGTTTCCACAACAAAAGGCTTAGTAAAGTCTGGTAGGGCAAGAACAAAAGGTAAACTATAGCCTTCTTCAATTCAGAAAAAGCTAAATCAGCCTCTGAATTCCAATGAAATCCATCTTTCTTCAACAAGGTGGTGAGTGGTCTGCTAATTAGGCCATAGCCCTTGATGAATTTTCTATAGTAGCCAGTCAAACCCAAAAAACCCCTTAACTGTTTGAGAGTTTTTGGAGTTGGTCAATTAACCATCCAAGCAATTTTTTCAGGATCTGTAGCCACACCCATATGAGAAATAATATGGCCTAGATATTCAATTTTAAGTTGGCCAAAATTACATTTACTCCTCTTTGCATACAGTTGATTAGCCCTTAGGATACCCAAAACAATAGATAGATGGTGTAAATGCTCTTCCCAAGTGGAGCTATAGACCAAAATATCATCAAAAAGACGTAACAAATTTCCTTAGAAAATCATTGAAAATTTGATTCATTAAGGACCGGAAAGTAGCGGGGGCATTGCAAAGCCCAAAAGGCATGACTAAGAACTCATAATGGCCATTATGAGTTCTAAATGTTCGTTAAAAACACAATGCTCTGGTTTCATTAAGATCTGAAAATAACCAGATCTTAAGTCAATCTTAGAAAGAACCTTGCACCTTGTAATTCATCCAACAATTCCTCAATTATAGGAATGGGGTAGTTGTGTGTGATTGTAAGATCATTTAAGTATCTATAATCAACACACATCCTCCAATCGTTGTCCTTTTTCTTGACCGAATGACTGGTGAAGCAAAAGGGGCTCTGCTATCTTTGTATAGTACCCGAGTGTAACAACTCTTGCACTATCTTCTCAATTTCATCCTTGTGGGAGTGAGAAGTCCCGTAGGGAAACCGCTTGTTTAGGAACACCATGCGGTTTCAAGATGATTTGATGTTCAATACCCTTGATGGAGGTAATCCCAGTGGGCTCTTCAAAAATGTCAAAGATAATCATCTAAGATTGCGATAATCTGAATCACTCTCCCCATGGGAGTAGCCAAGTAGACCACATAGAAATCTTGGACAGCAGTAGGGTTGTCCAAATGTAACATTTGGAAAAGAGAGAGCTCATAAATGAGTTGGCAATTCTCAGTGGAAGTAAGTGCCTGTAGTTTAACCCTCTTGCCAAGTAATGACACTGTGATTGTCATGTGCTTGTAGTCCAATTCAATTGGGGTGCAAGATTTCAGCCAATCACCTCCCAAAATCAAATCACAACTTTCAGTATCCAATAATCTCAAAGGATATTGAAAATCAGTGAATTGCATAGACCAACAAAAAGAATCCACCAGTTGTGAGCTGACCATCTTTTGCCCATTTGCCACCTTAACGGAATAGGTGTGGTAGGGGAAAGAGGCGATTCAATTCTTTTGCAAGATGGTTGCCTTAATAAAGGCGATTGTCTTTGCTGTATCAATCAATATATGAAGTGTATGACCCCCACAATCCCCAATAATCCTCATTGTAGTGACATCAGAAGTGCGACGATATAAAGATCAGGGTCATCTGAACCTCTTCCATAGGCACTGGTTCAGGATCAGCTTCTTGTGTGACCTCAGTAGGAACATAGTCAGAAGATTCATATGAAATGTCCTCAGCCAAAATCATGTAAGTAATCTTTTGTTTACACTTATGGCCCCTTGTAAACTGCTCATCACAATTATAACACAACCCTTTCTCCCTTCTAGCAGCCATTTCAGTAGGAGTAAGGAGTTTAATGGGAGGTTTGAGAGAGTTTAAAGGTGGTTTACATTGAGGTGGGATTAACAAATCCATTTCTTCCAAGGAACAAAGTTAAGGCTAGGGGTTAGGGTTAGGGTTAGAGTTAGAGCCCCTATAAGGAGGCTTGAACTTTCTAGTTAGAGTATCCATGGTGTATTCTGTTTTTTGCCCGCAACAATAGCTTGTCAGAAAGAAGTGGGTGCAAACATATTTAGAAAGCGATTGCAACTCAGGTATCAACCCACTAATGAAGCTCTCCACAAAATAGTATTCAGAAAAATGATCACCCAATTTAAGAATCAAACTAGCTCTGAGTTCCTCAAACTTTTCCACATAATCCATATAAGCCCCAGTTTGCTTGAGCTTATTAAACTCAGCAATAATAGAAATATCCCTTATCTCTTCAAATCTCACAGAAATTATCTCCACAAACCCCCTAAGTAACATCAAGAGGTTTCAAAGCAAAATTTAAACCATGAGGCAACTCTCTACCTCAAAGTGAATAGAAGCAAGGTTAATCTTCTTAGGATCAGGAACATTAGGGATTAATTGAAAATAATTGTTGCATTTCAAAACCCAACCCCTAGGGTTAGATCCATCAAATTTAGGAAACTCAACTTTAGGAATAGGGCTGTGAATGGAAATAGGAGTAGGATTGGGAATTAACCTTCCATTTGAAGAGTCAGAACCATGAAAGGCTGAGGAGCCCCCGAAAAACCAAAACTAGGGCTTCCCAGAATAGAAGACCCACTGCTAAGACCTTTTCCTCTATCAAAATTCTGAAACTGAAGTTGTAGGCCAGCCAAAACTGCAGTAACATTGTCAAACTTATCTCCCAACATGGAAAGTTCTCCACTCATACCAAAGAAACTTGTTATCAACCTCTCAGAAAAGAGTATTTATAGCATCCTGCATTTTATCATCGGTAGCTTTCCATTTCGAGGATTCAAAGATGAAAGTTGCTCTAATTTCGTTTGTGTCTCTTGCAGGGCTTTCAAACGGGTGTTTTCAGCCATGGTGATGAGAAGAAACCTATCTCTGGATACCAAATGTAATGTACCGATATATATGGAATGTAAATTGTAATTTTATGTATGATTTTCTAGGTAAACGTACGAAGAACAAGGACAATATGAATAAGATAAGAATGATGATGAGAGAAAGATGAGAGAAGAGAGAGAAAACAGGTGAGAAGTTAGAATATTTTTCTACATAACAAAATTCTGCAACAAACCGTCCCTTAAATCGAGAAGTGGGGACCATAGGGCTTATCACAATTTTAGGGGGAAATAAAGATATCTTGAAAAACAATTAAATGAAATACTGGGCTGCATCCTCATGCACTTTAATTATTTCTGGGCCCATTTGTTGGCAAACTCTTCAGGCCCAATTTCCTTTATCCCCACCTAAGGCTCAGACGAAAACACCACCTGAGGCTCAGTAGAAAACCCCTCAGGCTCAGTAGAAAACCCCACAGGCTCAGTAGAAAATCCCACCTGAGGCTCGAGAAAACCCCTCGTGCCTCAAGAGAAAATCCCACCCGAGGCTCGAGAAAAGCCCTCGTGCTCAGTAGAAGACCCCTCAGGCGCAATTCCATTTATCCCCACCTGAGGCTCAGACAAAACCTCTTCAGGTACCAAAAAATCATACTTTCCCTCTTTATTATCTTAAAAAAACCCTAACACCACTCCTTCCTCCTTAGTTGCAACATCATCTGGTGGTGTAAGATTAATGTCTGTGACATATTACTTGTTTAAATTAAAAGTATTGTTTAAATAATAGAAAGTATTACTTGTTTAAATGAAAGGTATTACTTGTTTAAATGAAAATTATTACTTGTTTAAATAGAAAAGTAGTAGTTGTTTAAATAGAAAAGTAGTACATGTTTAAATGAAAAGTAGTACTTGTTTAAATGAAAAGTAGTACTTGTTTAAATAGAAAAGTATTACTTGTTTAAATAGAAAAGTAGTATTTGTTTAAATGAAAAGTAGTACTTGTTTAAATGAAAAGTATTATTTGTTTAAATGAAAGGTATTACTTGTTTAAATGAGAAGTAGTACTTGTTTAAATGAAAAGTAATACTTGTTAAAATGCAAAGTATTACTTGTTTAAATAGAAAGTATTACTTGTTTAAATGAAAAGTATTACTTGTTTAAATAGAAAAGTAGTGCTTGTTTAAATAGAAAAGTGGTACTTGGTTAAATGAAAAGTATTACTTGTTTAAATTAAAAGTATTGTTTAAATAATAGAAAGTATTACTTGTTTAAATGAAAGGTATTACTTGTTTAAATGAAAAGTATTACTTGTTTAAATAGAAAAGTAGTAGTTGTTTAAATAGAAAAGTAGTACTTGTTTAAATGAAAAGTAGTACTTGTGAAAATGAAAAGTATTACTTGTTTAAATAGAAAAGTATTACTTGTTTAAATGAAAAGTAGTACTTGTTTAAATAGAAAAGCAGTACTTGTTTAAATGAAAGGTATTACTTGGTTAAATGAGAAGTAGTACTTGTTTAAATTAAAAGTATTGTTTAAATAATATAAAATTTTACTTGTTTAAATTAAAGGTATTACTTGTTTAAATGAAAAGTATTACTTGCTTAAATAGAAAAGTAGTAGTTGTTTAAATAGAAAAGTAGTACTTGTTTAAATGAAAAGTAGTACTTGTTTAAATGAAAAGTAGTACTTGTTTAAATAGAAGAGTAGTACTTGTTTAAATAGAAAAGTAGTATTTGTTTAAATGAAAAGTAGTACTTGTTTAAATGAAAAATATTATTTATTTAAATGAAAGGTATTACTTGTTTAAATGAGAAGTAGCACTTGTTTAAATGAAAAGTAATACTTGTTAAAATGCAAATTATTACTTGTTTAAATAGAAAGTATTACTTGTTTAAATGAAAAGTATTACTAGTTTAAATAGAAATGTAGTACATGGTTAAATGAAAAATATTACTTGTTTAAATTAAAAGTATTGTTTAAATAATAGAAAGTATTACTTGTTTAAATGAAAAGTATTACTTGTTTAAATAGAAAAGTAGTAGTTGTTTAAATAGAAAAGTAGTACTTGTTTAAATGAAAAGTAGTACTTGTTTAAATGAAAAGTAGTACTTGTTTAAATAGAAAAGTATTACTTGTTTAAATAGAAAAGTAGTATTTGTTTAAATGAAGAGTAGTACTTGTTTAAATGAAAAACATTATTTTTTTAAATGAATGGTATTACTTGTTTAAATGAGAAGTAGTACTTGTTTAAATGAAAAGTAATACTTGTTAAAATGCAAAGTATTACTTGTTTAAATAGAAAGTATTACTTGTTTAAATGAAAAGTATTACTTGTTTAAATAGAAAAGTAGTACTTGTTTAAATAGAAAAGTAGTACTTGGTTAAATGAAAAGTATTACTTGTTTAAATAAAAAGTATTGTTTAAATAATAGAAAGTATTACTTGTTTAAATGAAAGGTATTACTTGTTTAAATGAAAAGTATTACTTGGTTAAATGAAAAGTATTACTTGTTTAAATTAAAAGTATTACTTGTTTAAATAATAGAAAGTATTACTTGTTTAAATGAAAGGTATTACTTGTTTAAATGAAAAGTATTACTTGTTAAATGAAATGTATTACTTGTTTAAATAGAAAAGTTGTAGTTGTTTAAATAGAAAAGTAGTACTTGTTTAAATGAAAAGTAGTACTTGTTTAAATAAAAAGTATTACTTGTTTAAATAGTAAAGTAGTACTTGTTTAAATAGAAAAATAGTACTTGTTTAAATAGAGAAAGTAGTACTTGTTTAAATGAAAAGTAGTACTTATTTAAATTAAAAGTATTACTTGTTTAAATAGAAAAGTATTACTTGCTTAAATAGAAAAGTATTACTTGTTTAAATAGAAAAGTAGTACTTGTTTAAATCGAAAAGTAGTACTTGTTTAAATGAAAAGTAGTACTTGTTTAGACGAAAAGTATTACTTGTTAAATAAAAAGTATTACTTGTTTAAATAGAAAGTAGTACTTGTTTAAATAGAAAAATAGTACTTGTTTAAATGAAAAGTATTACTTGTTAAATTAAAAGTATTACTTGTTTAAATAGAAAAGTAGTAATTGTACGTTTAAATAGAAAAGTAGTACTTATTTAAATGAAAAGTAGTACTTGTTTAAATGAAATGTATTATTTATTTAAATGAAAGGTATTACTTGTTTAAATGAGAAGTAGTACTTGTTAAAATGAAAAGTAATACTCCCTCCGTCCTATTTTTTATTATTCATTTACTGTAGACACGGAGATTAAGAAAAAGTAGGAGATACTAATATATATATATTTTTTAGGAGAGGAGATAATAATATTAAACAGTGTAAAGTGGGTAAAGTGAGTTTGATGGAGGAAAATAATAGTATTAAATGGTGTAAAGTGGGTTTGGTGGAGAGAAATAATAGTATTAAATAGTATTGAATGCTGCTTTATTGACTTATTTGGAAATGGATAAACAAAATTAGGACGACTATTTATGGAAAACGGATAATCAAAATCAGGATGGAGGGAGTACTTGTTTAAATGAAAAGTAGTACTAATTTAAATAGAAAGTATCACTTACTTAAATGAAAAGTAGTACTTGTCTAAATGAAAGGTATTATTTATTTAAATGAAAGGTATTACTTGTTAAATGAAAAGTATTACTTGTTTAAATAGAAAAGTAGTAGTTGTTTAAATAGAAAAGTAGTACTTGTTTAAATGAAAAGTAGTACTTGTTTAAATAGAAAAATATTACTTGTTTAAATAGAAAAATAGTACTCCCTCCGTCCCAACTTAACCTTACAGTTTCCTTTTCGGGCATCCCATACTTAACTGACAATTCCCTTAATTGGAAATACTCACTTTATCACTTTATCACATAAAATATTAATAAACAACTCTTTCTACCCCCAACTATTCATCACTTTATCACATAAAATACTAATAAACAACTTTTTCCACTCCCAACACTTCTCACTTTATCACTTTTTCTTAAAACCCGAGTACACAGTAACTGTAAGGTTAAGTTTGGGACGGAGGGAGTACTTGTTTAAATAGAAAAGTAGTACTTGGTTAAATAAAAAACATTATTTTTTTAAATTAAAAGTATTACTTGTTTAAATAGAAAGTATTGCTTGTTTAAATGAAAAGTAGTACTTGTTTACATAGAAAGTATTACTTGTTTAAATAGAAAGTAGTACTTTTTTAAATAGAAAATAGTATTTGCTTTAAAACAATGAATTTGTAGGACATATACAATTTGAAAAGAATATAATCTTTTATTTATAATTTATAAAGTGAAAAAAATATATATAATTAGTATTTAAATATTATTAGATAGTTAAATTAAATAAATGAAATAATTTTTTTTTAAAAAAGTGTAAAAAAAAAACGAATTAAAAATAAATAAATTAATATAATTTTAATATAATATAATTTAATTTAAATTTATAAATAAATAAAAATTATAATTATTATATTAAAATGTGGTTAAATCATTAAATTAGACAATTGAAATAAAGGATTTAAAAAAAAATTGAAAAAAAAACAATTTTTAGGACATATAGAATTAATTTCAATAAGTAAACGCAAGAAAGCAAGTGTTCGAGCGGTTTGATCCCCGCTCAGGCACCCATAGGTCCCGTTTTCGGTCCCCCTTGTGAGCGAAAAATTGCCTCATTTAATTGGGAGGCTTGGGGGCTTATATATGATATGCTTGGTGATTGGATTCGAGATGGTTCGTGGTTCGGGTGGTTCGGTGCCCACCCGGGCGCCCCCTGGGCTCGGGTTCGAACCACCGTGAGCCATTTTTTTTCGTAAATTCACGCTTTAGCGACATATTTATTAAAAAAAAATTAATTAAAAAAAAATTATTAAAAAAAAAAACCGTCGCTAATCAGCAACGGTCACAAAAAACCGTCGCTACGGTTAGCGACCCTCGATTCAACGATGGATTTGTTTCCTTCGCCAAAACCGTCGCTAATGTCGTTAGCGACGATTTTTTCTTTCGTTAAAACCGTCGTTAAACCCCGTCTTTTTTGTAATGCTTGAGCCCAGTGCAACCCCTTAATAGAACATTCCTACAACTGAGTGCATATAAAACCTAGCCACATTTATAACAACTTAATAAGTTTTCGTAAAATTTGTTCATAATATAAAATTTATATTATTACATTTATAAATTAATATTATAAAATTTATCAATTAATACAATTATACTTATAAACTGATATTATATCATTAAATGTTATAGGTGCATGTTAGTTTATAATTACGGCGGTATTAGTAGATAAGTGTTGTAGGATTAATTAATTTCATAGTATTAATAAATTTCACGAGAGTTTGTCTAACATTCATATAATCACATATCCCCTATATTACTAATAGAGAGTTTTTCTTGATGATGTGTCAACTCTACATTGATTTAATCTATGTGTCATTCTAGGAGAAGTTTAGTGTACATGTCATTCATAATAAATCCTACATGTCACTAAAAATAAATCCTATGTGTACTTCTATTTTTGTATATCCTAAATAATTTCCTATATATCCCTCTATAAACTAATAGAGAGTTTTTTTTAATGATGTGTCAACTCCATATTAATTTAACCTATGTGTCATTCAATGAGAAATTTGAGTACACATGTCATTTTTATGTGTTATTTTTATAAAATGTGTAATTTATATTTATTATATTATGTTTTATTTAATTATATAATATTATTCATTTATCTTTTTTTTGGTAATTTTTGTTTGACTTAAATAAAATATTCATTCTAAATGTATTTTATCTTAGTGTGAATTATATTCAATTATTAATTTCTTAATAAATAATTTTATTTTATAATTGCTCTTATGTATATCTTAAGATAATTTATGTGGCAAAAATATTTTATATTATAATTCATTCACTTTTTTTTTATTATTACATGTTAATTAATTTATTAGTCTTTTCTTAGTCGATTTATTTTGTTTTGATTTGTAGGTTTCAACTTTATATTAACATGGATAAATAATATTTGACACAATAATCTTATTCAAAGGTTTAAGAAAATTTACTAATATACACCTTAAAAAATTATTAATTCATATGTAGTGCATTTATGCACATATTTATATTTTTAATTATTAAATATATTATTTATTGAAAATGTTACAATTTTTAATTAGAAAACCGCGTAACACGCGGGCACTAAACTAGTAGGATACTATATACAAATTAGAAATTGTTACGTGGCTTAAAATTATTTCGTAACTTCATCGATTCTAGCCCTTTTAGTGTTGATTTTGACCCTCTAAGATAATAAGTGACAATTTTGTTTCTTTTAGAATGAAATTTAAAATTTCTTCCAAATAAGTTTAAGAATTTTAGGCCCTCCGGCCAAATTGATGACGTTCATTCGATTAAATTCGCAAAATGGTTTCGGATAGACAATGATTTGTCCGCCAAAAATAAAATCTTGGAGTTGTGGTAATCATATTGAAAAAGAGTAGATCTAATGTGAAAATTTTCATGTATGATAATCTATAAAATTGTCCTAAATCAATCATCTACACCATAAACACTAAATAATGAACCCTAAATTATGACCTATTCGGGCCGGGTGAACCATGAATCACTTGTGCCGAGTGAACCATGAACCATTCAATTTTGTTTTACATTCACCAATTACAAAATTTGATTGTAAATTAAAGTTTTTTCATGTACGAAAATTTTCATACTAGACTTTGTCATTGAAAAATTGGAGCTAACAGTACAATGCGTTAAACGAGATGAAGAGTTTAGTATAAGACATAATCTTCAACTCATTGAAAAAGGCAGGGAATATGTCAAGAACGCAAGGGGGTGCTACAAAAAATTATTGGATAAGATGTGAGATATAGAATGAGCGCGAAAAAGTATTGAAATAACGGGCTCAATCAAAGGTAAAGAATGGTACATGCCTTGATCCTTGTCTCGTCTTAAATCACTCGACGTCGTGATGAGAATGGACAAAAAAAGACAATTTGAAATCGCATTTCACGAGGAAGGCCACAAAACTTGAAATTGATTATGAGTTTTGCTCCCTAGATGGGAGGCAGTTAAATTGGAATCATCGGCGGTTAAATAGGAAAAATGTGAAATTTTCCAGCCAAAATATAAACTTTCCATAATAATAGACTAAAGTTGATACTTAACATAATGGTTCAAATTTGATGGGGTATGAAAAGTTAGAAGACTTTTTTTTTTCTTATAGGATAAAAAAAAGTTAGAAGACTAAAGACAAAGATATTGGACAATTTATGGTATTAATTTTATATACTTAAATGAATATTTTAGATATACTAATACTCCCTCCTTGCAAGGTAGATGCATCAATTATTATTTACATGAAGTTTAATGTGAAAGTTACATATTAATATTAAAAGAGAAAAAAATCTTTTTTTAGTGGGAATTGAAGGATAAAATAATGATATATGATATAAATTAAAAGAGATAAAGTTACTTTTAGTGTAGGAAAAATGGTAATGGCAGGTGTAATTTTGAGATGTTTAAATGGTGTTTTTATTTTTTTATTTTTATCAAAATAATTGTTTGTTTAAACTTTAAAGTGGTTAAGTAGCTTTATTACCTTTTTATAAAATAATATGCATCTAATTTAGAACGGGTCTTTAGAGCAAATGATGCATTTATATGCATTGGATGGAATTAGTAATACATATAATATAATATTGCATATATATATTTATATAATTAGGAAAATAATCGATGCCAAAAAGTAATCTTGGAAGACATGGGACCAATACTGAATAAAAAAGTACCAAATATGCATGCAGAAAATCTTATGGTCCTGAAACTAATAATTTCAGAATTATTTTGAAGAGGGACCAAAACCATGATTGCCTTTAAAAAAGTTGTGACATATATATTGTGTGGCTGAATAACGGTTAGTAGGCCTGATATGAAGATATATAATAAACAAGGGTATAATTATGGTTTAATAAATATGATATATGGGAACTTTGTGCAGAATTATGTTGGTGATTCTATGAAAACGTGTATTAATGAGAATAGACGATCGATTGTAGATGAAAGAATAAATAAATAAACATATATTCCAAAGAAAAAAGGTTTTTTTTTCTCATAACTAATTTACTGTTCATTTTTTATTCCAAAAAATTTTAATGTCCAATTTTGACTCCATAATTAAATTGATTTTCAAATTTTGATCCAATTTTCACCAAAAAAATCGCTAAAAAATGTCATTTTCGGTTATACAGAAGTTCCGTGCCGATAAAATTGTCATTTTTTAAATTTATAGATTTTAAATTTGAGTTTTGATTCAATTTAATGAGTTATTTACACATGTGTAATTTAATTGATTAAAAAACGTAAAAAAATATTAAAAAAAAGAACGTCAACGTCCACGTCTGCGACAGTATCAAAAACCCTCAAATTTTACTGGGACGTAACTAGTACGTTACCTAAACGACGTTGTTTGCAATTTTTTCGCAAAAAATTGGATCAAAATTGGACACTGAATTTAGTTAAGAGACTAAAATTGGACAGTTTTTTGGGACGAAAAAATGGAGAGTAAGTAAGGAACATGTGAAATGGGTTGGTCCTTCAGAGTGATATATGTCATCTTATTCTTATCCAAAAATGTTTATTTGAGTGTAGGATCCCAGACATGGATAGTGGGTGTTTGGTATTTTTTGTGAAGTAAAGTTAAGGAGTTAAATACAAAGTGTATACAGCTAGCTGCTCTATTCTTGTCTATGAATTGCTTCAATTTTTGTAGTGATTTGTTTGCCTTTTCCAACTTTCTACAGGCTTCTGAGTTTGACTAAGGCCACAAAAAGCTGGGAATAGTAGTAATTCATTACACTTCCATCAAATTCACAATTTAGCCCAAAATTGTGAGTAACATTCTTTGTACAACTAACTAATACTCACTCAAGAAAATCAATCATAACTTTTTTTTAGCTAAACACTGAGTCTTGTATGCATCCAGGTAATTCATAGTATATTTTAAAACCATGTAATTTATTATATTCAAATATGCAACTTATTTACACTGAACCGTTCAACAATTAATATGGAAAAAAGTTACACAGTACAGTATAAATAAGTTGCATCTTTCAGTATAACAAATTGTATGATTATAAAATGTAATATGAGTGCACGGCGCACCTGGATGCACATGAGACCCACTCTTAGCTAAAAGCCTTTAGTGGCTCCGTAATTAAAGGTCGATTTAGTTTCTTGTAGTGACTGTTCTGCAATTTAATGAAAATAATTAATAAATTTTGTTTAATGAAATGAAAATAATTAATATTAAAGTTCAGTTGAAACAATTAATATTGTTCAAACAAAACAAGTAATATCGTTCAAAAATGTATCTATTGTCTATTTTTCGTTCCAAAAAAATTAATTTTGATCTCATAACTGAATTGATTGCCCAATTTTAGTCCAAATTTTGTCGGGAAATTGCGAACAACGTTGTTTCGACTACATGCAAGTTACATGCCTGTAAAATTCGGGAGTTTTCAATCCTAGCTTACGTGTACGCTAACTATCTTTTTGTTTTTGTTTTTTTATATGTTTATTCAATTAAATTACACATATGCAAATAACTCCATAAATAAAATCAAAAATAAAATCTACAAATTAGAAAACAAATAAATTTATTGGCACATGATTTGCTTGTGACAAAAAATGACGTTGTTCGCGATTTTTCGACGGAAATTGAACAATCAATTTAATTATGAAATCAAAATTGAATAATTAAATTTTTTAAAATAAAAAATAAAATAAATAAGTTATGAGACAAAAAAAACATTTTTTTCGAATTTTACATGATCCAACTGGTGCGCACCGAAATTTATCAAAAACTTGTAGCTCTTAGCGGTGAAGCAAATTTGTTTCATTAATAAATTACTTTGCTAGCTCTGAGACATGCACATGCATGATTCTAATTTAGCTAGTTAGCTAGGGACTTCGACATTATACTTTTCAATCATTAATTAAATAAAATGATATACACTTTTAATTTGGGCATTGCGTACGCTATTTGTTACTCGAGGGATTTCTAAGATTGGAGGATCTATCAAGGAAACATAATACTTTGGGAATCTGATCAAATGCATTTTGGCAAGGGGAAATTGTGATGGTGAAAAAATATAAAAAAAGTTCCGTGAAAGGTTGTCCCACATGACTATACTTTTAAATTTTTGCCACATTCTATTTATAGGGTAACATTAATGTGAATTAGCTATATACATGAATTCTATCATTATTATGTGTCTAAACTATCATTATTAAATTTGTATGCACAAAACTTTTTACTATTTAAAAATATAAAATATTTTTTAAATATGAATAGCTTTTGTGCATAGCAATAATGATTTTTATGCATAATCAATTAATGGCGGATCCACCTCTGGGCCAAGAAGGTACTGGGTTCCCTTGAACTTTTACAAATATATATACGTGTAGTATTAGCAATATGTATACTATTTGAAGATTGTCAAACTAGTTAAGGGGTTATCCCTCTTTTCTGTTGTGTTCACACAAGGTTTGTTCCTATCTATATATCATATATGGTTGTTATATAATTATCGATACTAATATATGCACTTATCCACTTGATTTTACTAGCTATAATGATCATCTTCAAACGCCAACATAAAAATATCGTATTTTGCGTTTGTCTCAAACTCTCAACAGAAAGTACACGAATGGAGGTGGGCACGGATTAAATTACAAAAATCATAAATTAAAGTGAATATATAGATAGCATACCAATCATTCAATTGCATGTCTCGTAAGTACGTATATTATACATGACGTGTATAAAATGATTACTATCAAAACAAACACTTCTTCGAAATCAGCAGCGGATCTAGAATTTAGATTTGGAAATATGAATAATTAGAAAAAATATTATGTAACATTATTAATTAAAGTCAACGATAAAATTAAAATTTTAAAAATATAAAACATTTAATAAATCAATGATGACTACGTAAAATTGAGTTCGTCTAGTCTTATTTTTTTAGGAGCTATCCAGGACATTATCATTGGAAATTGTAGAAACACATTCTCCTCAATAATTAAAAAGTTAATAGATAATCAATTGAAAAAAAAATTGGATTCTTTAATAAAATAGATACTAATTAATGACTTTTTCTCAGGAAAAATGCTAATATATTTATCATCAAGTCTTACTCTAACATAAAATCACTTCTTCTCTAAGATACAAAACATTTTCATTTTGCCCTCATTTCTCACATTTTTATTTAAAAAAGAAAAAAGAAAACGTTGCATCTTTTAAATTGTGTGCAAAATCTGCAATTTTAATTTATGTATGTGTAAAATTACTATGTATGTGCAGTTTATTCAGAGGTGAGAGAAAAAACTTTCGAAAAGTATAATGCAGATGCTACCAGCACGTGATGTCAGCGGTACAGAAAAAAATATTATATTTTAAAATTGCACTTGACCTCATTTCTTCATATTTTTGTTTACATAAAGACAATTAAGACTTTTTATCCCAAATTTTGTACTTAAAAATAAGACTTAAAAAAGTCTTGTATCTTATAATAAGAGTGCTCCATTAATTGCAGTGGAAAGTGAGTTCTCCCTTTTTCTCTTTTTTTTTGTAGAACCATGTTCAATTTTGCCTTTGCATAAAATAGTGTAATGACTAATGATAGATAGATTTAAATTAAATATATTATCCAGTGTTTTTAAAAATAGGTTGAACCAATCGAACCGTAAATCGCTCATGTCATCGGTCGAATTACTCTTTACAAAATAGTTAATCCGATTTTATTATTATTTATTATTTATTAAATCAATTTCTTGATTTTTTTATTTTATTTTTTTCTAAATCTCTATGTGTAATGTTATTGTCTTTATCCCAGTATCATTTTCTCTCTCATAAATTCATTCACAAGTTATCAACTTCATTTAATCTTTTTACCGCCATCACACACTCTATGGAATTAATCCACAACGTCATCATCTCTTGTCTCCAAATTTTATTGTATCTATTTTACTATAAGACCTATAAGTTATAAATTTGTACTCCCTCCGTCCCCACAAATTTTTGCCCCAACTTTATGGCACACATATTAATAAAATGTATAATGAGTGGAGTGTTGATGGGTAATGTAGTAAATTTATATGTATAAAACAAAATAATTAAATTGATTGAGTGTATATGTGGGCCCTAAAAGTAATGTCATTTTGTGTAAATATGTGAATATTGTGAGGATGAAATTTAGTAAGACGTTTCTTTTTTTGGGTGTGCAAATATTTGTGGGACGTCCCAAAAAGGAAATTGGGCAAATTTTTCAGGAATAGAGGGAGTATAATTTTAATTTTTATAAATAACTTTTAAATTTTTAGCGCAACATACAAAATATAAAAGAAATATGCATAAATCATTTTAACGGTTGAACCGCCGATTTAACTAGTCCAACTAGTTGGACCGACAATCGATGTCTAGACCGATTTGGTTGCGGGTTCAGTTATGAAAATACTGATATTATCCATGTAAATCAACTTCAAATTAAAAAAAAAGGTCACTTTCACGTGAATCAATCTCACGAGCGAGTGATTTCCTACTATAATGAATAGATTTTATGTGAACACAGTGCACCGTAAATCACTAAATTATTCATTCTAGTCTTTTTTGTGATAAAGAGACGAGAAACTGCCCCCACCCGTGTCATTGGCCCCTCAGCCAGGCGGGTTGTAAATCGAAGGATGTGCCCAAGTAGAAGACACTTGTGGGAGAGAGTCAACATGATTCAATCCCTAGGACAAACCTCCATAATATTTCAATGGAGAATTTGTCCTACGCGGGGTTCGAACCCGCGTTGCCGGGGGACTCCTCCCTACATCACCACAAGCTTTATCACTTGGCTATGCCCTTGGGGGCTGATTGTTTGAGATACAAATAGTGTTCCAAGTTCAAGTTCAAGACAAGACAAGTCAACTTTCCTCTCAAAGAACCACATTGCCAATCAAACTCTTCACCACTTCAAGCTAAACGTGATCAAAATGCAACTCGGTCAAATGCACTCATTCATCATTCTCACAGGTAGTGTATCTCTCATCCCTCAAGTGTATAGGGTCATGCATCTCTCTATAGTCAATCCACACAAATGAACGACCATAAGTTTGCCCTTGATCTCAATTCTCTACCATCTACTTAAGCATCATCATCTAATCAAAGAGGTCTTTGCAAGGTTGTAATGTCGGACTCTTTGGACGGGTAGGATTAGTATGGTGTAAGTGACATAACTCAACTTCTAGAGCTCAAGAGTTGGTAATAAAGATTCACAATTGTTCCAAACTCTCAACTTCAACTTCATGTTTTCTTAAAAGTCTCTCAATGAACTCTTACCCACACCCAACACCTATCCTCACCATGTTTACTACCAGACATTTTTATTTTTCAAGGGTTTTGGGAAACTTTGTTCCCTTTTTTTTTATTAAACCCTTGGAAAGAACTCTATTTTTCTTGAATTTTTCATTTTTCATCACTAGGCAACATTTATTTTTACCTACTTTTCTTTTCAATCATTCCTCCCATTCTAGAGTGTAGTACTCATTCTCTCACTTTGCTTCACATTCATTCCTCCCTAGATACCTTCACTTAAGCTCCCCAAGTTGACCAATGATCAAATGGACTTACAAAACAATGGGTACTTTGGTTACATGATGTAGCTTGTCAAGGAAAATGATTACATGGCTCAAACGGGTTAACTAAGGAAATGCTTTTCTTTGGGTAGGGATCATATATGGCCAAGTGACTTCATAGAACAACAAAATGCCTCTTATCCTTTTAGATGATTCCTCCTAAATCAAGTTTCAAACAAGTTTAAAGGCAAGTTCTAGCACTCACAAGTGTAGACGACACACTCAAAGAACAAAAATGCAATCATATCACAAGATCACTTCAATTAGTCTCAAAAGCTCACAAGCTTGGTAACAATGAACGAGCACACTCTTCCAAATTCCACTCAACCAAATTCAACAATCACATGAATGAATCATTTTTAAGACAATATAACAACAATTCAAGGAAAACATCATCATCCATAAAAAAACTCAAACAAGTCCCAAAATTCAATCACAAACAATCAAACACAATTCAAACATCACAAATTATCAATTCTTAGTACAAATCATCAATCCAACGAATGGGAAATAAGACAATTCAACACAAATCCATCAATACCAACAAGTACAACCCAAATACCCAATAATAACATTAATCAAAGGAGTAAGGAGAGAAGAACGAGAGTTAAGAGGGAAGAGATGGCATTTGAGGCATACTTCCCTTTTTCAAGGTGCATCTCGACGTCGATTCCGGGAAGGAGGTTGTTGATCGGGATCTTGGTTTGGGAATCTGTCTACATAGAGGGCTCTCATCCAAAATCTCAATTGCTCAATCCCCTCTTGTGTGGCCCGAACTTCTTCTCTTATTCTATCCATGGCCCCACTCATTGTGTTCATTCCTCCTCTAAGATCCGCCACATTGTTGTTGAGGCTTTCCCAATCCTCTCTTCTCAACCTCCATCCTCCAACTACCTCCGGTTGATTCTCCGATTGATCAAATTGTTGTCCAAAACCCGAGTGGTGGGGTTCTTCTCCCACTTGTTCTTCTTCATTTCCCTCCATGAGCACTTCATTCCCACATTCTTCTCCTTCTTCTTGTGGGGGTGTATTGGGGTTTTGAAGGTTTGACACTTGATTACGGAGATTTTCATATAGATTGGTGGCGGCATCACGATGTCGAGGACCCAACATGTTGATGTTGCTTCGATGCCCCAAGATGCTCATGAGACGAGAATTGGGAGCTATCATCCTGTTGCCTAAAGCACAATCGACCTTGAAGGCGGCTCACTACTTGAGTATTCTCCATATGCTTCTTGCACTCAATCACTCCATCCTCGATATCAAACTCACAATGCTTGTGTTGGGGTTATACTAGAAAGTATGCTTTTACTTTGTACAACCAAACATAATTTTCTGTCTTATTTACTGAAATAAATTATTTATCACTAATGCTTTAAATATCATTGAATGTTACATATATTTATTGCATAATTGTTCAATAAACAATACGTGTTACATTGTAGTTAATTTAGTGATACCAGATCACAGAAGATTAAATTAACAGTCCCTTGTAACTAAAAGTACGCTGTTCACGACCTAGATGGAAATGAACAATCCATCGTGAAAAGGTTGAAGTGTAAGGCTCGGGATTGGCTTGTCTTGACCAAGAGATTACACTAGTGCATGATGATGCCTTCAATAGGACCCTACTGGGAGGATAAATTCTTGAAAGACCAATTAGGAAGAATTAGACCTCGGTGGTTCGTTATTTCTTAATCTTAAATCCCTAAAAAGGATCGTGTGTGGTTAGTAATTATTACTTTGACTTATGATGGGTAGAGAATCAATGAGATTCAATACTTTATATCTTGGCAATATTATTTGGTCACATCACGATTCTAAGATTTATCTGAAGAATCGTGTTGCAAATACGCTTTGTTTGATTTGCCCCCTTGGGCGGTTCATAAGATTTATCATACCAAATCTTGCAAGTGGAATTAGTTTTCGGTATGGATAATAATGTTGAACCGTTCCTTGACCAAGGACAAAAGATATTAATTAATGGAAAGCTATTTCAGTGGCTTGAATTAATTAATGGGCTAGATAATCTTAAACACGGGAAATAATAACCGGGAGCCATATTAACAGTAATATGGGTTAAGATGGATAGTGCAATATTAATTATGTAGTGGGATTAATTAATATTTATGGGCTTGAATAATATTGTGGCTCAATATTAGATATTCAAAGTCCATTAGAAGGTCCAATCTTAATTCTCCTAAAGGCCCCTCAAGTAGCCCAAAGATAAAGTCCAATAACTGAAAAATGTGTTTAAAATAAAATAAATTATTGTTGCTTAATTTTTCCCATTTTTTTCGAAAATGATAAATAAAAGAGGGAGAAAGATTTTCTTTGAATTTTGTTATGGAATGAGAATAAGTATTCTTGGAATACAAGTTTATCTCATTAAATTCAAGAAATCTCCCACTTGGTTATTTATCTTGATATTTTCGAAAATTTTGATTAAGTAAGGGAAGGAAAGATTTTCTTGATTTTCTTGAAAAGACATTATGGAAGATATGTATTCTTGGAATACAAGAATATCTCATAAATTCAAGAAGATCCAAATCTTAGATTCCTACTCCTTATTTTTCGAAAAATACCATAACAAGAGGAGTTGGGATTTTTGTGGAATATTTTAAATATGGAGAAAATAATATATTGGATATATTCAAGATTTCTTGGAGATCAAGAAAAAGATTTTCCCATCTTATTCATGCACAAAAATTCGACCAACACCCCTCTATAAATAGGGGATGAATATTTCATTCCCAAGAGCAATTCCATGTGTTGGAAAAAATTAGAAATCCACAAAGGTGGTGCAACATAATTTTATTTTTCCTTTTGTTAAATTGTTCGCGAGTTCCTACCACCGGATTGTTGAACAAGGATAAAGGGAATACTTGAGAAGGTCTTTTGGTGTGTTCGTGTGAATGGGATCCATCTTCTCAACGGTTGTCACTCCAAGAGGTTAGTTCACGTAAACCCGTAGTAATTCCGCTTGCGTAGGTTTTATGTGAACTGTTTATATGCATGATTGGTTGTTGAATTATTATTTGAATTAATATAGGATTAATTCATGCTAGTAATAATTGTTAGAATTAAATTTGTATTTAAATATTCATCCCGAATAGATCCGAGCAATTAATTTCCCAACAGCTTGGCAATCATGGTTACGAACAACTCAATCTTCACTCTATGGACCGCCCTACTCACCATTCGATCAATTTGTAACATCAAATAAGAACCGGCATCAAACCGATGTTAGTTGACCAAGCACCACAAACAGTAGAGCTCATCATTTGGGATCGAGCCACCCTCGGTTCTAGCAAAAATTGTGTTGGACAGAATCTTCTCAATGTACCGTAGAGTTGGATTCCGTATCATTTTTGCCTTTGCATTTCTTGATTGGTACGGGGGCGGGTTTCCAAATGGTCCTTTGCATATCACTTTCCAAAACTCTACGGGGTTGAAATCTTCCCTCTTCTGGAACAACTCACCACTTTGATCTCCGGGACATCCAATGATCTAGTTCACCTCCGATGGATACAAGCTATAGGGATTGCCATTGATGGTGAACTCGATCATAATCGGCCTTTCCCCTTGCTTGTGAACAACAACGGTGCTCATGAACTCCATAGTGATCCCCTCATTCATTAAAAGAGGTTGTTTGACCGTCAATCTATCCAGAAATTCCCGCATTTCAACCCTTTGGAAAAGGGTCCGGACATCATCCAATATCCCTATTTCCGTCATGCATTTTACATCCAGAACCCGGGTGGCCTCGATCTTTCCCGCAAATTTTTGCCATCTCTTTGCCAATCCCCTCCATCGGTCTCCAAAATCAAGATTATAGTCTCTAGGCAATACTCCATCAGCCTCTAACTCCTCCTCAATTTCCCTTAATTCCTCATTAGTTAATGGTGGCACTTCATGTTGTCCTCTACCACGGCCTCGGCCTCTGCCCCGACCTTGACGGTTTCTGTCTGCCATTTCTCTTAATGGATGAAAATGAGAAAAATTGACTCTTGACTTGTTGAGATGGAAAACCCTCCAATCTTGGCTCAAAATGGCTCCAAAGGTGTGAAAAGGAAGGATTGTGGAATATTGTGGTGGGAAGATGCAATGTATGGATGAAATTAGAGAAGAATGGTGGATTTCTTAGAGTTGGGCGATTTTCTAGGGTTTGGGTCGAGTTGGGGAAGATGGGAATTGGGAGAGAAAGAAAAGAAATGAGGTTTTTTAAGGCTGTCTAGGGCCGTGCTCGACTCGAGCATGGGCTCCCGCTCGAGTATTTTTTCAATTTCGGGGTTGCACGACTCGTACAGATGTGCTCGACCAAAATTTGGTCGTGCAGCCCAAAAAATTTCGTAACGCCCCGTATAAAATGTGCTACTCGACCAAAAATCCCGTGCAAGGTTGCACGGGTCGAGCAACCCGAAATTTAGCACAAATTTAGAAAAACTAACCTTTTGACCCCTCAATTCAAGCTATGTCGCTCTTTCGATCGAGAGAGTCGAGGTCTCTTCCTTATGCACCTCAATTCTCTCCTTAGCAATTCCTCATTTGAATGCCATTTTGTTTTCATCAACTCATCCCAAATGCCAACACTTACACTTGCATTTCTTTCCCAAATGATTGAATTGAAAAATTTGTTCAACTTTTAAGCACATATTGACACAAGCAACAATATAAAGCATAGGTGCATTGATGCAATTTGAATTTGTGAAAACGACCACACCCCCCCAAACTTTTTCATTGCTATGCAATTAAAAGTTTGGAAAAATAGTGAAACAAAGAATATTCACCAAGCACCATGAACCATTAAGCTCCAAACTAACCACATCTTATAAATTACGCTCATCATCATTCAACCTCAACTAGCAAGTATACCAACAAAACAAGAGCCCATCACGGCAAAATTCATGTACAAGTATTTTCACCATTAAGCTCAAAAATATGCCACAAGGTGAACATCACCAAAATCTCAAAATGGGGGTGTGCCGGTGCAACAAAAAAAGCATAAGAAAATGCACACACACCCCCCCCCAAACTTAGACTTTGCAAAGAAAATCTAAGTTCGGGGAAATTGCTTGTACCTAAAGTGACCTTCGAGTACACATCTTCTCGTAATGCTTGATAATCCACCAAGCCTCGAACACAAACCCATCACCTACAAAAAACAATACTAGACAAAACACTATCAAACGAACACACAAACACACAAACACATAAAAGCGGTAAAAATGGGTTGCCTCCCATTGAGCGCTAGGTTTAACGTCCTTTGCCGAACGGAGCTTAAAGTCGCTCAACTTTATTCAAGAACATCGATACCAACGTTCCCCACTTGGGATGTGGAAAGGTAATGCTTGACCCAGTGACCATTGACCATGAATTGGTCACCCTTTTCATTCTTCAATTCCATGTAACCACTAGGAAAGACCTTGGTTACCTCAAACGGACCACTCCAACGAGATTTCAACTTCCCGGGAAAGAGTTTCAACCGGGAATTGAAAAGTAGCACCTTATCTCCAACCTTGAACTCTTTCTTCTTAATACTTTGGTCGTGCCAACGCTTCGTCTTCTCTTTGAAAATTGTTGTGAGAAGAATAAACCCGACTTGCATAGAGGTCGCAAGGATTGCAAGTCGCTACAGGCAACCAGGAAGAGCGACTGGGAACAAGACTCCGCGAGACGGAGGTCGTGAGGTCGCAGGTCACAGGTCGCAGGTGGCTCACAGGTCACAGGTCGTAGGTGGCTCATAGGTCACAGGTCGTAGGTGGCTCACAGGTCGTAGGTAGCTCACAGGTAGACCACAGGCTGCCAGAGGTCGCAGATCCTGCCAACACTTGGAAAACGCGCGATAAGCCGCAAGATCCGCCCTCGAAGTCCGCCCCGCAATTGGCGCGCACTAAATGCAGCGACCTCTGACCCGGTGAGATGGAATTCCCGGCCAGCGGGATTGAAGCCACATTTATTATACATTCCTTATGTAAATTCCCGCCCGAGAGGCAGGAATCCTTGTATAAATAGGCCACCATGACCATACTAGAAGGGGGTTGGAGCTTTGATCCAAGTCCTTAGTGTTAAAAACATAGAAGATAATAAAAACACTCCTGGCTTGGTTCGCCCCCAGACGTAGTCTCTTCAAAGACGAACTGGGTCACCAAACATTGTCTCTTTCACCTGTTTTGATCATCTAAATTGCTATCCTATCAATTACTTATTGTTTGTTGGCCAAAAAACGTGAACCGAGCACAACAATTGACGCCGTCTGTGGGAAAAATTCTACTAATTTTCTAAAAACTCTTTAGAAAACCCACCATCCAGTCATTCGCAATGGCGAATAACCAGAATAAGGCCGCTAGACGAGAAGCTGATGCTCATGATGGGGCAGAAGCCTCGCTGAGCTCCCATCACAATAACTGAAGGGCTGGTACAGCCACTCCAAACTGGGATAATCTCATTCGGACCCCCGAAGATGAAAAAGCCATCCTAGCTATCCTCCGTAAGAGGCAGATTACCTTCGATGGCCCAGAAGAATCACTTCCAAACAAGAGGATCACCCAGGGGGCAGGCCCTTCTAGAGTTAAGGGGCATCTGACCCCAAAAGGGCAGTCCGCAGGCTAATTGGCCTTCCCGGAGGTGAGAAACATCAATACCAGGGATTATTGGCTCCCTCGCACTAAAAGACCAGCGGGTTCGAACAATGTGTTCGACGGCCTCGGAAACCTTGGAGCAATGAAAAATCCACACAACGCAGAGGATGAGGTCAATTCTCAGCCCCAAAATGACGAATAGCTTGATCGCGACCTCACATTCGAACTTGCTGCACACCACCACGAAATGCCGAAGGGTTCTGCTGCCTATCACGAAAATAGGCAGGGCGCCTTTCCGACCTCACATCTTTGCGGCGCACAAGTCGTCGCACTTACCCGTACTATTCAGGCATTGCTTGAACATATTGAAGATCAGAACGGGATGATGAGGACAAACACCAACCTCGTCATCCCAAGATCTTTAGCACCTACTCAGAGGAAAGTCGACACAGCTGCAATAGATTGCTACAATGGAAGCTCTGACCCAACGATTCATGTATCGAGGTATATCTCCTACAGGGAATCCATGGGTGCAACTGACGTGACCAAATGTAGGCTCTTTCCATTGACTTTGAGCGACCATGCTCATATGTGGTTCATCTCACTGCCTTCATGCTCGGTGGACACATTCGACCAGCTCGCCAGATTATTCTTGAGTCATTTCTCGACAATGGCTCCCCGACCAGCGACCAAGCAGTGCCTGATGAATGCCCAACAGGGTGACAATGAGTCTGATCGATCCTATATTAAAAGAATTGAGAAGCTCATTCTTGAAGGAGATCCCTTAGGATGAAGAAAAAACTGCTTTCGGGCCGTTTTGCGTACCTCAAAAAGGGAACCAAGATGTGGCGGCGCATGACCGCCGATTATCCAACCAGTTACGCCGACTTCCGGAAGCAGGCTGGTGACCTGATACTTACTATAGAGCTTCTGGAGTCCCGGCTCCCCGACACATAGGAAGTCGGGGCACCAAAAAGGAGTTCCAAGGGAATTGGGAGCTACCAAAAAGCTCCCAACTACTACAAGCCGTTCGAAGAGTCAATTTCTGTGAAGTTGATGGATGTCCTAGGAATGACACCCATTCATGTCTACACGCAGATCAAGGGTCGGGAGTTACTTCTCCCACCTCGCCCAATGAAAAATAAGAACAAGCAGAACTCATACAAGTTCTGCCACTACCACGACCAGACAGGCCACTATACAAGTGAATGCAAGGACCTGCTGAAACAACTTTGGAGGTTATATGAGGACGGTTTATTGAATGAGTTCGTCAAGCGACCTCAAACGGATAACGAGCCAGAGCCTTGAGATCGCTAATCACCCAACCATCCCAAACGAGGAGATCTGGCCGAAAGGTCTCTCCACCATTGAAGACACCAAGATGTCTACCTATTAAAGCTTAGGAGCTCGAAAATTCATATGGCACAAAGACCCAGTACCCATAAAATGTGACTCACCCGAAGAACTATTTTCAATAGATCGGAGGTCGCCTTTTTGTACTAGTTTAGCCAAGTCAAATGAAATGTCATCTTTATTTTCAAAATTCCTATGTGTTTAAACTGAAGGAGGTAGCGTGAGTAAACAACGCCTTCCCAAGGTACGACTTTCGACATACTGGCGGCGAGATCGCCACCCTAGCGGTGCGGTCCTCCCCCGACTTTGTAAGACGACTGAGCAAAGTTCATAAATAAGCCGCATCCAAATAAGACGGCAAGAACACATGTAATTATAAAAAGTCACATAAGGAAATCAAGTTGGCACAATAAAGGGAGGAAAAAGATATGATTTTCATTACTGACGAAAAGCCCGAAGGCTACTCACATCAAGTCGTGAACCGCTCGACCATAAATGGTCGTCGACAAGCGCAAACAAGTCTCATATAAAGGGGTTCGTTACCTCAAAATAAGAGCACAGAAAAGACTTGTACAAAGAGGCTCGCTACCTCAGAGTACAAGCACATAAAAGACTTGTACAAAGAGGCTCGCCACCTCGGAGTACGAGCACAGACAAGTCTCACACAGAGAGATTCAACTCAAAGTGCGAGCACAAATAAAACTCGCACTAAGGGGCTCACCTCAAAGTGCGAGCACAAACAAGTCTCGCACAAAGAGATTCAACTCAAAGTGCGAGCACAGATAAGTCTCGCACAAAGAGATTCAACTCGAAGTGCGAGCACAGACAAAACTCGCACTAAGGGGTTCACCTCAATGTATGAGTACCAACCAAGACTCTCGATGGGCCCAGCCCCTCGACGAGCTCAATCCCGACAAATAACAATTTCAGATGATCAACCCCCAGACTTGGGGGGCACGAGGGAGAATCGAGCCCGCTAAGACAAGTCAAATCTGAAGTTGAAGATCCAAACTTGATACCAAGAGTGTGACCTCAAGTGCGGAAAGCAGGCAAGTCTTATTTGAAGCAGAGATCAAGATCGACCTCTGAACGAAGTCGAAGTCCGCTCTTGGGGGAAATTGTTGTGAGAAGAATAAACCCAACTTGCATAGAGGTCGCAAGGATTGCAAGTCGCTACAGGCAACCAGGAAAAGCGACTCGGAACAAGACTCCGCGAGCCGGAGGTCATGAGGTCGCAGGTCACAGGTCGCAGGTGGCTCACATGTCACAGGTCGTAGGTGGCTCACAGTTCGCAGGTCACAGTGTTAGTGTTAGTGTCCTAGAGACAATCCATTGTAAGGACATAATACTCAGATAATATTCAGTGTTGGTTTAATATTATTATTTGTTTAATATTAAATATATGGCGTAACACTTATTAGAATATTATGTTTGATTATTTGCATTTGTTCTTATCTGTGTTCCCATGAGTCATTGCTGTCATTGAGGTTGTGAGAACTCAGATGACTTAAGCATGATTCTTAAATGGCCCCAATCAAGGATCATCAAGAATGAGATATTGATGATACAATTGAGATTGGTGTGCGATCTGCATCGTACTCTTAGAGAGTGTACTAAGATCTCACTTACTACGAGATACTAGGTATCTCATGATGGATGCACAAATACCTTAGAGGGTATTGGTATACCCATTCGAGAAACCGTTTGATGTAGTTCCACTATATGTGTCTACGGGTGTCTCGGTTAGTGGGAGCGATGCGATACTCCTTTAACTTGAGGTCAGTACGCACGACATGTGTGGAGTGATGAACTTTGACTATGACCAATGCTTGCACCCTTCCATGGGTAGATACGGCTTGGATTGGATTCATCACGAAGTGCATGTGCGTGGTAGTTGAGCCAAGAAAAGGATTCATTCCTCAAAGTGGATTTAGAGAGAATACTCATCTTCTCATCATAATTGGATCAAAGTCATTGGCCAATGCTCGTCAACTTGGACTCTGTGGCCAAGTGTGACATAAGTGATCAATTAGTGATTAAAGATAAATTGATTAAGTTATTTGAATAGACACTTCATCATGTTCAAGACTTAATCGAGTATTCGCGAATGAAAGGAGGAAATCGTAATAGTCCATGTTTCAGCTACAGGTAGTTGCACATTTCCTCGCAACATACCTCATATATTGAGAATGTCTGATTTATTGTCTAGGGTTCAATTAAGACCATTAGTTTGACTAATCACTCGATATATGAGGGCCTATGGGTCACACAACAAGTAATGGTTGTTTACTAATTATAGTTGGTTGATTAAATGTTAAATTAGATTTAATATTTAATTTATGGAAAAGTAATTAATAATAGATTAATTTGGAATTAATTATTATTAATGTTTAATTAAATTGATTTTTTTGAGATGTAATTCCCAATAATAATATTTGGAATATTATTGTAGGATTTAATGTATATGGAAATAAATCGTAGAGATTTGTCATATATGAAATCTAAATACGTAGAGATTTTATATGTGGGAAATGAATCTAAGAGATTTTTTTAAATAAAGATTAGAGATTTTATTTCTCAATCAGGTTAGCTTGATATTTAAGAGACCTCTCCTATATATATGAGCTCTTGGGATTTCATAATTCATATTTTCTCCATAAAATCTCTAAGTTATAATTTTCCTAGCAAATTCATCTCGGGGATTTAACGCTGGCAGATATGTGCAGATTAGTAAACGACTGTTACGTGGATACCATAGTTGAGGAATCCATGTACGAATTGCTGTAATAATTCTATTTACGTTTACTCGTATTTAATTATGCAATTAACTGTTCGTTGTTGGTGAACTTTAATTTCCGATGCGTATGTATTACGTGTTTACGTGCCTATAATTGCTTTTGGTTTTTTAAAACTATTTTTTTTAATAACCAAGGGGCACGACTCTTTTGAAGAATCCGCACCCCATATTTTCTTATTTTGCTCTCGGTTTTGGGGCTTGTTGCCTTCGTCCCCAACCCAAATTAAGGTTTACCCCACGATTGGGGTGTCCTCCGCTGCTCACTCTCCATCTCACGGCCGTGCTACGCCGCGTCTCTATAGGCCGGCGCTAGGCGCCATGCCTCGCGATGCGTGTGGAAGCCCGAGGCGTGGCTCGCGGTGCTCCATCGCGATTCGCGGTCTCTGTCGACTTCTGCGATTCCTGTCGCGATTCGCTCTCCCTGGTGCCGTATTTATTCACGGCGGTGCGCTTGAGTGCTTTCGAGACCTGGCTGGTGTGTCTGTCTCAATGGGCTTCAAAGCGGCGCACCACCGGAATTGAGACGACTCAGTGGCGGTGCGGCGCCACTCCGTTTGTCTCTTTCGATTCACTCTGGTTTTGAACCAGTCTTCGACCAAGGGGCCGCGGCTTCGCACTCGCCCCTTCCGCTTCGTTCGCGACCGCGAGTCACCCGAACGCTAGGCGTGTCATTGGCGACTCGGGTCGAATCGATTGCCGTGACCGCCGCGTTGCGAATTGCTGGTTTTCGTCGCCCCTATTTTTTCGAACATTGAATCTGGACAATTTGTGTTTTGGTTCTTAGTTCGATTTAATGGATTAATTGATTGTATTAATTGTGATGAAACCAAAATTCTAGAATTTGGCTGATTTGGGTGTTTAGTTTTTTCGGATTGGATTCGATTTAGAAAGGGTGATGATGTAGGAGGGTTGTTTTGAAAATTTGATTTGAGACATGCCCTCCCGTGCAAAATTTGAAAATTGCACCTGAGCCCCCGGGAACAAAATAATAAATAAATTAAATTGGAATTTTAAATTAAGCTTAAAATTCTGAAAATGAATTGGTTGGACCAAAAACAATTAATTAGATTAATTGTGTTTTAATAATCATAAAATTGGAACTTTAATTGGACTTAAAGTTTATTTTTCAAAGAAGATTTATTAAAACCCACTATTAACTTATTTGATCATTTAAATTAGTTAACTCGTTTTATGGTCCACATTATAACTGTTTGGGTAGGCGGCGTCCAATATTTGTCAGACCGTGTTAAATGCTTGGGTAGACGGTGCCCAAATATTTGTTAGTCTGTACGTATCATGTTTGGGTAGGCGACGCCCGTAATTGCTCAAATGTGACTTAGGTATCATGATGGATCTTGATTAAGCAATTAATACCCCGCCTTTAAAAACGTTCCTCACTAAAATATGGTTTTCTCATTAATTTGATAAGATGTCTTCCATCAAAATTAAAAGTAAACCGGAGATTTCGTTCCAATGAGTACTTAAAGACCCTCGTCTTTTGCTCGGATCTACATCTAACGGGACTTTTATAGGGACATGTAATGTCGCCGCTTGATGGTTGTAAACCAACTTAACTTTGTTTCACTAGCCCTCGCGGGGAACAAAAGGGACACCAGTCGAACTAGGTTTGACAAACTAGGAATTGCAATTTTGTAATTGGTTTGGAGACCTACCAGTTATGCTATTATAATGATCAACCCTCGCTGGGATTGTGATAGTAGTAATGTGGATCCTAGTCCATTATGATTTATATTAGATATAAATTCGTACTTTTCCGATGAGGTCGTTAAGTATGTGAAAATAATGGAAACAAAATAAATTTAAAGGCCATATTTATTTTGATTGCTGAATATTGATCATAGGAATTATGTGTTTTAATTCCCGTTTTATTTTATTTCTCTAGGATTGTTGAAATGAATAACTTGTCATTGAGAAGCATTTTGGAAACGAACAAGTTGGTTGGGCCAAACTTTCTCGACTGGCACCGAAACGTTCATTTGGTGCTCAGGTAAGAAAAGATTGAGTACGTGTTGGACATGTCAATCCCTACTACCCCAGAGGCTGGTACTGAAGAAGCTGAGGCATTTGACGCCGAGGCTCAGAAGAAGCATCAAGAGGATGCTTCCCAGGCTCAGTGTGTTATGCTACTCGGGATGACTCCCGAGTTGCAAAGGCAGCATGAGAGGATGCTTCCCTTCGAGATGATCAAGCATCTGAAGGATCTATTTGATTTTGAATCTCGTTTCGAGATTTATGAGGTGATGAGAGATTTGTTTAGATGCCGGATGTCTGAGGGAGGGAAGGTTTCTCCTCATGTGTTGAAGATGATTGGGCTGATCGAGAAACTTGGTCGTTTGGGCATTAAGCTCAACACCAATGTTGTTGTTTATGCTATTCTTCAGTCACTTCTCGATTCATATTTGAATTTCGTGGTAAACTTTAATATGAATAAGACGAAATCGACTATGCCCAAGCTGTATAACATGCTAAAGAATTTTGAGTCTTCCATTGCTAAGGAAAAGCCCGTGCTCATGGTGAGTGCCTTGACTTCTTCTGCTCCGAAAGGAAAGAAGAAGCGAAGGGGCAAGGCAAAGAAAGGCTTCAAGCCTAGCTTCCTTAAGCCCAAAGGTGGGATTCAAAAGAAGGAGAGGGTGGACAAGGATGTATGCCTCCACTGCAAGCAGAAGGGGCATTGGAAGAAAGACTGTAAGGTTCTAGTAGCAGAAAAGAACACACAAGGTGTCTCAGCCTCTGGAACAGGTATGTTTGTTATTGAGATAAACATGTCCACAAATGATACTAACTGTTGGGTATTAGATACCGGTTGTGGCTCACAAATTTGTACTAATGTGCAGGGTCTCAAGCATAGCAGGGCAGTTAGGCCGGGTGAAGTCGCTCTACACGTTGGGAATGGAGCAAGAGTTGCTGCTGAACATGTTGGCATTTATGTTTTAGACTTGAACTAAATAATTGTTATTTTGTTCCCTCTATTAATCGCAACATTATTTCTATTCCTATATTAGACATTGAAGGTTTTTCCTTCCATTTTGCAAATAATAATTTTTATTTTTCGCTTAATGGTGATTTGTATGAGAATGCTCATTTATCGAATGGTTTATACTTGTTGCATTGTGGACATAATATTCTTAATATACAAAACAAACGACTCAAACTTAGTAATCATGAAAACCCGACTTACTTGTGGCATTGTACACTTGGTCATGCAAATGAGAAAAGGATTGCAAGGTTAAGAAAGTTAGACTACTTAACCCCATTCGACTTTGAGTCTTATGGTAATAGCGAATCTTGTCTCAAGGGCAAAATGATCAATAAACCCTTTTCTGGGAAAGGGGTTCGTGCCAAAGAGGTTCTAGAGTTGATCCACAGTGACGTTTGTGGACCATTGCCCACTCTAACTAGGGGTCACTTCGGCTACTTCATAACTTTTACTGATGATTTCTCTAGGTTCGGGTATGTGTATCTGATGAAACATAAATCCGAATCTTTTGAGAAATTCAAGGAGTATAAAGCTGAAGTAGAGAAGCATCTTGGTAAGAGTATTAAGACTCTTCGATCGGATCGAGAAGGAGAATATCTCAACCATGAATTCACTGATTATTTGAAATTGCATGGAATCCAATCACAATGGACTCCTCCCGGCACACCCCAAATGAATGGAGTGTCCGAGAGGAGAAACCGAACCTTGTTAGACATGGTAAGGTCCATGATGAGCTTTTCCTCTCTTCCAACATTCTTATGGGGATACGCGCTCCAAACCTCAATCTACATTCTGAATATGATTCCATCCAAACCAGTTGAGCACACGCCGTATGAGCTATGGCATGGCAAGAAGCTAAATTTCTCTCACATGAGAACGTGGGGTTGCCCCGCGTTTGTGAAGAAAATGCTCACTGATAAGTTGGAATCAAAAGGTTAAAAGGGTTATTTTGTGGGATATCCTAATGAAACTAAAGGATATTATTTCTATCTACCCGAGAAACAAACAGTGGTTGTTTTTAGGCAGGCCAAATTCCTTGAAGAAGACTACATCTTCAAGGATCAAGGCCGTAAGACGATAGAACTTAAAGAAATTCAAGAACCACAAATTAACAAGGAGACTGATGTCTTGTCAAAGCAGCATGACAAAGAATTGGTGGGAGCATTCAGCAGCTCACATGGTGGAAGTTTATCACTAAGTGATCCTCTTTCAGCCAGTGGGAGCGTAATTGAAGATGGATTGCCCGAGCAATGAACTCCAAGTAGGCTGGATGAGAACAACATAGTTCAAACCCCTGCTAAAGAGGCATCCGGAAGTGCTCAAGGAGCATCCGGAAGTGTCGCTCTTGAGGCCTCCCCGGTCGACTATGAAATCGTTGTACCACAAAATTTTCACGATCAGAATGTGCAGCCTGAACAACCACAACTCCGTAAGTCCACTAGAGTTCGTAACCCGATCACCAGATATTATGGTTTCCTCATGGAGGAACATGATGACGTGGAGATCTCGGATAAAGACGAACCTAAAACTTACACTGAGGCAACATTAGATGTTGACTCGAAGAAGTGGCATGAAGCCATGAAATCCGAGATGGACTCGATGTACACCAATCAAGTATGGGACTTGGTTGAGTTGCCAAAAGGGGTCAAACCCATAGGTTGCAAATGGGTCTACAAGCGTAAGACCGATGCAAATGGCAAGGTACAAACCTACAAGGCTAGGTTGGTGGCGAAAGGTTATAGCCAACGCGAAGTTATTGACTATGACAAGACTTTCTCACCAATTGCTAAAATCAAGTCCATTCGAATTTTACTTGCGGTAGCAGCACACCTCTATTACGAGATTTGGCAGATGGATGTCAAGACAACTTTTCTCAATGACAACATTGATAAGGAAGTGTTTATGACTCAACTGGAAGGTTTTATATCAAAGCCAAAATCCAATCTTGTGTGCAAGCTTAAACAATACATTTATGGATTGAAGCAAGCTTCCAGGAGTTGGAATATCCGATTTGATGAGGCTTTCAAATCATTTGAATTCGTCAGAAATTCGGAAGATCCGTGCGTCTATCGGAAATGCAGTGGGAAGAATATTGTCTTCATAGTTGTGTATGTTGATGACATACTCATTATGAGAAACAATATCCCACTCATGCAGTCCCTGAAAGAATGGTTGTCAAAGACCTTCATGATGAAGGATCTTGGTGAAGCCTGCTACATCTTAGGGATCAAGATCCATAGGGATAGATCCAAGAAGATGTTGGTGCTGTCACAGTCCACCTATGTAGACAAGGTGTTGAAGCGATTTGCGATGGAGAACTCTAAGAGAGGTTCTCTGCCAGCATGTCATGGGATAAAGTTGTCAAAGAAGGATTGTCCTTCTACAGACATTGATATCCAGCGCATGAAGGATATACCATATGCATCTGCAATTGGATCCATCATGTACGCCATGACTTGCACTAGGCCAGATGTGGCCTTCGCTGTCAGCACCACTGGTAGATAACAACAAAATCTGGGTGAACCTTACTGGATTGCTGTCAAGAACATTCTTAAGTACCTCAGAATCACTAAAGATTGCTTTCTAGTCTACGGAGGACAATCAGAGCTGGTTGCCACTGGCTATGCTGACACAAGTTTCCAATCTGACTGTGATGATTACAAATCTCAATCAGACTATGTGTTCACTCTCAATGGTGGGGCGGTTAGTTGGAATAGTTCCAAACAAGATACTACCGCGGATTCAACAACCGAAGCTGAGTACATTGCTGCGGCAGAAGCTGCCAAGGTAGCTATCTGGATAAAATAGTTCTTAAGTGAACTAGGGGTAGTTCCAAGTGACAGCAGTCCAATAAAGTTATATTGTGACAATACTGGTGCGGTTGCGCAAGCTAAGGAACCGAAATCCAATAACAGAAACAAGCATGTACCGAGGTGTTATCACTTGATAAGAGAGATAATCGCTAGAGGAGAGATAGAATTAGAACGTGTCCCCACGGAGGATAATCTGGCTGATCCTTTCACCAAGGTTTTGAGTATTCATGTACACACTAGACATATTGATGGTCTAGGGGTTAGACATGTAGGTGATTGGCTCTAGTTCAAGTGGGAGATTGTTAGTGTTAGTGTCCTAGAGACAATCCATTGTAAGGACATAATACTCAGATAATGTTCAGTGTTGGTTTAATATTATTACTTATTTAATATTAAATATATGGCGTAACACTTATTAGAATATTATGTTTGATTGTTTGCATTTGTTCTTATATGTGTTCCCATGAGTCATTGTTGTCATTGAGGTTGTGAGAACTCAGATGACTTAAGCATGATTCTTAAATGACCCCAATCAAGGATCATCAAGAATGGGATATTGATGATGTAATAGAGATTGGTGTGCGATCTGCATCATACTCTTAGAGAATGTAGTAAGATCTCACTTACTACGAGATACTAGGTATCTCATGATGGATGCACAAATACCTTAGAGGGTATTGGTATACCCATCCGAGAAACCGTTTGATGTAATTCCACTATATGTGTCTAAGGGTGTCTCGGTTAGTGGGAGCGATGCGATACTCCTTTAACTTGAGGTCAGTACGCACGACATGTGTGGAGTGATGAACTTTGACCATGACCAACGCTTCACGAAGTGCATGTGCGTGGTAGTTGAACCAAGAAAAGGATTCATTCCTCAAAGTGGATTTAGAGAGAATACTCATCTTCTTATCATAATTGGATCAAAGTCATTGGCCAATGCACGTCAACTTGGACTCTGTGGCCAAGTGTGACATAAGTGATCAATTAGTGATTAGAGATAAATTGATTAAGTTATTTGAATAGACACTTCATCATGTTCAAGACTTAATCGAGTATTCGCGAATGAAAGGAGGAAATCGTAATAGCCCATGTTTTAGTTACAGGTAGTTGCACATTTTCTCGCAACGTACCTCATATATTGAGAATGTCTGATTTATTGTCTAGGGTTCAATTAAGACCGTTAGTTTGACTAATCGCTCGATATATGAGGGCTTATGGGTCACACAACAAGTAATGGTTGTATACTAATTATAGTTGGTTGATTAAATGTTAAATTAGATTCAATATTTAATTTATGGAGAAGTAATTAATAATAGATTAATTTGGAATTAATTATTATTAATGTTTAATTAAATTGAATTTAATTAAATAAGAATTCCCAATAATAATATTTAGAATATTATTGTAGGATTTAATATATGGGAGGTGCTAAATGGGCAGATTCTGCCCAGGGCAGAATCATTAAAAAGTATTTGCCCTCAATCAAGCCCACCCAAGAATCTGCCCTCAATCAAGCCCACCAAGTCTAAAATGGTCTTTTCTGCCCAGGACAGAATCTGCCCACCAAGAATTACCCTTAATATATATGGAAATAAATCGTAGAGATTTGTCATATATGGAATTTAAATCCGTAGAGATTTTATATGTGGGAAATAAATCTAAGAGATTTATTTAAATAAAGATTAGGGATTTTATTTCCCAATCAGGTTAGCTTGAGATTTAAGCTAGATCTCTCCTATATATATGAGCTCTTGGGAATTCATGATACGTGAGTTCATATTTTCTCCATAAAATCTCTAAGTTAGAATTTTCCTAGGAAATTCATCTCGGGGATTCAACGCTGGCAGATCTGTGCAGATTAGTAAACGACTGTTACGTGGATACCATAGTTGAGGATTCCGTGTACGAATTGCTGTAAGAATTTTTGTTTACATTTACTCGTATTTAATTATGCAATTAACTGTTCGTTGTTGGTGAACTTTAATTTCCACTGAGCATGTATTACGTGTTTACCTGCCTATAATTTCCAACACACAGGTCACAGGTCGTAGGTGGCTCAAAGGTCGCAGGTCACAGGTCATAGGTAGCTCACAGGTAGCCCACAGGCTGCCAGAGGTCCAAGATCCGCCCTCGAAGTCCGTCCTGCAATTGGCGCGCACTAAATGCAGCGACCTCTAACCCGACGAGATGGAATTCCCGGCCAGCGGGATTGAAGACACATTTATTGTACATTCCTAATGTAAATTCCCGCCCGAGAGGCAGGAATCCTTGTATAAAAAGGTCACCATGGCCATACTAGAAGGGGGTTGGAACTTTGATCCAAGTTCTTAGTGTTAAAAACATAGAAGATAGTAAAAACACTCCTGGCTTGGTTCGCCCCCAGACGTAGTCTCTTCAAAGACGAACTGGGTCACCAAACATTGTCTTTTTTACCTGTTTTGATCATCTAAATTGTTATCCTATCAATTACTTATTGTTTATTGGCCGAAAAACGTGAACCAAGCACAACAAAAATTCGGGAGCTCTCATAGACATTCTCCCGAAACTCCTCTAGCTCGTGAAGTTGGAGCAACCAATTTTCACCCGCCTTTTCGCCATCCATGTTCAATTGTTTAGTGACCCAATAGGCTTTGTGCTCTAGCTCCACCGGAAGATGGCACGAATTTCCAAAAATGAGTTGGTACGGAGACATGTTCATGGAGTTTTGTAAGCCGTTCGGTAGGCCCACAAGGCATCATCAAGGTGAATCGCCCAATCTTTCCTATTCGAATTCACCATCTTCTCCAAGATGTGCTTGATTTGACGATTAGACACCTCCTCTAATCCATTTGTTTGTGGGTGATATGCGGTGGTGACCTTGTGCTTAACCCCATACTTCCCAAGAAACTTCTCCATGGCTCGATTGACAAAGTGGGTACCCCCATCACTTATCAACGCTCTTGGCACTCCGAATCGGGTGTACACATTCTTTTTTAGGAATTGAATCACGGTCTTTGCATCATTGAGCTTGGTAGGAATGGCCTCCACCCATTTAGACACATAATCCACCCCCACAAGGATATAGATATATACAAATGAAGGAGGAAAAGGTCCCATGAAATCAATCCCCCAAACATCAAAAATCTCTACCTCCAAGAAAATGTTCAAAGGCATTTCATCCCTCTTAGTTATGGTTCCCATCCTTTGGCATCGATCACACCTTTGAAAGAACTCTTGGTTATCTTTGAAAATCGTGGGCCAATAGAAGCCCGATTATAGAACTTTAATTCCCATCTTCGATGCTCCGAAATGGCCCCCACATGGTAAAGAGTGACAATGGGTCAAGATTTCCTCAACTTCTTCTTTTGGAACACACTTCCTCATGATAGAATCTTGACCTCTCTTGTAGAGCACCGGATCGTCCCAAATGAAACTCTTCACATCTTTGAGAAATTTCATTTTGGCATGTGAAGGAATTTCATTAGGAAGTTTTCCACAAGCCAAATAATTTGCAAAATCCGCGTACCAAGGCTCTTGCACCTCAACTTCTTCAAAGAAATCTTCCAACTTCAAAAGCTTCTCATCCAGGAATTCCTCCTTCACCTCAATTTCTTCTTCCACAAAGTCTTTATCCCTCTCTAGCCTCGAAAGATGATCGACTATCACATTTTCGGTCCCCTTCTTGTCCAGAATCTCTATGTCAAATTCTTGAAGGAGAAGCATCCATCGGATCAACCTTGGATTTGCATCCTTCTTGGCCATAAGGTACCGAATTGCCGCGTAGTCCGTGTACACAATAGTTTCCCCCCTACAAGATAGGGGCGAAACTTGTCAAAAGCATAGACCACGACAAGTAACTCCTTCTCCGTTGTGGTGTAATTGGCTTGGGCGGGATTGAAGGTCTTTGATGCATAATAGATTGCCCTAAATTTCTTCTCATTGACTTGCCCAAGTACCACCCCATTGCATAATCACTCGCGTCGCACATGAGGACGAACGGTTCATCCCAATTTGGAGTCACCAAAATCGGAGAGGCTATAAGTGCTTCCTTCAATGCTAAGAAAGCTTCAAGACAATCATTAGTGAACACAAATTGGACATCCTTTTCAAGTAGATGAGAGAGGGACTTTGAGAGTTTAGAAAAATCATTTATAAACCTTCTATAGAAGCCGGTATGCCCCAAGAAGGAACGAATGCCTTTTTCATTAGAAGGTGGAGGAAGTTTCTCAATTGCCACCACTTTTGCTCGATCTACTTGAAGTCCTTTTGAAGAAACATGATGACCAAGTACTATCCTGTCCTTAACCATGAAATGACATTTTTCCCAATTAAGGACAAGGTTAGTCTCTTGGCACCTCGTTAGCACGAGTTCAAGGTTAAAAAGACATTTATCAAACGATTCACCGAACACTGAAAAATCATCCATAAACACCTCCATTACAGTTTCAATCAAACCATGGAAGATCGACATCATGCACCTTTGAAACGTAGCGGGAGCATTGCACAACCCGAAGGACATGCGTCTCCAAGCATACGTTCCATAGGAACAAGTGAATGTCGTCTTCCCTTGGTCCTCCGGGGCAATCATAATTTGATTGTATCCGGAGTACCCATCAAGAAAGCAATAAAAATCAAAACTCCCAAGCCTATCTAGCATTTGGTCCATGAAGGGAAGGGGAAAGTGATCTTTGCATGTAGCTTTGTTCAATTCCCTATAGTCTACACACACTCTCCACCCCGTAGCTACCAGTGTAGCTATCACCTCATCATTATCGGTTTTGATAACCGTCATTCCCCCTTTCTTATAAACCACGTGGAGTGGTGACACCCAAGGACTATCCGAAATGGGGTAAATCATACCCGCATCATGAAATTTTATGACCTCTTTCCTAATCACCCCTTGTATTATTGGGTTCACCCTTCTTTGGTGTTGGACAATTGGTTTACTACCCTCCTCTACTCTTATCCTATGCTTGCAGAAGGAGGGATTGATTCCCTTGATATCATCAATTGTCCACCCCATGGCGGACTTGTGCTTACGAAGTACCCCCAACAATTTTTCTAACTCACACGAATTGAGAAAGGAAGAAACGATTACCGAAAGTTTTTCACCCTCCTCAAGATATGCATACGTGAGATGCTCGGGCAATGGCTTTAACCAGTGTTTCTTTTCCTCTTGCTTTTCCACTCCCTCAACGGGTTCCCTTAATGGAAATATTGAGATCTTTTTCCTTCCCCACACTTCATTGACTTGATCCACTTGAAGCACATCTTTGCAATCATCATCCTCAAAGGAGCCTTCATCATTCTCAAAAAGTGCATTGTAGTAGTCATTAACAAAGTATGGATCAAAGGATTTCTCGAATTCCGTTTGAACACAATTTTCGACGACATCGATCGTTTTGCACTCCTCCTTCTCTAATGTATGCCTCATGGCTTTGTAGGAGTAAAAAATGAGCTCCTCATCATCGAGTTTCAAAGTCACCTTGCCAGTGTACATGTCCACCACCGCCCTTGCAGTAGCTAGAAACGGTCTACCCAAGATCAAAGGAATTTCAAAGTCCTCTTCCATCTCTAGCACAACAAAATCCGCCGGAAACACAAATTTATCAATTTTCACGAGCACGTCTTCCACAATACCATCCGGGCAGGTGATAGAATGATCCGCTAATTTCAATGTCATGGACGTTGGTTGGAGCTCACCTATTTTCAAACGATCGTCAATTGACCTTGTCATAAGATTGATGCTCTCTCCAACGTCATATAGAGCATTTCTCTTCTTCGTGTTACTTAACGCACACAACAAAGTGATGCTCCGGGGTCTTTGACTTTATTTGGGAGGTTCCTTTGTAGTAGAGTACTACACTCACTTGTTAGGCTTATCATCTCACCACCTTCCACCTTCCTTCTCTTTGTGACCAACTCTTTAAGAAACTTTGCATAAGACGGCATTTCCTCAATTTCCTCCTAGAAAGGCACGTTCAAGGTCACTTTCTTGAAAATTTCTAAGAATTTGGTGAACTTATCATCTAGCTTCTTCTTCATGAAATGTTGAGGAAAAGGTGGTGGAATGGGGGTTTTAGGAATTCCCCATCCATCACACTCAACCTTCTCATTTTTCTCTTTTAACTCCTTAGCCATCTTCCATTTAGGAACTCTATTCTCCTCAACACCTTCCTTCTCAACACAAGTATCCTCAACAACAATCTCCTCCTCCTTATCGTTCTTTTCAACATCTTCCTTTTCTCCCTCGTCATCCTCCAAAGGCATGCTCGGCCCATCATACCTCGTACCACTCCTCAATGCAACGACCTTACAATGTTCTCTAGGATTTGCCTCCGTCGTGGAGGGGAACTTCCCTTTATCCTTCCCTTGGCTTGAGGATGCCACTTGCCCTAGTTGGAATTCCAAATTCTTCAATTGGCTTGAAAGAGATGTAATAGCGTTTGGAATATTTCCAAGGTTCTTCAAGTCTTCTTCAATCTTATCAAACCATTGATTTGAATTTTGAGTTTGTTGGTTTGAAAGATTGATGAAGGTTGCTAGACTATCTTCCAAAGTGGGTCTTCCTTCATTGTTTGGGGCACAGGCTCCGGGATCAAATCCCGGAGGTAGAGTTAGGGCGGCTTTCGGGTTTGAATATGAAAAGTTTTCATGTTTTCGGAGGTTTTGGTTGTAGGAGTTATTGTGTGGGAAGGCTTGGGTGTTTTGGTTTATGTTTTGACCTTGGTTTTGGCTAGATGGTTGGTTTTGGTTATTTTGGCCTTGGAAGTTTGATGATGGATTGTTTTGGTGTGAGAAGTTTTGGGAATGGTTGTTTTGGTAACGATTTTGGTAATTTGAGGATTGGTTTTGGAAGTTTTGGTTGGGATTTTGGTAGTTTGAGGGTTGGTTTTGGAAGTTTTGGTTGGGATTTTGGTAGTTTGAGGGTTGGTTTTGGAAGTCTTGGTTGGGGTTTTGGTAGTAGTTCCCTTGGAATTGTTGATTCCCTTGGTAGTTTCCTTGATAGTTGCCCCTTCCCATGTAATTGACTTCCTCAACTTGATTGTCATTCAATGACATCTCCATGTTCCCTCCCAATATTCCTCTCCTTTGGCTTTCCGCTAACGAATCAACCTTGTTCATTAAAACTCTCATAGCTTCCACCATTGCGTTGTTTGGATCACTATCAACTTGGGAAATCTTTTGAACATCGGACGACCAAGTGAAGGTGTTGTTAGCAATCTGATCAATCAATGCTAACCCTTCCTTACTTGTCTTGTCAAAAATCGATCTATCCGACGATGAATCGATGAACATCCTTGCCTCGTCGCTCAAACCATAGTAGAAATAACTCACAACTTGATCATTTATGAAATTGTGTTGTGGGCACCTCCTTTACATGGCGTTGTACCTCTCCCAAGCTTCGTATAAGTTTTCCCCACCCCGTTGTCGAAATTGGGCGATCTCCTTCTTGCATTGAAGTGTCATTGCGGGTGGGAAGAAATTCATCAAGAACTTTTGGCATAACACGTCCCACGAGCTAGGACTATCGGGTGGTAAGTAGACAATCCAACCGTTGGCTTTGTCCCTCAAAGTGAAGGTGAAAGTTCGGGCTCTCCAAGCATCATCCGTGATCCCATTGATCTTTCTGATGTCAGATACTCAAAAAATTGAGCTATGTGCCTATTCGATCCTCATTCTTCCCTCCCACCAAATTGTTGCTTTTGGAGCATTTGAATGAGGGCCGGTTTGATTTCAAAGTTGTTAGCCGCTATCGCCGGATGGGCTATGCCATCATAGTGCCTTTGCACTTGTGGGTTGAAATATTCCCACATCGGGCGATCTCCATTTTCACCCCCTTCCAGATTCATTCGATCATTTTGATTTTCTCCCATTGCTCTTTGTTGGGCTAATCTTCGATTCTGATCTCTATTTCTTCTCCTAGCCGCGGTAAACCGATCTCAAGGTCAATTGGAATTGGTTCAATCCCACTTGTCCTTGTGTTCATGAACACCTAGCAAATCAACAAAAACCACAATCTCCAATCCAACTATTAGCAAGGTTAGTTACTAAAAAGAAAAAAGACACTAGTAATCACGTTCAATCGAACAACTAGTTATACTCAACACAACCTAGTATTAGGTTCGTGTAGGTGACATTAGATGACACGGACTACTCGAGGCGTGTTGTAGTATACTTAAAAAGCGCACTTTGAGTATAAGTGGGAGATTGTTGGGATTATACTGAAAAGTATGCTTTTACTTTGTATAATCGAAACTGAATTTTCCGACTTATTTACTGAAATAAATTGTTTATCACTGATGCTTTAAATATAATTGAATGTTATATATATTTACCGTTATAACTGCTCAATAATTAAATGCGTGTTACATCAGTAGTTAATTTAGTGATACCAGATCACAGAAGATTAAATTAATAGTTCCTTGTAACTAAAAGTACGACATTCACGACCTAGATGGAAATGAACAACCATCGTGAAAGGTTGAGGTGTAAGGCTCAGATTTTTTTGTCTTGACCAAGAGATTACACTAGTGCATGACTGATGCAATCGGAATCGGACTTCTCTGAGAGTATAAATTCTTGAAATCAACGAGGAAGAATTAGACCTCGATCGTTCGTTGTTTCTTAACCTTCGTCCCTTAAATAGGATCACGTGGGATTGGTAACTATTGCTTTGACTTATCATGGGTAGCGAATCGGAGAGAGATTCAATACTTTTTATCTTGGGGCAATATTATTGGTCACATGTGATTGCTAAGATTTAATACGAAGAATCGCAGCAAGCACGCTTGCTTGATTTGCCCCCTTTGGGAGGTTCATAAGCTTTTATCATACCAAATCTTGCAAGTAGAATTTGTTTCCCAGATGGATAATAATGTTGAACCGTTCCTCGACCAAGGACAAAAGATATTAATTAACGGAAAGCTATTTCAGTGGCTTGAATTAATTAATGGGTTAGATAATCTTAAACACGGGAAATAATGATCGGGAGCCATATTGACTGTAATATGGGTTAAGATGGATAGTGCAATATTAATTATGTAGTGGGATTAATTAATATTTATGGGCTTGAATTATATTGTGGCTCAATATTAGATATTCAAGATCCATTAGAAGGTCCAATCTTAATTCTCCTAAAGGCAACCTGAGTAGCCCAACATATAGTCCAATAACTGAAAAGGTGATTAAAATAAAATAAATATTGTTGCTTAATATTTCTCTAAATTTTCGAAAATTATGGATAAAAGAGGGAGAAAGATTTTCTTTGAATTTTGTTATGGAATGAAGATATGTATTCTTGGAATACAAGATTATCTCATTAAATTCAAGAAATCTCCCACTTGGTTATTCATGAGGTAAATTTCGAAATTTTGAAAATATAGTGGGCAAGAAAGATTTTCTTGATTTTCTTGAAAAGATATTATGGAAGATATGTATTTCTTGAAATACAAGAATATCTCATAAATTCAAGAAGATCCAAATCTTGGATTCTTGTGACACTTAATTTTTCGAAAATCATCCATAAAATAGAGGAGGTGTATTTTTGTGGAATATTTTAATTATGGGAAAAAGAATATAAGTGATATATTCAAGATTTCTTGGTGACCAAGAAAAGTCTTTTCCCACATTGAAATATCACTAAAATTTCGTCCAACCCCCCTCTTATAAATAGGGGATGATTAGTTCATTCCAAGTACAATTCCATGTGCTGGAAATATTAGCAAATCCACGAAAGTGGTGCAACAAAGTTTATTTTTTTCCTTTTGTTAATTGTTCATGAAGTATCCTTCCACCGGATTGTCGAGCAAGGGCTAAGGAATACTTGGGAAGTCCTTTTTGGTTAGTCCGTCCGACCAAAGTCACCGGCATCCCGAGAGGTACGTTCACGTAAACCCGTAGATTCCGCATGCGTAGGTTTTACGTGGCATTTTATATGCATGATTTGTTGTTGCAATTATTATTTGAATTAATATAGGATTAATTCATGCTAGTAATAATTAATGAATTTAATTTGTATTTAAATATTCACCCCGAATAGATCTGTGTAACTCATTCCCAACAAATCGGTATCGTGAGCCACTTGTTTTGCTCAATTTTTTAAATTGTAATTTAATTTGTGGACATTAAATTTGATATTGGATAGTAGAATCAAGTAGATCTGCTTTTGCGGTATCCAATTGTCATGGATTTTAATGTTTTATTTTGCATGCATATAAACTGTGGTTTTTTAATTCGATTCGTTTGGATTTGTTTTGCCTCGTGAGAAAATCCACGAGTAGACTAGGATTTGTTTGATTTGATCAATGTAATAGACTAGTCTAGATCTAGGTTTATTTATTTTTGTAAATAAATTGGAAGAGATGAAGAATTAAAAGGACGAAATCCGTAACCAGGCGTAGGCGGCGGCGGGGGCGCGCACTGGCACGCATGGGCGCAGGGCGAGGCCGGGCGGGCGAGCGCGCGAGGATGCAGGCCGGCGCACGGGCGGTGCGTGCTCCAGGCCGGGCGGACGCCGCGGGCGCGCGCGCACGGGCGCGCGCGGAGACGCGGGCGAGGCCGATGTCGCGGGCGAGGCGGAGGCGGGCGAGCGCGCGCGCGTCGCCTGCCGAGGACTGCCGACCCCTGCCGACTCCTGCCGAGGCGTGCCGAGGCGCTGGCGGGCGTGGCCTGCCAGGCGGTGCCGAGGCTGCCTAGGCTGTCCCAGGCCAAGCGGCCGGCCGGATGCGGGCGTGCATCCCGGCTGCGAGCTGCTTGGCGTGGCGGTTCGAGACGAAGTATTTTTTTTCGAGACGAACGAGTGGGAGAAATTCGAGACGTGTTTCTTCAAGATCAAGCCAAGAAAAATCAAACCATGACAATTGGATAATTTGTGCCCAATATGTTTATTTTTCTGTTTTGCTTGATTTATTTGTGCTATCTTATGCTTTATTTAATTTGTTTAAATGTGTTTGCATGAGGGTTGCCAAATTGAAAAATCTCAACTTCAAAATTACTAAGTATGTTTTAAATAATTAATTGACAATTTTATTCCGGATAATAAAATTGAATTAATTTTGACCTCCATGATTTATTTATTTGTGAATTCTTTTGGAGAAATTCCCCCACTGGACGGTCAAAAGATAGGTTTCACATGAATGAATTCCAAACGGATGATTGTGGGTTATTACTAGTGGCGACGATGACCCTCCCACGAGGCTCGATCAAAGCGAAATAGTAATCTGTATTTTAATCATGGTTATTACTTAGGTATAAAATTGATATGCATATACTTCCCCAGTCCCCTGTCAATTTTATATTTGGTCAAGGGGATATTAAAGGTTTATGTAATCGTTTGTTTGTAACACGCTTGAATGTGTTTAAATAATGACCCACCCCACGGGCTTATTTAAACTGTTTTGAGATATTGGCTGATGCATGTTCATATTTTTTTTAGATTTTAAAATATGATGAAATGTGATCGAACCTTGTGTTATACTTGTGCTATTGCATATAGTTGTTTATTTCGATTCAAATATGTCGCTACCTTTTAATCCAATTGTTATTATACTTAAAAGTCAATACAATATGTATGGAAACTATATTGATTGGAAAATTATAATTGTCCTAATCGCACAAAAGCACAAGTGGATTTTGACACACAAAAATCAGATGAGCCAACTGACGAGTCAAAACATGCGGGACTCATCAGATCACCTTGCGAGAGATGTCGTCGTTGAAATGGTGGAGGAAAAAACCCGTAAGGGATTACGTCCTCAAAATAGATGGCCCATCCCCGAACAAACTTGAGATTCGAAAAAAGACAGATATGATCTAGAGACTCGGATGAATTTGGTACTTCATTCTCTGCCCGAGAAAGGTTTTTGAGCATTTTGGCCTCGCTAGCTAATTTGTTGCAAACTTTTGGACTCGGCAAAATGATGATAAGGCACCAAACTCAAGCTTTGATGACAAGTGGTCCGCCTTTCATCTTCTAGGCCAAGGGTAGGCAAGATAAAGAAGAGGACCAAAGGCCATAAGCAATAAAACTCAACTATTGCCAAGGGCAATGGTAAGATGAGGAATGCTTGTTGAGTCGAGGAAAATCCAAAGAGAAGTGCTTAAGGCTGCGGTGAGAGAGGACAATGGAGGTTTTGCTGTTCCAACCCCAAAAGGGACGGAAAAGAAAGGTAATTCTCACACACTAGTTGTTGAAACTTGTTTAGCGGGCGATATACTTCTCATTCGTTGGTGGTTGATACGAGATCCACTAATCATGTTGGCTTCACGGGTTCTAAATGATCCCAAGAACGTAGTGGGAGTGAGATACTCATCACAATCGGGCAACGTTATTTAAAGTAGAAGACATTGCAATGCTACGTAAGTGGCAAATATTGCAATGCTACTAAGTAATAACGATTATTGCAATACTACGCAAGTAGCAGACATTGCAATGCTACATGAGTAGCGAAGCAAGCGATGGGAGAAGTGCACCTATCTTTTGAAGATAAAGTTTTTTGAGATTATCTTTGTGTTCCCGGTTTTAGAAAGAATTCACTTTCGGTTTCTAAAATTCGATTAAAGGACACTAAGTTTCTTCTAATAAGAATGACATCATTTTTTAAATGATGAGTGTATCTTCATACGGGACATTGATGGAAAATCTCTATACAATTAACTCGTGCACACCACTCACGAAATGTATCCTATAACACATCAACTATTTCCGAGAAAAGAAAAACGTTCATCGACGCGTGAATGAGAGACACTTCTTTGGCATCTAAGATTAGGTCATATAAATCCAAAGAGGATCCAAAGGTTGGTGAAAGATGGTTCAACGGAGCGTCTCCAAGTTGAATCGATTCCAACTGCGAATCATGTTTGGAGGGTAATATGACCAAGATGGCATTTGGAGCCAAGGGAATGGGGCTAAAGAAGTGTTAGAGATCGCTCACATAGATGTATGTAGTCAAATGTCAACCAAAGCAAGAGGAGGTTATGAGTAATTTTATTGATGATTACTCAAGGTACATTTTCCTTATGAAGCATGAATCGAGACCTTTGAAAATTCTAAAGAATTTAAGGCTCAAGCGAGAGAATCATATGGAAAAACGTATCAAGTCTCTACGATCCGATCGTGGAAGCAAATACCTCGGCGATGAGTTTTTGTACTACTTATCGATGAAGGGATTATATCCCAAATTTCATTTTAAAACCCTCAACAAAACGGGGTTTGCAGAGCGAAACAACAAAATTCTTTTGGAAATGGTTAGATCAATGATGAGTCATACGGATCTTCCCGAGTCGCTTACGGGTCATGCCTTGGAAAAACAAATGACTTACATTCTGAACTTGGTGCTATCCAAATCGGTTCCCGTAACCCCAAAGAATTGTGGACCCAAGCGCAAGTCTAGTATGAGACACATGAGAACTTTGGGGGTGTCCGCCCCTACGTGTTGGACAAGGAAACCGTAAAATTGGATCCTCGATCGAGAATTAAGGCTGTTTTTGTAGGATACCCCTAGGAACAAAAAGGGTGAATGTTCTATAGTTTCAAGATCAAAAGGTGGACATCCACACCCACTTTAGATTTTGGAAGAAAAACTATAGAACCAAAGAAAACCTGTATGAGATTACCTTAAATGAGCTTAGAGGGCAAACCTCAAAGTCTTGATCATATTGCTTAGATGATATACCAAACGATACGTTTTCTGGCAACCGAGCCTCGTTATAGTGGGAGGGTTGTTAGACAACCCGAGAGATTCATGGGAATAGGAGAGTCCTCGGACTTGATTCCCGAATCGCACCCGTGGACATATGACGAGGCAATCCAAGATTAGGATGCGCGGTTTCTTGTAAAGAATGAAAGCCAAGTGGGTTCTATGTTTCATAATAGAGTGTGGGAGCTAGTCGAACCACTTAATGGGGTCAAACCCATTAGATGCAAGTGGGTATATAAGAGGAAAAGCGGACGGAAAGTTGAAACCTTTTAAAGCAAGACTAATGGCAAAAAGGTTATACTCGAGAAAGAAAGGGATCGATTATGAGGAAACTTTTTTCGCCAGTAGCCATGCTTAAGTCCATCCGTATTCTCTTATCGATTCTTTGCGCATTTTCGACGTTGAAATCGGCAAATGGATGTCAAGATGGTTTTCCTTAACGGAAGTCTTGATGAAGAGATCTATATGCAACAACCCCAAGGTTTCATTGAAACAAAGCCAAGAACATCTTGTTTGTAAGCTCAAGAAGTCCATTTACGGACTCAAATCAGGCATCGAGCTTGGAACCAAAGTTTTGATCATGTAATAAAGTCTTATGGGTTTGATCAAAACAAGTTTGAAAGTTGTGTGTATAAAAAGCGTTTGAATCGCATTGGTATTCTTAGTACTATCGTAGATGACATTGTGATCATCGGGACGATGTGAAGGTGTGATTAGAGGCGTAAGGGCATGGTTTCAAAACAGTTTGATATGAAAAGACTTAGGGAAAGCGGGACATATCCTTGGGATCAAGATTACTCGAGATTGCGGAAAAGGATGATCGGGTTATCGCAAGTTTCATACATAGACACTGGTTTTTTGAAATAATTCAGCATGCAAGATTCCAAGAAAGGATTCGTACCTTTCAGACTTGGAATCCATCTATCCAAGAAAATGTTCCCTAAGACGAAAAGGAGATAGATGACATGAAAGGTATTCCTTGTGCTTCGGCTGTCGGAAACCTTATGTATGCATTGTTGTGTACAAGACCGGATATCTGCTTTGTCGTAGGCATGATAGCAAGATATCAAAGTAACCCAGGAAAGCGCGTTGATCTACGATTAAAAACATTACAAGTGTCCGAAAAAGAACTCGGATAGAATGTTGATTTATCAGTCAGATACTCCAATCCCCATCAGCTACACGGACTCGGATTTCCAATCAGGTTTAGATTCCAGAAATTATATGCCTCAGTTAGTGTGTTTCCATTTGGGAAGTGTAGCCATCCAATGGACGAGTGTGAAGCAGAAATGCATCACTAACTCAACCATGGAAGTCGGGTAAGTAGCTGCTTATGAAGCAGTGAAAGAACCGATTAGGCTCTAGATCTTCTTAGTGGACTTGGATGGTGTTCTGAATTTGTCTAGCAATATATGCTAGGGGCAGTTGCAAATTCAAGAGAACCAAGAGTCCACGAGTCAAACAAACACGTTAAAGGAAAAACATCTTATACGAGAAATCGTTAAGAGAGGAGATATAGATGTGACAAAGATAGCGTCTGAGGACAGCCTAGCAGATCCATTCACAAAGCGTCTGCCTCTAAATACATTCGGTTTTGGTAATTTGAGGATTGGTTTTGGAAGTTTTGGTTGGGATTTTGGTAGTTTGAGGGTTGGTTTTGGAAGTTTTGGTTGGGATTTTGGTAGTTTGAGGGTTGGTTTTGGAAGTCTTGGTTGGGGTTTTGGTAGTAATTCCCTTGGAATTGTTGATTCCCTTGGTAGTTTCCTTGATAGTTGCCCCTTCCCATGTAATTGACTTCCTCAACTTGATTGTCATTCAATGACATCTCCATGTTCCCTCCCAATATTCCTCTCCTTTGGCTTTCCGCTAACGAATCAACCTTGTTCATTAAAACTCTCATAGCTTCCACCATTGCGTTGTTTGAATCACTATCAACTTGGGAAATCTTTTGAACATCGGACGACCAAGTGAAGGTGTTGTTAGCAATCCGATCAATCAATGCTAACCCTTCCTTACCTGTCTTGTCAAAAATCGATCTATCCGACGATGAATCGATGAACATCCTTGCCTCGTCGCTCAAACCATAGTAGAAATAACTCACAACTTGATCATTTATGAAATTGTGTTGTGGGCACCTCCTTTACATGGCGTTGTACCTCTCCCAAGCTTCGTATAAGTTTTCCCCACCCCGTTGTTGAAATTGGGTGATCTCCTTCTTGCATTGAAGTGTCATTGCGGGTGGGAAGAAATTCATCAAGAACTTTTGGCATAACACGTCTCACGAGCCAAGACTATCGGGTGGTAAGGAGACAATCCAACCGTTGGCTTTGTCCCTCAAAGTGAAGGTGAAAGTTCGGGCTCTCCAAGCATCATCCATGATCCCATTGATCTTTACAGTATCCGCATACTCAAAAAATTGAGCTATGTGCCTATTCGGATCCTCATTCTTCCCTCCACCAAATTGTTGCTTTTGGAGCATTTGAATGAGGGCCGGTTTGATTTCAAAGTTGTTAGCCGCTATCGCCGGATGGGCTATGCCATCATAGTGCCTTTGCACTTGTGGGTTGAAATATTCCCACATCGGGCGACCTCCATTTTCACCCCCTTCCAGATTCATTCGATCATTTTGATTTTCTCCCATTGCTCTTTGTTGGGCTAATCTTCGATTCTGGTCTCTATTTCTTCTCCTAGCCGTGGCTTCGATCTCAAGGTCAATTGGAATTGGTTCAATCCCACTTGTCCTTGTGTTCATGAACACCTAGCAAATCAACAAAAACCACAATCTCCAATCCAACTATTAGCAAGGTTAGTTACTAAAAAGAAAAAGACACTAGTAATCACGTTCAACGAACAACTAGTTATACTCAACACAACCTAGTATTAGGTTCGTGTAGGTGACATTAGATGACACGGACTACTCGAGACGTGTTGTAGTATACTTAAAAGCAGACTTTGAGTATAAGTGGGAGATTGTTGGGATTATACTGAAAAGTATGCTTTTACTTTGTATAATCGAAACTGAATTTTCCGACTTATTTACTGAAATAAATTGTTTATCACTGATGCTTTAAATATAATTGAATGTTATATATATTTACTGCATAACTGTTCAATAATTCGTACGTGTTACACTGTAGTTAATTTAGTGATACCAGATCACAGAAGATTAAATTAATAGTTCCTTGTAACTAAAAGTACGACATTCACGACCTAGATGGAAATGAACAACCATCGTGAAAGGTTGAGGTGTAAGGCTCAGATTTTTTTGTCTTGACCAAGAGATTACACTAGTGCATGACTGATGCACTGAATAGGACCTACATGAGTATAAATTCTTCAGAACTGAACAAGGAAGAATTAGACCTCAGTGGTTCGTTGTTTCTTAACCTTCGTCCCTTAAATAGGATCACGTGGGATTGGTAACTATTGCTTTGACTTATCATGGGTAGCGAATCAGAGAGAGATTCAATACTTTTTATCTTGGGCAATATTACTGGTCACATGTGATTGCTAAGATTTAATACGAAGAATCGTGTGCAAGTACGCTTGCTTGATTTGCCCCCTTGGGAGGTTCATAAGCTTTATCATACCAAATCTTGCAAGTAGAATTTGTTTCTGGTATGGATAATAATGTTGAACCGTTCCTCGACCAAGGACAAAAAATATTAATTAACGGAAAGTTATTTCAGTGGCTTGAATTAATTAATGGGCTAGATAATCTTAAACACGGGAAATAATGATCGGGAGCCATATTGACTGTAATATGGGTTAAGATGGATAGTGCAATATTAATTATGTAGTGGGATTAATTAATATTTATGGGCTTGAATTATATTGTGGCTCAATATTAGATATTCAAGATCCATTAGAAGGTCCAATCTTAATTCTCCTAAAGGCAACCTGAGTAGCCCAACATATAGTCCAATAACTGAAAAGGTGATTAAAATAAAATAAATATTGTTGCTTAATATTTCTCTAAATTTTCGAAAATTATGGATAAAAGAGGGAGAAAGATTCTCTTATAAATAGGGGATGATTAGTTCATTCCAAGTACAATTCCATGTGCTGGAAATATTAGCAAATCCACGAAAGTGGTGCAACAAAGTTTATTTTTTTCCTTTTGTTAATTGTTCGCGAGTATCCTTCCACCGGATTGTCGAGCAAGGGCTAAGGGAATACTTGGGAAGTCCTTTTGGTTAGTCCGTCCGACCAAAGTCACTGCCATCCCGAGAGGTACGTGCACGTAAACCCGTAGATTCCGCATGCGTAGGTTTTATGTGGCTTTTTATATGCATGATTTGTTGTTGCAATTATTATTTGAATTAATATAGGATTAATTCATGCTAGTAATAATTAATGAATTAAATTTGTATTTAAATATTCACCTCGAATAGATCTGTGTAACTCATTCCCCGACACCTAGTCCCCGGCAACGGTGCCAAAAACTTGACACGTGTTTTACCACACTAACCTCTCAAGTATAAGAGGGTCGTTGTGTTGGGGTTATACTGGAAAGTATGCTTTTACTTTATATAACCAAACTGAATTTCTGTCTTATTTCCTGAAATAAATTATTTATCACTAATGCTTTAAATATGATTGAATGTTACATATATTTATTGCATATCTGTTCAATAAATAGTACGTGTTACATTGTAGTTAATTTAGTGATACCAGATCACAGAATATTAAATTAACAGTTCCTTGTAACAAAGTACAGAATTCACAACCCAGATGGAAATGAACAATCCATCGTGAAAGGTTGAAGTGTAAGGCTCAGATTGACTTGACTCAAAAACTTGACACGTGATTTCTCACACTAACCTCTCAAGTATAAGAGGGTCGTTAAAGTGCACGGTTTAATATCAATCCACGGGACTAGATGTGAGGGTCGGCGCGGGATTATAGTGTAACATGTTCGGTACTTCGAATTAAAACTAAATTATCAACAAAGCAAAGATTAACAACTACAAAATTCAGCAATCAGCAAGAAAGCAATTAGGCAACAAACGATTTTGTTTCCAAGTGTGAGATGAGGTGTTCGGGTGTTTTTCCTTGTGAGACGATTAATCAAAATATTAGTTATGTAATTACCTCTATTTTCGGTTATTCCCTAAGAGAGATCACTACACAATATACCATTCCCGTACTTGGTAAGCCTAGGGTCCGATATCATTTGAAATCCTAGGATCGGGAGGAGAATCTCCCCTTTCTAGCTCGGGTAATTGCACGGATAAGGTCCTCTAATTAACTAACTACTCCGTCTCCGTATTTTTCCACTTGTATACTAAGTTTAATTCTCCTATATGCTTTTCACTCTCCACTCTAGGTGTTAACTAAAGTAGGTAATCTAAATTAGGGGGGTTCTTATGTTTCTATCCAACTCTCGTTGCAATAGAGCATAATTAACTCAAATTCGGTGAATTAAATCAATACCCATATGCCTAATCCCGTCTACCCAACTCTTGTTGTGATAAACTAGCATAAACACACAAGCTCATAGAAAAACCCAACCAAATTGAACAAGCAAAATCCCCTAATCTAAAGGATCACCATCAATAGAGATAAACAACCATAATCAAAGCAATTAACCAATCATCATCACAATTCCAAGCACCCAAACACTAAGAACCTTAGCCCATGGTGCACAAGGCAAAACCCATGGCTAAACAACAAGAATTCAAGGAACCCATAATAAAATCAACAAGTAAAATGCAATAAAAAGTAATAATCACCTTTTGGATGAAAATGTAGCACAAAAGCATAACAAAACTCACAAATCCTCTTTGAAACCTTGCTTGAAATGTAAATAAAGCTAGAACTAGGCTATTCTATGAAGCTCTAAACTATCTATGGAGGAAAATTTGAAAAACTAGCAAAAGTATTACTTGGAACTCTAAAAGGTATCACTTTCTTGCTTCCCTATCTCTCCCCCAGCTGCTGAATGATGAAAAAACGTAGTTGGGCCATTTTATATGCTTTTGAATCCTCTGGCACGTGTCCCTAGGTCAGAAATGGGGACCTCAGATATTTGGCTTGCTCGACTCGAGTAAGTGTAAAATCATGCACACGTTTTCTTTCTTCAGGCTGCTCGACTCGAGCAGTGCTGCTCGACCAAAATTGGGTCGAGCAACTCAAAACTTTGGATTTTAGCTCCCTTGCTTGACCAAAGGGAGGTCGAGCAAGGTTGCTCGACTCGAGCAACAGGTCGAGCAACTGCAAGTCGTGCAGCTTCAGTCGTCATTTTCTTCATAACTTGAGCTCCCGAACTCCGATTGAGTTTATTCTTGTTGCGTTGCAAACCTCACTTCAAGCTCTTTCACATGGTTCTACATTTGACTTGACTCCAAATAATATTAAGCTCGTGTTTTGCTTCCAAAATCCTCAATTTTCCTAAAAAGATAGCAAAACAAAAACCTTTCTCATTTCAAGTACAATTAGTCCAAATTGAACAATAAAATCATGAAATTGGGTCAAGAGTGAGCAAGAAAATCACATAAATCTCAAGCAAAATCACCATTAATCAACCCCCAAACTTAAAGATTTACTTGTCCCCAAGCAAAGAAAAAAAAAACCAAAAGGGGTGATTGCTTGAGACAAAACATGGTCCAAGTCAAAGTTCAAGACAAGACAAGTCAACTTCCCTCTTAAAGAACCACATTGCCAGTCGAACTCTTCACCACTTCATGCCAAACGTGATCAAAATGTAACTCGGTCAAATACACTCCTTCATCATTCTCACGGGTAGTGTTTCTCTCATCCCTCAAGTGTATAGGGTGATGCATCTCTCCATTGTCAATCCATACAAATGAACGACCATAAGCTTGCCCTTGATCTCAATTCTCTACCATCTACTTAGGCATCATCATTAATCAAAGAGGTCTTTGCAAGGTTGTAATGTCGGGCTCTTTGAACGGGTAGGGTTATTATGTGATAAGTGACTTCATTCAACTTGTGGAGCTCAAGAGTTGGTACTAAAGATTCACAATTGTTCCACTCTCATCTTCAACTTCATGTTTTCTTAAGAGTCTTTCAATGAACTCTTACCCACACCCAACACCTATCCTCACCAAGTTTACTACCTCACACTTTTATTTTCCAAGGGTTTTGGGAAACTTTGTTCCCTTTTTTTCTTTTTTTTTTATATTATTAAACCCTTGAAAAGAACTCTCTCTTTTTTTTCTCTTGAATTTTTCATTTTCATTTCTTTTTCGTATTCTATCTTTACCCACTAGGCCACTTTTCTTTTTACCTCTTCCCCCTTTTTTTTTTCTTTTCAATCATTCCTCCCAATTTAGAGAGTGTACATCATTTTCTTACTTTTAATTCACAATCATTGCTCCCTAGATACCTCACTTAAGCTCCCCAAGTTGACCAAGGATCAAATGGGTTTACGAAACAATTGGCACTTTGGTTACATGATGTAGCTTGTCAAGAAAATGGATTACATGGCTCAAACGGGCTAACTAGAGAAATTCTCGTCTTTTGGTAGGGATCATATTTGGCCAAGTGACTTCATAGAACAACAAAATGCCTCTTATCCTCTTAGATGATTCCTCCTAAGTAAAGTTTCAAACAAGTTCGAAGGGCAAGTTCTAGCACTCACAAGTATGGACGACACGCTCAAAGAACAAACATGCAATCACAATCGAAAGATCACTTCACTTAAGCTCAAAAGCTCACAAGCTTGGTAACAATGAATGAGCATACTCTTCCAAATTCCACTCAATCAAATTCAACAATTCATGAATGAATCCTTCTCACAACAACATAACACAATTCAAGGAAAGGAGAATCATCCATCACAAACTCAAACAAGTACCACATTCAATCACAAACAATCCAAATCCATGGCAATCATCACAAATCAACCATTTAAAATTCAATTCATCAATCCAACAAAGTGCAAAATACCAATCCATCAAACGGGAAATGAAACAATTCAACACAAATTCCACAATTAAAATTGCATTTCTTTCCCAAATGATAAAATTGGAATAAATTTACTCAACTTTTAAGCACAAATTGACACCAACAACAACATAAAGCATAAGTGCATTGGTGCAAGTGAATTTGTGAAAACGTACACACCCCCTCCCCCCCAAACTTTTTTATTTATATGCAATTAAAAGTTTGGAAAAATAGTGAAACAAATAATATGCACCAAGCACCATGACCATTAAGCTCTAAGCTAACCACATTTCAACAAATAAGCTCATCTACATTCATCTTCAACTAGCAAGTATACCAACAAACAAGAGCCCAACACGGCAAAATTCATGTACAAGTATTTTCACCATTAAGCTCAAAAACATGCCACAAGGTGAACCTCACCAAAAACTCAAAACGGGGGTGTGCCGGTGCAACAAAAACGCATAAGGAAATGCACACTCCCCCCAAACTTAGACTTTGCAAAGTAAATCTAAGTTCGGGAAAAGTGCTTGTACCTAAAGTGACCTTCAAGTACACATCTTCTTTTAAACCTCGATAATCCACCAAGCCTCGAACACACGACCCCATCACTTACCAAAAACAACACTAGACAAAACACGATCACACGAACACACAAACACATAAAACCGGTAAAATGGGTTGTCTTCCATTGAGCGCTTTGTTTAACGTCCTATGTCGGACGGAACTTGAGTCGTTCAACTCATCGGAAAGGCCATGGATATCGATCCTCCTTGCCTTCGTATTTCAATCTTTTGGCCTCAAAATCAAGGAGGCTCTCACGAAAGATCGACCAATAACCTCCATCTCTCTTGCATAACTTATGGATGATGGAATTCTCCAAATTGTATCCATTTTCTCTCACCATCATCTCTTGCCTTTCTTTCTCTCTTATCTCAAGAATGTCCAAATCTTTCTCAATTTCTTTCTTTTGATTGTAAGTATCAAGAGGCAAGACAAAATCAATAGAAGCATCTATATCCAATAAAGTGAAAATTGAAGAGTCTAAGGGATTAACAATGCTCATTTCACTCTCCAAAATCTTTTTGAATGCTTCTTGATTTTCCTTGTTGCTTACATCCATCAATGGATACTCCTCTTCATCTTTTCCGATAATAAGATTATCATATTTATCCTTCTTATCGCTTGTGACCTCTTCCTCTTCTTCATCATCCTCTCTTATTTTTCTTCAAATAAGGGATTAGTGTAACAATCAAATGAAGGATTGATATAAGCATGAGGAAAGTAAGGATCAAGAGATTTCTCAATTTCTTCTTGGACACAAGGCTCTACCATATCCAAAGCTTTACACTCATCATCCTCCAAGGGATCCTTCTCTTCACTTTCATCGACCATTGAATAGTCCTTTTCATTAACCTCCTCACATGGATCCTCACCGTCTTCAATAATGCACCAAGCAATGTCATGGTCAAGCTCATTTGTGACAATGTGTGTATCGAGAGAAAAATCCTCTTTGAATTTTGCTAGTGCATCTTGAAGTGAGGGAACTTGGTGTTTGAAGATCGTAGTGACAAGTCTCCATGAATGTTGCAAGTGCATCTTGAACGGCGAACGAGGCTTCCTTGTGGCAACCATCTTGATAATACGAGGGAACTTGTTGCGTTTGATAATCGTAGTAGACATTCCCCCAATTATCGTTCCAACACTCTTCATGTTGTGGAGGATAAACCATACGGTTATGATCAAATCCTTGATTCCACTCGTAATGGTTATATCCTTCCATTTGTTAAAATATATGCACACCTAGCAAATTAACAAAGACCACAATCTCCAATCCAACTATTAGCAAGGTTAGTTACTAAAAAGATAAAAAGAACACAAGTAATCACGTTCAACGAACAACTAGTTATACTCAACACAACCTAGTCCCCGGCAACGGTGCCAAAAACTTGACACGTGATTTCTCACACTACCTCTCAAGTATAAGAGGGTCGTTGAAGTGTCCGGTTTAATATCAATCCACGCGACTAGATGTGGAATATAGCCCAATTGCTATGTGTCGGCGCGGGATTATAGTGTAACATGTTCGGTACTTCGAATTAAAACTAAATTATCAACAAAACAAAGATTAACAACTAGAAAATTCAACAATCAACAAGAAAGCAATTAGGCAACAAACGATTTTGTTTCCAAGTGTGAGATGAGGTGTTCGGGTGTTTTTCCTTGTGAGACGATTAATCAAAAGATTAGTTATGGTATTTACCTCTATTTCCAGTTATTCCCTAAGAGCGATCACTACACAATATACCATTCCCGTACTTGGTAAGCCTAGGGTCCGATATCATTTGAAATCCTAGGATCGGGAGGAGAATCTCTCCTTTCTAGCCCGGGTAATTGCACGGATAAGGTCCTCTAATTAACTAACTACTCCGTCTCCGTGTTTTTCCACTTGTATACTAAGTTTAATTCTCCTATATGATCTTCACTCTCCACTCTAGGTGTTAACTAAAGTAGTTAATGTAAATTAGAGGGGTTCTTATGTTTCTATCCAACTCTTGTTGCAATAGAGCATAATTAACTCAAATTCGGTGAATTAAACCAATATCCATATGCCTAATCCCGTCTACCCAACTCTCGTTGTGATAAACTAGCATAAACACACAAGCTCATAGCAAAACCCAACCAAATTGAAAAAGTAAAATCCCCTAATCTAAAGGATCACCATCAATAGAGATAAACAACCATAATCAAAGCAATTAACCAATCATCATCACAATTCCAAGCACCCAAACACTAAGAACCTTAGCCCATGGTGTTCAAGGCAAAACCCATGGCTAAACAACAAGAATTCAAGGAACCCATAATAAAATCAACAAGTAAAATGCAATAAAAAGTAATAATCACCTTTTGGATGAAAATGTAGCACAAAAGCATAACAAAACTCACAAATCCTCTTTGAAACCTTGCTTGAAATGTAAATAAAGCTAGAACTAGGCTATTCTATGAAGCTCTAAACTATCTATGGAGGAAAAATTGAAAAACTAGCAAAAGTATTACTTGGAACTCTAAAAGGTATCACTTGCTTGCTTCCCTATCTCTCCCCCAGCTGCTGAATGATGAAAAAAAATGAAGTTGGGCCATTTTATATGCTTTTGAATCCTCTGGCACGTGTCCCTAGGTCAGAAATGGGGACCTCAGATATTTTGGCTTGCTCGACTCGAGCAAGTGTAAAATCGCACACGTTTTCTTTCTTCAGGCTGCTCGACTCGAGCAGTGTTGCTCGACCAAAATTGGGTCGAGCAACTCAAAACTTTGGATTTTAGCTCCCTTGCTCGACCAAAGGGAGGTCGAGCAAGGTTGCTCGACTCGAGCAACGGGTCGAGCAACTGCAAGTCGTGCAGCTTCAGTCGTCATTTTCTTCATAACTTGAGCTCCCGAACTCCGATTGAGTTTATTTTTTTTTGCGTTGCAAACCTCACTTCAAGCTCTTTCATATGGTTCTACATTTGAATTGACTCCAAATAATATTGAGCTCGTGTTTTGCTTCCAAAATCCTCAATTTTCCTAAAAAGATAGCAAAACAAAAAACCTTTCTCATTTCAAGTGCAATTAGTCCAAATTGTGCAATAAAAACATGAAATTGGGTCAAGAGTGAGCAATAAAAGCACATAAATCTCAAGAAAAATCACCACTAATCAGCTTGTCTTGACCAAGAGATTGCACTAGTGCATTATGATGCGCTGAATAGGACCTACAGGAGGATAAATTCTTTAGTGCTGAATATAGAAGAATTAGACCTCAGTGGTTCATTATTTCTTAATCCCCGTCCCTTAAATAGGATCGTGTGGAATTAATAATTACTGCTTTGATTCATGTTGAGTAGAGAATCAATGCGATTCAATACTTTGTGTTTTGGGCAATATTATTAGTTACATGACGATTCTTTGAGATTTAATCTGAGAATCGTTAATGCAAGTAATCGTTTTGCTTGATTTGTCCCCTTGGTGGGCTCAAAAGTTTTATCATACCAAATCTTGCAAGTGAAATTTGTTTCCGGTATGGATAATAATGTTGAGCTGACCTTACTCCAAGAAAAAAATATTAATTAATATGAAGCTATTCAGTGGCTTAAATTAATTAATGGACTGGATAATCTTAAACACGAGAAATAATAACCGGGAGCCATATTAACAATAATATGGGTTAAGATGGATAGTGCAATATTAATTATGTAGTGGGATTAATTAATATTTATGGACTTGAATAATATTGTGGCTCAATATTGATAATTCAAGGTCCATTGGAAGGTTCAATCTTAATTCTCCTAAAGGCCCCTCAAGTAGCCCAAAGATAAAGTCAAATAACTGAAAAAGGTGATTAAAATAAAATAAATCATTGTTGCAATTTTTCCTTAATTTTCGAAATTAATAAAGAAAAAGAAGGAGAAATATTTTCTTGAAATTTTTTTATGGATTCTTGGAATACAAGATTATCCCATAAATTCAAAAAATTTCCTACTTGGTTTCTTTATGGGTGATTTTCGAAAATCATAGATAAATAAGGAAGAAAATATTTTCTTGATTTTCTTGGAAAGATTTTATGGAGAAAGATATGTATTCTTGGAATACAAGATTATCTCACAAATTCAAGAAAGATCCAATCTTGCAAATCTTCTTCATATTTTTCGAAAATATAGGGTAAACAAGGTGTGAGATTTTTGTGGAAAATTATGCATGGAAAGAAAAATATATGGGATATATTCAAGATTTCTTGGAGACCAAGAAAAGATCTTTCCATGCACTAATTAGGTCAAAAATTTCGACCAAAACCTCTCCTATATATAGGGGATGAATTTTTCATCCCCAAGTACAATTTCATGTGTTGGAAAAATTAGAAATCCACAAAGGTGGTGCAACATTATTTTATTTTTCCTTTTGTTAATTGTTCATGAGCATCCTACCATCGGATTATTGAACAAGGACGAGGGAATACTTGAGAAGGCTCTTTGGGTTTGTTCGTGTGAACGGGTATCCATCTTCTCAACGGTTGTCACTCCAAGAGGTTAGTTCACGTAAACTCCTAGCAATTCCGCATGCGTAGGATTTATGTGACTTGTTTATATGCATGATTTGTTGTTGAATTATTATTTGAATTAATATAGGATTAATTCATGCTAGTAATAATTGTTAGAATTAAATTTGTATTTAAATATTCATCCCGAATAGATCCGGGCAATTAATTCCCCAACACGTTGAAGTGCCCGGTTTTATATCAATCCACGGAACTATGGTGTGGAATATAGCCCAATTGCTATGTGTCGGCGCATGATTATAGTGTTGAACATGTTGGAAACTTTAAAAAAACAATTATCAACTAAGCAAGACAAATAACAAACTATGAACTAGCGAGCAAATAAGTAAAAAATGAATAGATGAAAATGTTTTGTGTTTTGAGTGTGAGAGGTGTTCGGGTGTTGATCCTCGGTGATGTTTGACTAACGAATGTTTAGGTGGTTGTCTCTACGTCCGGTTGCTCCCTAAGAATGATCACTCTTCATTAGCCATCCTCGTACTTGGTAAGCCTAGGTTCCGGTTACGTTTAACACCTAAGATCGGGATGTGAACTCACTCTTTCTAACCCGGGTAATTGCAAAAGAAGTGTCCTCTAATTAACTAAACTACTCCCTACCCTTGTGTTCCCACTTGTAGCATGGAGTTCATTCTCATAGATTTCTTCATTTTCAACACTAGTGTTTAGCTAGTGAATCAATGTGAACTAAGGGGATTCTAACTATCCTACCCAACTCTCGTTGCAATAGGATGTGAATAGACTCAAATCAGGCAATCGAACCAATACCTATCCGTCTACCCACATTTACCCAACTCTCGTTGTGATAAACTAGACAACCGAACAAGCTAATAGCCCAACCCACCTAAATTGAACACTAAACAACCCATAATTCAAAAGACAACCATCAATAGAGACAATCCACCATTAGCAAGCAATTAATCAACCATCAACCCAATTCACAACACCCAAACACAAAGGAGCCTGAGCCCATGGTGCTACAAGCAAAACCCATGGCTAATATGCAAGAAAACAAGAAACTCATATCAAAATAAGCAACAAACAACCAATAGAAATAAATAAACACCTTACTATTGAAGTTCAAGCACCAATCCATACAAAATCCATCAATACTCCTTGGTTTCTTGCTCAAACTGAAATTACCACTATATCTAACCTATGTTATGATTATCTAAGCTATCTATGGAAGCAAAATGCAAAAACATGAAAAAAGTATTAGTTGCAGCTCTCAAAAGTATCACTTGCTCTCTCCCCTATCTTTCCCTTTAGCTGCTGAATGGTGAAAAAATGAACTTGTGAGCTTTTATATCTTTTGAAATCAGTTGGCACGTGTACTGAGGTCAGATTTGAGAAACTCAGAAATTTTGGCGTGCTCGACTCGTGCACAACTGCACGACCATAAGGGAGGTCGTGCACGGGCAAAATCGTGCCCACATTTTCAACTCTCAGGCAGCTCGACTCGAGCAGTTGTGCTCGACCGAAATTTGGTCGAGCAGCTCGAGGATTTGCCGAACTCACTGTATAAAATGGCTGCTCGACCAAAAATGCCGAGCAAGGGTGCTCGACTCAAGCACCTTCAGAAATGGGTTTTCTTCCAAATCGCATTTACATCCCCCCGCTTTGTACCTCTGCACGACTCGATCCATGCTGCTCGACTCGAGCAACTATTTTTTCTCAATTTTTCATAAAATCTTCGTTTTCAACCCAATTCCCGCCCAATCGAAACACACAAGCATTAGACGAACTTTTCTACCAATAACCTATGTTTTAAAAACCGGAACCGGAAGTTGAGCCGGACGACCCCAAAAAAAGGTTGGACCGGGGTCGGACCGGTCGGACCGGATTGAGCCGGTATGACGTCATAATAAATATTATATATATATAATATGCATAATTTTTAAAAAAATTCAAAATTACATCTCATTTCATTACTTTTACCCACAAAAAGTAATTTACTTTTACATCCCATTTAATTACTTTTACCCACAAAAAGTAATTTACTTTAATAATAAAGCAAAAAAGATTACAATATTTCCAACCAAAAATAACTTTACCACTCTAAATATTAATAAATAATTTTCACATTAAAACTCGTGCTAAAAACAAATGGATAAATAAATTTAGAACGAAAGTAGTATTAATTACTTGATATTTAAAATTTCAGAGATCAATACTAAAATATATAGTATTGAGATGATATTATAATTTTTATTTTTATTTTTTGACAAAAGAGATGATATTATAATTACACTTGAATTCATTAAATTTAATTTTTTTAAAACCTTCTAAAATAATATTTTAAAATTTGGAGTACACTTAAATTCTTTTTAAGAAAAATACATATTAATTGTATTTTATAATTGAAAAATGAAAAGCAAAGCCCCAAAATTGATAAATGGGTCAAAAAAAAAAAAAAAAAAAAAAAATAAAAAAAAAAAACAAAAAAAATGGGCTAGGCTGAAAAAAAAAAAAAAAAAAACGCCGTTAAATAACCTAATCTTCTCTTCTCTTCCTTCATTATTCATTCTCCGGTTTCTTTCTTCTTCAATTGTCGTGCCGCCCGCCAAAACCATCTACCACCACCCCCCCACCATTTCACCACCATCCACCATCCACAATAATAATCGGCGGACGGCGTGCCGCCAAGCCATCCACCATCCACAACCATCCACAATCGGGGCGCCACCCACCGACCACCATTTCCGCCGCCCACCACCACCGCGGACGCCCATTTTGACCTTGCCTTCCCGCCGCCAAGGTCGCCGCCCCTAACCGAAAGCCAGACGGACGGGCGCGGGTCCCTCCCTTTTTTTTTTTTTTTGTTGAAAACCGCTGAAAACCGGCGGTTCACCGGTTCGGTTTTTCACCGGTTTTCACCGTTTTTCCGTTTTGAGGTGGGCGGTCCAATAGCGGTTCTATACACCTCTATTGGGCCGCTTTTGAGCGGTTCACCGGTCCGACCGGTCCGACCGGCCGGTCGGACCCGGTTTTTAAAACATAGCCAATAACAGCAGTATGATAGCTAAAAACATGCAAAACGCAACACGTCTAGCTAGGAAATAACACAAAATCCCAAGCAAAATCACCAATAATCAGTGCTATTATTCATTCTAGTCTTCAAATTATGACTCACATTGGACACCCCTAACCCCGCCGTTCAATTTGTCAAAAACAAATACGGATCTTTTTTTTCTTTTTTTTGTTAAAAACAAATACGGATCTTAATACCGTGCACCTTGGGAATATAATATGTTGTGCGCTATAATTATGGTATTAGTGAATTCAAGGTTATTACTTGATTGCTCCCTCCCTCTTTTCAAAGCATGCCATTATTATATTATGTGGCCACTTCATTATTGCATTCCACAAGATAAAAAACTTAGCCATTATAGTGTAAGTCTTTAGGTATGATAGAAAACGGATCAAAATGGAATCTTGATCTCATTCAATAAAATGAGTGTACCATCAGTTGTAGTGTCTATATTCCTAAGTCGTCAAGAAAGTGGACCACCCTAACTTGGCACTTCTCTAACGAGACTAGCACTCAGATCACACATTAAAGTACCACCTTTTGCTTCCAAAATTATAATATTTTATCTTTATTCACTAATACCATTTCAATTTTTCTTTCTCACGTATAAATTTTTATCCTTCTTTCTGACTAATAATTCAATTTTTTTATTCGTGTGGGAAAGTTTTAGAATTTTGAATGGGTGGGTCTCATGTACATCCAGGTGCACTATGCACACATAGTGCATTTTAGAACTATACAACTTGTTATGTTGAAAGATGCAACTTGTTTACACTGAACCATTCAGTTCAACTATTTTTTATATTAATAGTTGCACGATTCAGTACAAATAAATTACATGATTCTAAAATGCATGGTGCACCTGGATGCATATTAAGACTAAGCCTTAGAATTTTGAATAAGGTTTTAATTTCTTGATGAAAGAAAGCTGAAATTTAACTATTTTTAGTCATCTCAGATGCTTTGTGGAGAGAACTGATTTTTTTTTTAATTTTTTTTTTTTTTGAAACAGCTAACTGATTATTTAAAATGCATTAAATTTACACCCTTTTCCATTACAATATAGTCAAATTAATAAATAGGTATTGATTGAATAAATGCTACTCCCTTCAACCCATTTTGTTTGTCGTCTGAGGATAATCAATACGAATTAAGAAAGTTGTTAATTAAATAGCAATAATTATATATACGTGTAATGTGACATTTGCAATCTTTTATTTATCTACATGATCATTTGTACAATCATTTAATGCATATATACTATCAGAAAAAAAAAACATACAGAAAGGTAAAATAAGAATATGATATTTAATTATCTCTTAGATTAGTGCAAAAATGACAATTATTTTGGATCTTAAAAAAAATCTAGAAAAACGAACAAAACGGATTGAGGGAGTACTAGATTGAAAAATTATTTGATTTATTGTTCTTGTTTATGGTACATCATGTGCTGCATTATTAGCTAACCTCATCATGCATACAATAATACTTCAAAGACACACTCATTACACCATTGACACTATAAGAAACCATTGAAGGATCGATCATTTCAAGAAATAAAATTAGGCAAAATCTAATGTAAACGACTTTTACCATGCACCTAGTTTGCATTTTAAGTTAATTTCAAACAGTATTAGTTGTTTCATTAAAAGGTATTAGTTGTTCCAATAAAAGGTATTAGTTTTTTCACTATAAAGTGATAGTTATACATAAGACCAACTCAAATAAATATTGATCAAATCAACTATAATAATCAATTATTTCATCACACACACATCTATTAATCTCAAGAAAAACAACTAGGTCTTAATTAAGTTTAAACAGTATTAGTTGTTTCATTAAAAGGTATTAGTTGTTCCAATAAGAGGTATTAGTTGTTTCACTATAAAATGAAAGTTATACATAAGACCAACTCAACTAAATATTGATCAAATCAACTATAACAATCAATTATTTCATCACACACACATCTAAACTCTCAAGAAAAGCAACCAAGTCTTAATTAGGGTTTAAACCTTTGCCTACAAGAGTGGCAAGTGATCTCCATGAACCCTAAACTTGTAGCTCTCTCCTTCAATTCCTCGGCTTTTTCGACCTCCTTCTGGGCTCTCTCCGACATGCTACGTGCTCGTGTGAACTCCGACTGGGCCAGCTCCATCTCCCGCCTCGTGAGCTCCCTCACGCGCTCGGCGTACGCTTTCTCCATTTATGTCAGCCGCTTTTGCTCCGCCGTTTGCCATTGCAGCGCTTCGACGCATGAGCTCGATTCCATCTTAACGATGTCCTTATACTTGCTCACTTTCCTTATTTGGCACGACGGAACGCTTATACAGAGACGAAGATCGAGGGAATGGAAATTTGGGGTGGATGGTGGATGAAGAAGCTTTTCTTGATGGATTTCTTCCATTGGAAAAGGAGGGGTGGGTGAAATGATATATGGAGTTGGGTTTAATTACAAAATGATGAGGCAAATATATATAAGCATTTGGTCTCAAAATGTCCACTTCGATCCCCCTTAAGCAAAAGGGCCCCGGCGGGGCCATATTAGTTTTTGACATCATTCTTATAACACTTGAATTCAATAGATCTTGGACTATATAGTTATTTTTATTCTACATGCTTTACACAATGGTAATGGTATGTTTATTTTGATTTTTAAAGATTTGGTTTTGGTTTGTGAAGTTCAAATCCCGTTTTAGTTTGGATTTTTAAAATTTAATTTTTGAAAACCTAATCCTACATCCCTACACATAACTTATAAAACATACTCCCCCATTCTGCTATAAGTTTTTCACTTTCCTTTTCTATTCGTCTCAAATAAATTTCCATTTTCATAAATGAAAAAAAGTAAACTCTATTACCTATAATTTTTATCCTTACTTTTCACACAATATTACAAAAAATGTCACTCATCACTCCACTCATTACTCTATACATATTTTTCCTCTCTCCCAATTTTCAAAAATACCCTTCATTTTTCATCAAAAGTAAGCCAATATGGTCCACCATTTATTACTTTATTATTAGGGAAAACTACTCCTTAATTAAAGAGCCCAGAAAAAAGGAAAAACTTATATTGGGACGGAGAGAGTAATAATGATTATCTTTACAATCGCACTCAACAAATAATATAACTATACATAAAGTTAAATTTTATTTTATTCAGAAATCCAAAACAAACACGCAATTTTAAAATCCTGTAAATTCAAAAAATCCCTGAATTTAAAAAATCAATTTTTAAAAGTCACTTAAAACCCAAAACAAACAAACTCTATTTTCGATGAGATCTCTCACAGACTATACATATGAGATAGGATTGAAAATGAGTATGGGGTAATTATTGTGGTTAATGAGAACAAAAGATGATCATTGACACTACTTCAACTTCTAAATAAAGTAATCATTAACCACCTATAATTCTACAATCATTTCTTCTCGATCATTCCTCTATTCGGGGACCAATAACTACTTCTTATCCTTTTTTCTTTTTTTTCAAAATTAAAGCACAACACTGATAATATAACTGTCGTGGATACAACCCTTCCTCAAACATATAAGAGGGCAAGAGGGAAAAAAACTTTTTAGTTCTCATTCATAGAAGGAGTTGAAACAAGCAACATAATATAAATTAAACAGATCTTATTAAGAGGCTGTTTGGTTGAACTTATAAACTCCTTAAAATATCTTATAACTTGTCTAGGAGCTTATAAATTTTACAAAAGTGTTAAGTAAAATATGATGTAAAAACTAAAAACAGGTTATAGGATATTTAAATAAGTTTTTTTTATCACCCCCAACACCCCCCCCCCACCCCGCCATCACCACCACAAAAATAAAAAAAAAAAAACTTCTTTTATATCAAAATTAAATTTTAAAAGATTATATTTCTTAAATTATCAAATTAATAGCTTATAAATTTATTAGTCAAACACTTGAATAACTTATAAATTAATTACTTAAAAATTACATTGTATAAACTTTTAAAACAATTTATAATATGTTTAAATTAAGCTTAGTCATACTGCTTCTAAGTTTATAAGAAAGGATTTAAGGGTGAAAAGTTTATCGAATAAATTAGTAAGTAATAATAAAGGATTAGTTACAAATTGCAACCTGTACTATTGTCATTTTTACAAATTGCAATATCTACTATTTTTCTTAACAAATTGTAACTTGTACTATATTTTTTTAACAAAATGCAACCACAACTCATGTTTTTTGAAACTTTTATATTGAATTTCTTCAATTTGATGTTTGTTAAAATATTTTTTTGCATGATGATATATACAACATATCATTTGCAGTTATATTTAGCCGGAAAGTTTCACAAAAAAAAGAGTCTCGGGTTGTAATCGATAACTTTTTAATAGTACAGGTCGTAATTTGTTAAAAAAAAGTACATGTTACAATTTATAAAAAGGACAATAATATAGATTGTAATTTATAATTAAGTCAATAATAAAACATGTTAGGAGAAAATCAACGAACGAGCATCGAGAATCCTTTCAAAAAGCACAAGAAAACAAAAGGCATATGAGAGACAGTGTAATACGTGTGATGCAACAAGGTTCAACATTCTTTCAATATTTTCCCATGATAAATTTTATATTTGGAATTGACACAAATTTTAAAGAATATAATATTAAACGTAAAGTTAGTTGGTGAATGTACAAGAGAAGTAAAAAGGTGAAAAGAGAAAGAGAAAGTAAGTATATTTTAATATTAACTAGTGTTGTACCGGTACGTTGCATGGTAATATATAATTTGTTTTAGTTAACTATTTACATACTAAATGGAATATGATATAACACTTTTATAAAACACAGTATGTTATATATCTGCGCTCAAAAAAAAAATGTTACATAGATCTATATTTAGGGAATTTTCTGGGGGCGTCGGGTGGCGGTGGCGTCCCTTAAAATTTAATAATTTTGTACTATATTTATAGAAATTTTTGTATTTATATTTTAAATGTAATTGTCATTTCGCCCCTTTGTAATAATAATTTTTTATCGTCTTTACTCAATAGAAAATTTCGCCCCTGACGAAATTCTGGATCCGTCTCTGTCTATATTGTACATTGTACATATAATACATGTATGTATTTAAATTTTGTATATGTGTGCAAAATATATCTACTATTTAAAGTATTTTTATTTATGCACTACTGATAACATGTATATATAAATAAAATATAATGGAATATATTAACGAATGATATGTATTTGTATCTACTTATATACCATATGAATTAAACACTGTATTTACATTTGAATATTAAATATTACAGATTTCAAAATATTTATTTTTAAATTCTCCATGTGGAGTTTATTTTTAAATTCTCCAACACAAATCCTTGTGAATTTAGATGCTCTTGGAAACCCTTCCATATCTTTATCTTCATAGTTGCTTCTTTGATCAGTTGTGTTCAATTTAAATCATATAATACATGCATCCAAAAGTAGAATATTTTTAAAAGGATATGAAATATTAGAGGTATGAATTACATTTGATATTCTATTCCGCAGTCGATATTTCACATTCACGTGTTCCATTGATCATTGCATTTTGTGAATCTTCAATTACATTTTGCACTCCCTATGAATAGATAATTACATAGATCACTATCTATTATTTTAATATATATACAATTTATTATAATGAAAATTAATATTGTATAGAGAGTGCAAATTTGTTGCTTCACCAATCTAAACCCATCTATATCTTATATCATGTATTGAACTTGAATATACATAAATAAAACTATTCCCATGAGTTCGTTAATGTATCTATATCTATATCTAAATCTGAACATTTATGTTTCTCATATACATAAAAAAATCAATATATATATATACAGTTTTGATATAGAGACCACGAGTGGTCACCTTATGGAGCTCAATTGATTATTTGACTTTCCACCTCAGCTTATTATCTAATTAAATAATTTAAATTAATTTTGAAAAAAATCCTACACCCTAAAATCTAAATCATGAACCGTAAATCATAACTCATTCGGGCTGGGTGAACCATGAACCACTCGGGTCAGGTTTGGATCCGTAATTTAATTTACTTAATTAAATAATTTAAATTAAATTTTGGAAAAAATATCGCTTTGCACTAATTAAATAATTTAAATTAAATTTTGGATCCAAACCCGATCCGAGTGGTTCATGATTCACTCTGCCCGAGTGGTTCATGGTTCACCCGGCCCGAATGGGTCATGGTTTAGGGTTCATGATTTAGGTTTTAGGGTGTAGGTTTTTTTTAATTAATTTAAATTATTTAATTAGGTAAAAAGCTGAGGTGGAAAGTCAAATCATCAATTGAGTTCCATAAGGTGATCACTCGCAGTCTCCATATCAAAACTGAGCAGAGCCCATTTATAAATATATTAACGAAGCTCTTAGGATTTTATTAAGAGAAAAGCATTGAATAACTCAAATTTTTATCATCAAACCAAAAGAGAGCAACTCCAAACTATTGGATTACATAAACATCAATTTACCTATCAAGGGAAGTTATCAATTGGAAACTCCATTCCGGAGAGAGAAATCTGGATTCCACATTGAGAATGAGCATTGATTCTGAGAGGGCTCGGAGAAGAAACAACAGACATTGAGCAAGAAGATCTTAATATAAATGTGGAAAAAAATCTATGAAATTAATCACACCGAGTCGTAACCAAAAGACCCACAACATAAAGAAGTGCATATCCAACCAAAACAAACTGCGTCGAAAACAAACAAACCATTTATTGTAAGAAAATTATCCAACATAAATCTGCATAGAACAACTACATTTTCAAAATTGAAAATTGCCACTGAAATGAAATCGCCCCCAATTTTAGGCGAACCAAACATGGAGAACATAACTCATCCGTCCAGATGCCATAGTCCAGATAACTCTTTGAAGAAGTTAATACAATTTGTTAAGAACAAAGGATATCAATCCGTAAGTATATCAGTGTGTTATTCACCAAATGAAGTGCAAATTTTATCAGACCGAAATCCTTTTGAAATCTTCCAAAATTTTCCCATATTCTGCGGCCAAAAATACTAATTGCAATTAGTAAGTTCACAAAGAAAACCCACCATTTCCTTCGAATGAATCAAAAGCCAAACCATGAGAAAAATAGTTCAAAGACTGCAACAGTAAGTCGATGCTGTATATGAATCCGAAATATTACAACCAATTCAAACCAAAATTAACCACAAAAATCTAGTAACCAAAAGTCCAATCAAATAAAATTAATGACATATAAAACAGAGAGATACGATCAAGAAATCTATTTGAAATTGAATTGAAAACTAATGGTGAGTTGGTGTGAAAAATGGGGCGTAAGTTATTTGTTAAGAGTGGATAGAGCGGAGAAGATATGAAATGGGCAGGAACAGTTTTTTTTTGCAAACTATCCTATTTTTATATAAGTATAGATTAAAATGTAAAATTTTAATTGGGACACTTAAAATGACAAAATGTAAAACTTAATGTGGGCGGAGGGAATATAAGCAAACCAATGTGAACCCATCGTGCTCATGCTTATGAAACTGTGAGTTGAATCTAGCTTCTCTCTCCCAACAATCACTCTTTTTTCTGCGTTTTTCTAATAATTCCGATCTAAAACCGAAGTAGATCGTAACAATCTCTCAAACACATGATAATCAACAACATTAGTGAACAAATCAAGACGAAAAATTATGTGATTTTTGGTTACTACTTAACCTTCAACTTGCAAAATTGCAATCTATGATACATTCATGGAGCAACTACCATAGCAATACACTAGGCTACAAAAACAAAATTGTTTCTTTCGACATATGTTTCCTGTCTATTCTGCCATAAAATTAAACTTCTTGAAATGAATATTTTGATACTATCAAATTGGGCAGAGTCGTCGTACGATTTTTGGTTTGTAATTATTTCGACATGGTAGCTTCCGGGTTTGATAAAATGTTACTCACATCATCAAAATACGGCCAGTTCTTTTGGGTTTTTGCATCACTCTTAGTTTCCTGTTCAAAATACACACAGCAGCCAAATTTAGTCCCGAAAAATAATAAATACTCATCTCTCCAATCCTCTAGCCATGAGATATAAAATTCAGATAGAACAGAAAATAAAGGTTTAGTACATAAACAGTTGAAGACCTAAAAATGGATCTTTTTGGATTTCTTAACAGCTCAGAAATGTTTGTGTAGTTCTCTATCGCACACACACATTTTGGTGAGAGAATTCTACTCATTTTTTGTCGTGCTTAATACCTCACTTTCCACTCCTTACTATTCCGAAGCCAATACAACTATACAAGTGTTACTCAAGGTCAAACACTTTCCACTCCCTACTATCCCAAAGCCAATACACAAGTGTTACTCAAGGACAAACACGCCAATTCACTCGGTCATTAAAACATAGATATACGTGCACAGACACATATGTATGCATGCATGTAAGTAGGCCTAGCACGTAAATCTTCTAGAAAGCACACCAACAAAGAGTTGTAATTCATTTTGGTCCCATAATTTTTGCCTTTTCCACAAAAGGTCACAGAAAAGTTAAGTTTCCAGTTTAATCTCCTTGATTGTTATGATTTTGGTCCCAAAGTCGTCAAAATTTTAAAACGACGTAGTTCTGGGCACGTTTTTGGGACCTTTTACTCAAAAGGCAAAATTTATAGGATCAATTTTACACTTCACGTGGCAAAAACATGCCCTGAAACAACGTCTTACTTCAAATTCTGGTGAATTTTACCAAAATCGGATCAATTAAGGAGTTGCGAGTTTAAATTGAAAAACTTTTGAGACCTTACGCGCAAAAGGCAAAAGTTATGGGACCAAAATGGATTTTAACTCCAACAAATACTGTTGATTACTTTGAAAGTTAAAAAAAAAGATATTCAACACATGTTTGTTTTGATACTTATAAACGATATATAGATAATGAAACCAACCTCGTATTTCTGAACTAGGGATGCCCAAAGAGATTTACATTGGCCAGGACTTCTGCTAAATCCATCTTCCAATAAACTGGACGATATCTCTTCCCAGAGAGCCATCCGCCCTTTAAGAACTTGGAATCTACTGTTTAGTTCTCCACGCATTTTAATCATCTTCTTCACCTCTTCAGGTTTCCATTTGTTCCTCTTTTCAGTTTTGGAAGATTTTTGTCGAGATTTTGGCAGATCAGGCTCTACTTTAATCCTTTCTTCTTCAGCTATTCCTTTCTCTAGAATTTCTAGACCCATATTACTGTTACCTTCTGATTGTGATGAGGATACAAATGACTTCCAAAAATCATCTGATTCATTAGTGTTTGGTGCTGTATCTGGAGATATTGAAGTTGATGTAACTGCTTCTTCACTTTGAACTCTCTCATCATAATCTTGATCTGGATTAAGATCAGGAAGGAGGGGCCATTTAGTAACATAAAGTCGGAAAACAAAAACAATTAACATTACTTAGGTGGTGTTTGAAAACTCTAAGAAGTAGTGCAGAATCACTTTTTTTTGCAAAAGCTACTACCAACAGCTTCAGAAAAAAAGAGTGATTTCGGAAGCTATTAGTAAAATTTGCAAACACACCCTTAAGATGCAATACAGAAATGTTGAATTATTTGCTTAAAATTATTGATACCTATATTAGCAGGAATTTACTGACACGTGTAAATGAGATATAATACAGGGAGCGTGTGGATGCTCAAGAAATCATTTGGCAGCCAGACATTATTATATCATCAAGTAATTATGTTAAATTTAACCACTTTAACCTCTTGGATTTGGGAATTATTCATTAATCTCAAAATTCTTATATCAAGTTCTAGGATAGTTTTGGAATAATCCAAGAAAATACATATCTACATAACAAATGTATCCTCTGAAATTCATGAATGACTAAAGTACTTTCTAAAATATTACTTCCACAGTATATGCATGATAATATACTGATTAACATAACTATATATCTTTATGGAAGTAAAAAAAATTAATTTACTACAACGCAATCTTATTTCATATAGGCATAAGTTTCGGAACAACTCCAATTTGTTAGGAGAAACTTGATAAGTGTGATTAATATTTAAAAAAAGATATATATTAGAATCTAACATTGTATCACAAATTTGGAGTGAACAGTATATCTTACACTTCTTGCAAAGAACTCAAGAGTTTTAATACATATATAAACCTTTAAACACATACAATATGACTTTAGAAATTAGTAAAAATTTTATTAAACCTTTTAAGAAATCAGTTAAAAGCCCTTCAAGTATTAAGATTTTAATTATACACAAAAGTATTTTCTGCAAGTCACCTCAGGTACCTATCACCTGAAGTTTTGAGATTAAAATAATTGGCACAAAACACATTTGGATATTAATGAAACTAATGTACATAATATTTAACGAGAAATCAAAAAATTCCATCAAACTTCGTCTCGAGGGAGCTCGTGAAATAAATTTTAAAATCTGGAAGGGCTTTTTATAACGAAAAATAGTTTTAAAGTCCTATCGAAACAAAAGTTGATAGTTTAGGGATCCGGTGATGCATTACACCCATGGACAAACACCAACACAGACAAGTAGTCGCCTTAAATGGGTAATGTATATAATCTATAACGTAAAAATCTTAAGAAAAATAAATTCTTTTATAATAGGGTACTGACCTTCTAATTCTTGCCCTGAGGCACTTCTTGCAAGTGAAAGATCATTGACATCTTCCTCAATTGTAACAATTGATTCTCTCGTCTTCTTATTTGCATCAAATGCTTTTCTCAATCCCGAGAAATTAGGCCCGATGTGTGACTTTCCAGATAGTTTTCCATTGATCTCATCAGCAAGCACAGCTCCCGGATTCTCAACAGCAATAGCTATAACTTCGGGCCTTTTGCTACTGTACTTTCTTACCATTTTCCTTAAAACTTCAGAAACAATTCTTTCCATATGCGCCAGAGGGCAGTTTACAGGACAGCTCGATAATGCAGCATGTGCAGCCTTATGAAGGGCATCCAAAAGTTTTCCTCTATCAAGCCATAAGCATCGCGTTGTAATTCTTATTTTACCCTTTAAAGCCTTCTCAACTGAACCATCTTCAGCTTGGGGTCGCAAAATTTCCATGCTGCATCACAGGTGAAATGTGAAACATGCAGTAGCAAAGTCAAGAAGGGAGTAAATTTGTTTGACTTAAGTGCAGATAAAATCATAACCTTTTTCCAAATTGCAATCTAATCTAAACCTTTATATCATGGTAAACAAAAACCTCAATTTAATATTTATTTGCAATTTGAACCAAAAATGACGATTAATTATTCATTGCAATCCAAACAAGCGTAAACACGCTAATACTATTAATAATTTGTTGCAATGTAGGTGACATGTCATTCAAGGGTAGGAACAAATCTGCCCATTGGTTCAAATAAAAGTTCTTCAATTGAGGTTTTGTTTACCAAGTTTCAAAAGTTTAGATTAGATTGCAATCTGTGAGAAGGTTGTGATTTTATCTGCAATGAAGGCATATTTTTAGGACCATAACTATGAATGCTATCAATCTGCGAGAAGGTTGTGATTTTATCTGCAATAAAGGCTTTTTTTTAGGACCATAACTATGAAGGGATAGCAATTGCAGGACAACATCCATAAATTTTAATATTGCATATTTAGCCCAAATTGGGGTGTTTCAGGCTGGCAATTTTAGGACGTTTTTTTTTTTGCACATTAGGCCAACCGCTTTAGCAGCACGTGATATTTTAGCTGAATTGGGGTGCTGCAGACCAATCTGGCCTAAATGTGCGAAAATAAAAATATAATGTCCTAAAAAGTGTCAGTCCACAAACATAATGTCCTACAATTGCTAACCCCCTAAGTTACAAGCCTAAAAAATTTATACCCAAGTCATGAAGGTTGTATGTGTAGGATTTCAAGATGACGTACCTAACAACTATGATACCATCTGATGCAATCCTCATTCTCTCATCAAGAAAAAGTTCGGTTGCTGAGCCAAATGCTTTGTCACCATCACTGTACATCAACTGAGGTGTTCAAACTTAATCAGCAATTTAGCAGGATATCTTCTAGTTATACTCCCTCTGTTCCTAATTATCTGTCTGCCTCTATCCAAAATGGTGTTCTTAATTATTTATCATTTCGCTAAGGTCAACAAAAATTAGCCCTTATTTTCCACCAATACCCCTAATGAATACTAATCAACTTCTTGTAATTATATGTTTAGTAATTCATCAAGTAGTAATAAATAAGGGTATAATAGTCTTTTGATAAAATCAGAGAAAGAATTAGGAAAGGGGAGTGTGAGAGAAAGGAGAGGCGGGGGGAAGTAACCTGCAGGTTCTCTTTACCAAGGGAAATGAATCCATTTGATAAAACTTTTCTATTTCTTAAATGTGACACCCCTAGCATCTCTCCGTTCTTTATAACCTGAAACCAAAAGGCAAATTACATAGTTTCAGCCAAAAAATAATAATAACTCTTATGACTCTGTCCTTATCCTTGTCTATTATTATCTTGGAATTGAATAAAAAGGGAATGCACTTATACAAAAGATCAAAATGCTTAATTTGAGATTTTATAACAAATTTATGAACTGAATGTTGAAAATTGGTGCCCCATTCAAATTACGAATGCATACTAATAATAGTTGGAATTTAGTCTTACTGAAAAAGACCAAAATAGTTTTTGCTGAACTAATTACTCACTGTAGTGTGCCGAATGCCAGTTGACTTTCCCAGCAACTCGTGCTCTTTCAAGAATAAGAGTTCTCCATGAATAGGTAGGAAGTGTTGTGGTTTAACGATTTTTAGTACTTCATCCTGTGAGGAAGAAAAATGTGAAAGTCCACTATATCAATAGGACATTTATAAATCATGTGAAGAAAAAATAATCAGAAAACATAAGAAAAATTACAGGAAATTTTACCCTGTAGTTATTGAGGTTCTCCCTATGGGGATGAAAGAAGATTCCATATTGTTCCTAACATCTACTCAGGTATGCATTTTATGGGAGGAAATAAGGATAAGTAAACCCTTAGGCATTCACACAAATGAAAAACATACACCCAAATGTACATGCCATTATTATATATGTCAAGATTCTGAAATCCAGAATCCAAAATCCAAAATCCTTTAAATATCAAATCAAACATGCATGTGCTTGATTAGAAGAAAACTATTCTTAATAATGAACACGGCATGCAAAAGGAAAGAAGTATTCACAGTTAACCCAGTCAAATGATTGCTTTAAAGACTTTTGACTGTAGTGAAAAACAGAAACCATTTGTAGATTGAAAAGAATCAAGTATCTTACCAGTTCTTCACGATGGGCATGGCCAGATGTGTGCAGCAGTTCATTCTTTCCCATTACTATTGTTGATCCAATATCCGATATACGGTTAAGCATTTTCATGACTCGAGTTTCATTACCTGGGATTACCTATAATGTAGATCTATAAGCAATTGCATGGAGACTGCTATAAACAAGAGTTATGGGTATGCAATCTGGAAACAACAAGTTTAAAGAAGCTATCTTAATCTTTCTTTTCTTTCTTTTTTTGGATAAGAAACAGTTTTTAAGAAGCTATATTTTCATCAAATGTCAGATGTTTTTAATAAGAATCCACTTCAGTGCTATTTAACATATTGTGAACATTGACGAGAAGGGTTGAATCAAAAGAATAGGTAACTGCATATTTTGGATAATGGCTCCTGTTGAAAAAAAAATAGGTTGCATATTGAGTTCCTGAATTCCTGCTTTTAGCTTGTAAGTCTAGTAGTATAGTCTGTAACCTAGGCTATTAAATTATTTAAAAAAATAGGCCTCAAAAGACACCTTATTCAATGCCATGCATAATACTACCTCCCCGTCCACCAAAATTGTGCTCACTTTCCTTATTTCTTTGTCCACCAAAAGTGTGCTCATTCCCTTTATGGACACAATCACTTTATCTCCAACCTCCAACCATCACTTAATTACTCAAATTGCTATTGTACTTCACTCACAAAAATACACTTTATTCATAAAATGGACCCCAGAATACCCTACAATACCCTTTACTTTATCTACATATCTACTTTTTCTTAAAACCTGTGCCCAAAAAATTGAGCACATTTTTTGTGGACGGAGGGAGTATATCTTATCTTATCAAGGAATATGTGAATGAGACTTTCCAGTTAAATATAGTGTGAGTAGTATTCTTCGGACTGCCTAGTTAGTAAACAAAGTTTAAAGTCAAATCTGAAAAACTGACTTTCACCATCATCATGTTGGCCAAAAGTTAAATCGGCTTAAAAGGTAATACCTTTGCAGAATATAAAACCAGATCTTGTTCGTTCAATTTAAGGGAATGGCTGCTTCCATGCGATGCAAGATTCAGTGCAGCACGAGGTTCTGCCTGACAAAGCAGAAGATTACGTGAAATACCAGTTGACTTTATACTTGAGCATTAACAGAATGGCTGATGGAACCTACTTGAGAACCAGTGGTTACAATTAGCAAGTCTTTTGGAGCATAAGCATCAATATCTTCCACTTTAACCTGTACAGTAAAGCTATATCAGCAAGTGTTGAGACAAAAGTTCAACATAGAGTGGAAAGTAGAAACAAAATGATAATTCAATCAACAATTTCCCCAAGACGAAGTCAGGTGCACCATGTACCTCAAGTGCATTTTTAAACGGTATCAGTTGTTTTACTAAAACTTATTAGTTAATCAATATTTGTTTGTTTGTTTGTTTACAGTTGCACCGAGTAACTAGTGTACAAGATACTTGCTCTTTCCCTAAAGTAAATTACTCAGTCGAAGTCAGGGCTACTAGATGTAAATTTGTCATCAATATAGCAGCTATTTTTTCTACTCTAGATATAATTGAAAACTGTTGTTAGACACTTGCAACAAAATTGAAACAATATAGCATCATAAATATTATCATTATTCCTGAAAAATACTTGTTGTAGAGACAAACATTTTACGCGGTTACTATTGAGTGGGTCTTATACCACCAATTTGGCTCTCTTCTTAAGCATCTTCTCTCCTATTTTATGTAATTAGGTGTGTTATGAAGGAATTACTCCATTCAAGACAATGATGGATAAACTACCAGATGAGAAACAGACAAAACAAATAAGTAATTGAAGATGTATGATGCGATTACCAGAGTTGAAGGATCAATGGGTGCCTTTCCATCTCTCCATGCAGCCTCGAGATAAGTCCTCAATGACATACCAACAAATACCTAAAATAAGAGTGGCCATGTTACATGTCACTGAAATTTCAATGAGTAAATTGCAAAATAGGTAATGTATATATTGGGTTTTGGAAATTTTAGTCCAATAAGATTCAGTTTTCTCAATTATGCCACATAACAATTTTAGTCTCACATTAACAAGGTTGCAGGACTTTTTCACATACTGGTCATGGAGCTGCCAGAATTCCATGTGGCAATTGGACTAACGACGCTTACGTGGTATAATAAGACCCAAACATAAAATTTCATTAAAAAAATCACAAATTAATTATCATCCTTACACAAAAATTATCAATATAGGAATAAAGTTGCGGCATTTTAAAAGTTATGAGACTTTATTGAGAAAAGTGATATTTATGGTACTAAAATCGCCAACACACAATAGATATGGGACCAACTTAGCAATTTATAGACTTTCGAAGAAGACGAAGTTATCATAACGAATATAGAGTATACCAACTTCCGTCCAGACAAATCAGCTGCAGCTTTTACACTACCAAGTCGATGAATATTTGAAGCAAATTGAGTGGTGATAACCCTTCCTTTGGCAGCTGAAATATGCCTTAATAATGAATCTGCTACAACTCTCTCACTCAGTGTCCTTCCTGGAGAAAGGACATTTGTTGAATCGCTCATCATCTACAAAGCAAGACAGCAGAGTAAGAATTGCATTTTATACCTATTCTTTCAATAACTTTATGGTTGTTAGCATTTATCACAGTACACATTAATCAAACAATAATTACACTAGAAGAAAAAGTTATTGATATTAATATGGCAAAGGAGCCAGTTATCTTAAAATGATCTAAAGTTGGAGATAAATTTTCTGTGTGTTCCATGGTTAGTGGCTTGGTCTACAATTTTTAATACTAAAAGAACAGTTACTTGGACAATAAATTTTTTAGGATCAACACTAGACCTACTTTTATATTATGTACTGTAATCACCTGATTAGATCTACAATTTTTGCATTTGCTAATATTTTAAAATTCACTTGAATACTTGAAAGCTTTGTTCAACTATTTACTGATATATAAATGTACTAGCATAATCTTGTACATACTTAATAATGGAGGATCACATAAGATAGAGTGGTTATTAGTATCCTTAGGCTACTTTACTCAAGATTTTGATGTTGGGTTGTACGATCTATTTTATTCGTCAAAGTATACAGTTGTAATTTAAATTTAATGAATATTTTGGAGTCAAATGTATGATTCTATAGGTTTATATAGTTGGTAATAATCACATATAAGTGGATAAAATGGTCCAAAAAATGTTTCAAACAACTTTTAAATATATTGCAGACCATGGTTAATAATTTCATTTAATAATATCAAGTGACAAATATTATTGTATTAAGGGTACATCTATCTAGTTTACACTGCAATCATGTAAAAAGATTCAGAATACTATTGATATGATTTGGTCACTAAAAAATTAGCAGAAAATAAAATAAAGTCTATGAACATAGATATAAAAAATAACTAAAAAGAGCTTGCAAAGTATATATCAGCATCTTTCAAGTGAGAGCAGCTCCTCTCCAAATCCAAATTCCACTTGAAGTTTATGTATACTTATATTTATTTGCACGAGCAAATGTGTCCCTCAGTTTTCCATTTAAAAACAACTTGTTCTTTTTATTATAATAAAAAAAGTATGTATGACTACATATTCAACAGATACATATATAATATAAATGAGTATCAAAGGTTTATTATTAAACAGGAACTTCACAGAGAATGCATTGCTTACCAAAGTCACTCCTTCTTTTGCAAGTTCTTCTAGACCCTCACGGTCAAATACTTTCCCATCCAATGGTGATTCATCTATCTAAAATTTTGTTAATATTAATAAGGATTAAAAAAAAAGGAAAAAGCCAGAAAAGAGAGCAAAACTTGAGCACAAAAGTACCTTCCAATCTCCTGTGTGAAATATAGTACCATCAGCACATCGTAAAACCATCCCAGAACAATCTGGAATAGAATGCGTAACCCTAATTGGTTCAGCTTCAAAAGGCCCAGCAGAAAATCTCCTCCGTGTCTTAAATATCTTAAGTCTAGACGGAACAAAGATCCCAAACTCCTTTAAACGCTTTTTGATGAGCTGTTTAAAATGAATATAAAACTTTTTGTAATGAGTGCAATCTTTTGCATGACTTGTGACATTTATCAAAAAACAGTTATTTTCAATCAATTCTTTTGTCAATGACATGTTCCACATATAGTTACCAGAGCGGGGACGAGCAGTAATATTCTAAAAAGTGCTGCAAACACATAGAAAATAAATTCCTAAATTCTAAATGGGATTTCCAAGAATATGGATGACTTTAATCAAATTAAGTTGTTTGACTGATAAGAGTGAATTCATCAGTCATTTCAACATTGAAACACTGAAACAAATATTTCATAGTATATTTATCACATACCTCCATCGTGAAGGATGAAGCAAATATTGGCGTGTTAGGATCCAAAGCTGGAATAACCTGATCGAGTGGGCATAAAAAGTGAAACATGAATCCATAACTTGACATAAAACACCGTAGTTATGAATTTACCAAATAATGAATCTCTGCTTCATCCATTTCAGTATGCATTTGAATTGTAAAAAATAATACTCCCTCCGTCCCGAATTCGAAGTCACATTGTCCTAAAAGGTCCGTCCCGAATTCGAAGTCACCTTTCCTAAAATGAAAATAAAGTAACTCCACTACTTTAAACTTTACTCCTAAACATCTAAAAAATTACACACAATGCCATTACTTTTCCACACAAAAGTCAACTTTATTTCCTTTTATTTACACCACATGCCATTATTTTACCATTTAACCCTCACCAAAAAGCAACTAATACTAATAAACAACTCTTTCATTAAACTCAGTGCAAACAGTAAACGTGACTTCGAATTAGGGACGGATGGCGTAATACCAACTTTTCTGAACCTGTAATGATTTAATTATTTTGAGTAAATGTTTCAAGAATTAGAAACAGAAACTTTACCCAAGGCAACGCACCAATGTGGTCTTCATGCCCATGAGTAATAATAACAGCTTCGATTTTGTGGCTCCATTTTTTGATAAATGTAGTATCAGGTATAATCTTCTGAACACCAAGGTCATCGTAGCTGAAACATATGTAGAGAAAGAACCAACGTTCAACAAGAAAGGATTACATACCTTATATAGAGTTTTAAGGAGAGGAGCAAAAAGGTGAAATTGGTGCATCTAGCACCATAATTGAAAAGGTTTTCATGATTGCTGGATGAAATGAAAGCTTCAGTATTTTACATGGCTTGCTGAACGAAGATGAAGGATTACTACTTTTCTAAGGGTATGTTTAATTTGTATTTAGAGGATTTTGAAATTTCAAATTTGGGTTTCAAAATATAGTGATTCTAAAATCTTGATAAATAGTAGTAGGGTGTGTTTGTTTTGAAATTTAAATGGGGTAGGATTTAACATTATGTCAAATCAATGTGTAAGAGTGTGTGATGTTGTATTATTATATTATTGTTCACTGTAATTGTAATGATTGAAGGATTGTGTAATAATTAGTGTGCTTTAATGGAAGTTATAGAAGTGAGAATAAAAGGTGTGAAAAGTAATAAATAAAATAAAAGTGGGAATAACAATAGTATATGCATCATTTGAGAGAGTGTGGTGTAGAAAAAAAATGTTATTTATAGGGTTTATAGGTATTTGTAGGGTGGGTTTACTAGGTTTTAGAAAACCGGATTCTAAAATCCATAAGTAGAACACCGGATTTAGATTTTCAAATTCCCAAATCTGGTATTCAAATCCCAAATCAAGCATAGTTTTCACGGTATAAAACAAGCAAATTCCTAACTATTAATCAAGAACGGCAATGTCTAAGAAGAAAAATATATCAAGATTATACCAGCAATATTGTTATACTTATTGTTGCAAGATTTGTACTCTTCATTCATTGAAACTTACTCTGGGAACATTATACCAGCATCAATCAAAATATATCGATCATAATTTCCTACTAGCATGCAATTCATCCCGATTTCCCCTAAGCCACCAATTGGTAGTATGCGTAAAGGTGGTCCATCGGCCCCTTCATAAAATTGCTCCATCTTTCGTTTAACTGAATCCTCCATACTTCTTCCAGCCCCTTCTGATCTCCCAGGCCTTCTACGAGCTACTTTTGGGTCAAGTGTACCTAAAGATAATGCAGTCATGTTTTTGGTAATAAGTTGTTTCAGAAGTACAATTAGAAAGTGATTATGGACAAAAAGGTACTTATTAGAAATTTACTTTAAGCAAAGGGAAAACGAACCTCCTATCCAAGGACTCAAGTAATAATCAATCAGAATAAAGAACAAGAGTAGTCTCTTGTACACAGTTGGTGCAACTGGTGCACAACTAATATTGTTCAATGATAACAACTAATACTAACCCACTAATACTATTCAGTTAAAACAACTAAGATCGTTCAAATATGTACTTGAGTTGCATAGAGCACCTAGTGAATACAAGACTTTGTCAAAGAACAAACATCTCCACAAACACATAACATAGTGACACAATTTAATCCATAAACCAGAATACCTCTACAAAACGGCACAGACTATTTAATAAAATTATGCAAACTGCTAGAATATCCACTTTACATTCCCTTACCTTCTAAACTACACAGAGATAAAGGCTAAATTTTCTTTTTTAAACTACCAGAATATCCCCATTTGAACATCTTTGACAATTAAAACAGGTCCACAATAGCATCTTCATCAAACAAGTTTATAACACAAAATTTGAAAAATTAAGCTTTACAGAACTGAATGCGAACCTTTTACTGAAGGAATAGATACACAACAAGAAACGAAGCGTTTCATTGGCTTCGGTTGACACCAGAAGAGCTTGTGAGGACATATTGAAATTGCACTTAAAGCGGCCATTTTACACAATATTACTACAAATCTGTGCACATACGATATAGATGTGTTTCAGAAATCCGAAACAGAAAGAAAGAAAAATGGGAGCTGAAATCGTAAACCCTGAGAATGTAATTTGTTGCAGCTGCAGGGTTTAAGAGAAATTGTTTGGGGGAAGTGAAGTGAAAACTGAAGGGTATAAAATATCGTTTGCTTATCAACAAAACTGAAGAGATTAGATTTTCGGAGGGACACGGCACGTTACGCAAACGCGACTTTAGTATAATCAAATGCCACTTTTAAAGTAAAGAATGCAATTTTTTTATGGCGAAAGTTGTTCCGTGAAATGCGAGCTATACGGAGCGTTTCTCATATTCATATACGCAAGTTTTTTATGGAAGAAAATAATTTATTTTATTTTTTCAAAGTAAAATTTAAATATTAACTCAATTAAAAGAGTTTTGGGCATTTTTGGCATTCGATTATTCGGTTATCGAATTGAACCGAAATATTTACCATAATAAATCGAAATTGAACCATTTTACGATATAGCAGATCTTAAACTGAACCAGATTTTTCTATTCAATTTCGGTAAAAACCGAAATTATTTGACATTATGAAATTAAACTAGTTTTAAAGGCACCTGTCCATTTTTTACGGTAGAAATTTAGAAATTAAATAACACAACACAAGGTGGAGTTTAATGTAGTTTTGGTCCCACAGGACTCCACCTCACGATTTTGGTCCCAAACCTTTCATTTTTGGTTCCACTGCCAAAAATTTTTACACATTTGGTCCCGTGACTGGAAAATCCGTCAAAATTTGACAGAAATTTGCGCGTCCTAGCCACGCGCCCATCAGTCAACATTAATAAATAAAATAAAATAAAAAATTTAATAATAATAATAAAACTAGAATATTTCGCGCCCCTCTCTCATTTCTTCCCCCAAATCAGAACCCTAATTCCCCATTTCCCCTCCCCGACGCAACCAATCTTCTTCCTCCGCCGCATAAATCGGTCGCCGCCGGCGAAGAATCGTTAGCCATTGAAGAATGGAACAAGAAATTGCACCTCGTGAGGAAGAAGGCAACCCCTCGCTCCAAAAACCCCCTCTGCGTAAAACCCCCCGCTTCAAAAAAACCCCTGCACCTGCAAACCTAAGAACTGAAGCGGAGAACATACGCCCACCTCCGTCAATGAGAAGAGATCAGAGACCATCGCCTAAGCTATATATTCCACCTTTCTTGTTAATGAACGAGCTATTACACCTTGGAACCCTCGATTATGGTAAGTCGTGTAATTAGGGTATGTTTTCTTCAGTTTCTACTAAAAATATTGAAAATTAGGATATTTGCTGAAAATTTGATTTTTTGTTCTAATGTAGGCAAATGCAGCTTGTTGTATACTATTAAAATGCATCACGGGGGAGCAATGCGTGAAAACCGTAATGGAATTTTAGGATATTTGGGAAGCACAATAAGTGCATTTGATTTTGTTGATGTAACAAGGGTAGATATTGATTATTTAGATAATTTAGTGTCTAAGCTGGGGTATAGTGGAACCAAGGTGTATTATGGGCTAGGTAAAACTGGGAATTTAGAGGTTATTCATGGTGCATTTGATATTGAACAGATTTTCAATGCTGTTATAGAAAGGGTAGCTCATTTTTACTTGAGTGCCTTTAGAGATGGACCTGGGCAAGAGTATGGTGTGGTAACAGAGAACTTTGAAGGACTTCAGAACTTTGAAAAGATAGTGGATGAGTTCAACAGGGATCCCAACAACATGGATTACTTCCCACCAATGTCCTAACCTATTGTGGTAGAAGTAATTAATGTAGAATCAATGGAGATCACCCAACCTGATGACTTCCCACCAATGTCCCAACCTGAAGTTCATCATGATGATGATAATGGGATAGAAGCAGATGATGATGAGGGTGAGGGGGGTAAAACCAGATGAGGAGGGTGAGGGGGTTGTTGGTGGGGTAGATTTGGAAGAGGAGGTTGACTAGATAGAAGCAGCTGAGGAAGAGGAGAATCATGTGGTAGATGAGGAAGAGGATAATCATGGGGTAGATAATGGCAAAGGGAAGACAGTTATGACAGAGATAGAGGAAGAGGATGGGGAGGGTGATTCTAATTTCAAGGGTAATTGTTCAAGTGGTGATGAGTTGTTGGATGATATTATCTTTGATGAGAACATAGACATTGAAGCTGAGTGGGTAGGCTTTGTGGAGGAGACTAACAGAGATTTTGATTCAAGTGCTTCTGGTGAGAACATAGACAGTGAATCTGATTTTTCAAGTGTTGCATCTGATGAAGAAGCAGTGGATGATGAAAGCAGTTGTTTAACTTTCAGGACTTCTAATCTTGAGAAGCCTGAATTCTTCATTGAGCAGATTTTCCCCACAAAAAAATTGTTTAAGGAGGCTGTGAACATGCAAATTGTTGACACAGGGAGAGGTTTAAGGATAACAAAGAATAATGTAAGGAGGATCTATGCCAGGTGTAGACAAGATGGCTGTGATTGGCATATCAATGCACTGAAGCTTGTGGGCCAAGAATCTTTCCAAATCAGACAGTACAATCCAGACCACAACTGTGCAAGACAGTATCATCTTGAGAATGTCAGATCAGGTTGGTTGGCAAATAAGTATGCAGAAGAGTTCAGGGTAGATCCACAGCAGACAGTCACACGCTTCAAAAAGAGAACTATGAAGAAGTTGAATTGTCATATTTCTCACTCTCAAGCATACAGAGCAAAGTAGAAAGCCTTGAGACTTATTGAAGGGGATGGTACACATCAGTACTCCAAGTTGTGTGACTATGCCCAAACTCTACTGGAGAAGAATACCATCTACTGTCATTTTGAACATGGTGAATATAAATACAGGCAGAAGGTTTGAGTCTATCTACATATGTTTGGGTGCATTGAAGATGGGATTCAAATCTGGTATGAGGCCATGGACTGGTGAAGAATTGTGGGTGGAAACTGGTTATATCCCTCCATTGCCACCTAACTTTGGAAATAGAAAGAAGGGGAGACCAGAGACAAGAAGAAGGTTGGGTGCAGATGAAGATGGAAGCAAGAGAATATGTGTACAGAGAATGCCAAAATAGAAGTTCACTGTGAAGTTTAACTTCTGTAAAGAGGAGAGCCACAATAGGGAAGGTTGCCAATTGTTGAAACTTGGTGAAGAGTTTGTGCAAGATATGGAGGCTGAAGAAGCAAGAGAAGCAGCAATGACACAAGATGAAGCAGTGGACATGAGCCAACCTGCTGATGCTCCACCAATGACACAAGAAGACTCACAAACTGTTGGGCATGTAAGTACAAAGTTAAAAAAAAAATTGTTGAATTGCTTGTTATAATATACTTATGTTATAATTTTAACAGGTTCAACAACATGTACCAAGAAGACCAACCACAAGGAAAGGTAGAAGAGATTTGGCTGCACAAAGAAATCAAACTTCACAAAAGCAACATGTATTGCTTTTGAAAATGTGTCTTTTTGAAATCTCCCACATGTTTTTTAAAATGGTTATTTACTAATTACTGTAATGTAGTCAAAGAAACATAAAGTTGAGGCTTCTGCTGCTAGTTCAAGTAAGTTGCTTAGCCCACCTGACCACTGGGCTCCTCATTTGAGTGGGAGACTCAGGTTCGATTCCCTCTGGGAATGAATTGGTGTTAGGGAGTTATAAGGTGGATTGGCGATTTCGTGGAATATTTGGGTGCTTGGTGTACTAACTATTAACAACTAATATCTAACTTTGTCCGATCAAAAAAAAAAAAAGTGCAATGGAACCTGCTAATGATCAGGTAATGTTGTTGGTTGTAATGTGGTTTTTAAAATGATAATTATGTTGTAATGTGGTTTTTGAACTGATTTAAACTGATAAGATTGGTTTTAATGATACAGATCCCCAGACCACCTGGAGTTGTGATAAGGAAGCCTTCACCTATGCATTTCAACCCACAAAGTTTTATTGGAGGTGAAGTTTAATTTGGTGCATCAAGTTCAACTCCAATTGTACTAACTATTGGTATGAGTTTCAACCCAAACACCTACATTGGGTGCAATGTGAATATTGGTGGTGTCAACACAAACAGAGATGGAATTGTTGGGGAATTATTTGCCCGGATCTATTTGGGATGATATTTAAATACAAATTTAATTCTTACAATTATTACTAGCATGAATTAATCCTATATTAATTCAAATAATAATTTCAACAACAATCATGCACATAATATAATCACGTAAATCCTACGCATGCGGAATTTCTAGGAATTTACGCGGGCGTACCTTTTGACGAATCAACGCGGAGAAGATGAGTACCCGTTCAACGAACAAACCCAAAGTACTTCTCAAGTATTCCTACGTCCTTGTCCGATAATCCGGTGGGAGGATGCTCATGAACAATTAACAAAAGGGAAAAAGAAAAATATGTTGCACCACCTTTGTAGATTTCTAATTTTTCCAACTCATGGAACTGTGTTGGAGATGAAAATTTCATCCCCTATTTATAAACATAGAGGGGGACGAAAATTTAGGGCTTATTGGCTCATGGGAAATTTCATTGTATCTTCTCCAAGATACAATCTTGAATATATCTCATATATTCTATTTCCCAAAATAAATCCCAACAAAATCTTCTCCTCTATTTTTATATGGAATTTTCGAAAATTCCTAGGAGAGAGAATCAAGATTTTATTTCCTTGAATTTATGAGATAAGCTTGTATTCCAAGAATACTTATCTTTTCCATAAAATCTTTTCAAGAAAAATCAAGAAAATATTCTTTCCTTTTCTTTTCTCCCTTATTTTCGAAAAATAGGAAAATTAGGCAACAATAATTTCTTTTATTTTAATCACCATTTTCAGTTATTGGACTTTATATTTGGGCTACTTGTGGGACCTTTAGGAAAATTAAGATTGGACCTTCCAATGGGCTCATGAATTATCAATATTGAGCCACAATATTATTCAGTCCATTAATATTAATTAATTCCACTATAAAATTAATATTACACTATCCATCTTAACCCATATTACTGTAATATGGCTCCCGGTTATTATTTCCCGTGTTTAAAATTATCCAGTCCATTAATTAATTTAAGCCACTGAAAAGCTTTATATTAATTAATATTTTTTTCCTTGGAGTAAGAACAACTCAACATTATTATCCATACCGAAAACTAATTCCACTTTCAAGATTTGGTATGATAAAACTTTTGAGCCCACCAAGGGGACAAATCCCGCAAGACGTACTTGCACACGATTCTCTGTATTAAATCTTAGCAATCGTCATGTAAATAATAATATTTCCCAAAGCATAAAGTATTTAATCGCATTGATTCTTTACCCAACATGAATCAAAGCAATAATAATTAATTACACACGATCCTATTTAAGGGATAGAGATTAAGAAACAATCAGCCACTGAGGTCTAATTCTTCCACTTTCAGTACTAAATAATTTATCCTCGATGTAGGTCCTATTCAGCGCATCATAATGCACTAGTGCAATCTCTTGGTCAAGACAAATCAATCTGAGTCTTACATTTCAACCTTTCATGATGGATTGTTCATCTCCATCTAGGTTGTGAATTTGTACTTATTTACAAGGGACTGTTAATGTGATCCTCTGTGATCTAGTATCACCACATTAACTACAATTTAACTTGTACTATTATTTGTGCAGTAAATATATATATCACTCAATCATATTTAAAGCAACAGTGATAAATAATTTATTTCAGTAAATAAGACAGAAATTTAGTTTGGTTATACAAAGTAAAAACATACTTTCCAGTATAACCCCAACAATCTCCCACTTATACTCAAAGTCTACTTTTAAGTGTACTACAACATGTCTCATGTTCTACGTGACATCTAATGTCACCTACATGAACTTAATAACTTTCTCCCACTTATACTCAAAGTAGATTGGCAACGCTCTTGACACTCATTCCTTCCACACGTCTCTCGAATGTATTTTGAGGCAGACCCTTTGTGAATGGATCTACTAGGTTGTCTTCCGACTCGATCTTTTTCACCTCTATATCTCCTCTCTTAAAAATTTCTTGTATAAGATGGTACTTCCTCTCAATGTGTTTGCTGGCCTTGTGGGCTCTTGGTTCCCTTGAATTTGCAACTGCTCCGGCAATATCACAATAAACCGTGATGGTGCTGGGTAAATCCGGAACTACATCCAAGTCCACTAAGAAGTTCTTGAGTCAAACCATTTCTTTCGTCGCTTCACAAGTAGCTACATATTCGGCTTCCATGGTAGAATCTGCGATGCATTTCTGCTTAACGCTTCTCCATGTCATGGCTCCTCCTCCCATGCAAAACACACTACCCAAGGTAGATTTTCTGGAATTTAAGTCTGATTGGAAATCTGAGTCCGTGTAATTGATGGGGATTAGATTGTCTGATTGATGAACCAACATTTTATCTCGAGTTCTTTTCTGATACTTCAGAATGTTTTTAACTGCAGTACAATGCTCTTTCCCTGGGTTACTCTAATATCTCGCTACCATGCCAACGGCAAAGCAGATATCTGGCCTCATGCACAGCATTGCATACATAAGGCTTCCGACCGCCGAAGCATAAAGAATGTCTTTCATGTCATCTATCTCCTTTTGTGTCTTAGGGCACATTTCCTTGGATAGATGGATTCCATGCTTGAAAGGTACAAAACCTTTCTTGGAATTTTGTATGCTGAATCGCTTCAAGACAATATCTGTGTATGAAGTTTGCGACAAACCTATCATCATTTTCTTACAATCTCGAGTGATCTTGATCCCAAGGATGTGACCGGCTTCCCCTAAGTCCTACATATCAAACTATTTTGATAGCCATGCCCTCATGTCTGACAACTCCTTTACATCGTTCCCGATGAGCAGAATATCGTCTATGTATAGTACTAAGAATACCAAGGCAGTTCCGACACACTTTCTGTACACACAACTCTCAAACTCATTTTGATCAAAACCATAAGACTTTATAACCTGATCAAAACATTGGTTCCAAGCACGGGATGCTTGCTTCAGTCCAGAGATGGACTTTTTGAGCTTGCAAAGGAGATGTTCTTGGCCTTTTTCAACAAAGCCTTCGGGTTGTTGCATATAGATTTATTCCTCAAGACTTCCGTTAAGGAAAGCTATCTTGACATTCATTTGTCAGATCTCAAAATCAAGATGTGCAACTATCGGCAAGAGAATACGGATGGATTTAAGCATAACTACAGGCGAAAAGGTTTCCTCATAATCGATCCCTTCTTTTTTAGTGTATCCTTTTGCCACAAGTCTAGCCTTGAAGGTCTCTACCTTCCCGTCCGATCCTCTTTTTCTCTTGTATATCCACTTGCATCCAATTTAGAGGTGCTCACGGTTCCGGAACTGCCGGTTCCAAAATTTCGGGAGGTGGAACTGGAACCGAACCGTGGCTAAGGCAATTTCGGTTCGGTTCCCGAACCGGCGGTTCCGAACCACCGGTTCCGCCGGTTTTGTTTTTGTTTTTTTTTTTTTTTAATTTTTTTTTCTTGTGTTTCTTAGTTTTTTTATCTAAAATTTGAAGGAATGTATAAATGGATTGGACATTGTTAACATGAGAATTTAAATTGAAGATTACATTAATAATTGAAGTATTACAAATTAGTAAATTGGAATTTGAACTATTACAAAATAATTGAACTATTACAAATTAGTAATTCTAACTTAAAATAAGCTAGTAATCTATTATTATAAATTAATTGAACTATTACAAATTGAACTATAAACTATTTTGAATTAGTAATTAGTTTACAATTAAACTTAAAATTTTAAAAATAAATTTTGGGGGGGGGTTTAAAGAAATTGGACTTGAGCTTAAATTTAAGAAATAAACTTAGAAATTCTAAGTTTGAAACTTAAAATTAAGTTGCCTACGTATCCAAATAGGAATCAAAGTCCACGTAGTTCTCTTACCTCGTTGATTTGGATCGATTCGATTCTTCAAGCATCACTCCCGGTGGTAGTTTCTTCGGAGCTATATTGATCATCATTCTCAATTAATTCTTGAGCTCTCTTTTCGGCCCTTACCCAATCATCAAGCAAACATTGGTTTTCCACGTTTTCAACGGTCATATTTGATCTCGTTGCATCCAAAGTGTAACCTCCCAAACTAAAAGCTTGTTCAACGGCAATGGTTGAGGCGGGAGATGCAAAAATTTCCCTTGCTAGCATTGACAATATCGGATAGGTATTTTTCATCCTCGACCACCACCTTAGTATATCAAAACTAGTGTTGTCTTCATCTTCATCAAGCCGAACAAATGTAGAGGATAAATAATGATCAAGTTCGTAATAAGGGTTGGTAGTGGACCTTGGACGTTTTTGAGAACGCTCATCATAAAAACACGATAATATATCTTGAACTTGACTTGTAGAGTCACCACCAATATTAGATTCAAAATCGGGACCGCTATATTCTCTAAATGAAGACATTAAAGTAACTTTAATCCTATTACCAATCTCATCCGGATTAGGATATAAATCATCCTCACCCATGACCATATGTCTATTAGGAAATAAATAATTGTAATACATATTTAACATTTGTATTAATCCATCCAATCTTACTCTAGGATCAAATACTTTAGCAACCAAGAATAGATCGGGAATATGTGTAAAATATTTTTTCCATTTTTGCATCATAGAGAAAGTAACACCACTTAATAAAGGATTTGTAATATTTTCATTCAACACATAAGCAACTTTAATACAATAATCAAGCTTTAAATTACTATTAGGATAATAAACACCGGATAGCACCTTTGTGGAATCATTAAAAATTCCCAAAATATTACACAAATAAATGCATGGATCCCAATATTGAGGATATAAACGAATACCACAATTTTCTTGAGTAAAAAATGTACATAAAACGTCTTTATATTCCAAAGACTCCTTTAACAATTTAAACGTGGAATTCCAACAAGTTGCCACATCAAGAGAAATTTTTTTGGTATGCATATTGTATGTTCTACAAAAAAAATTCCATTTTTTCAATAATTTTGAATGTCTCGACAAATAATAAATAGCGGATCTAATAGGACCAACTTGTTCTTTCAAAGCATCTAAACCATCTTGAACACATAAATTTAAAATATGACACATACATCTAACATGAAAAAAATTTCCACCAAGATATGGTTGACAAATATTTGTAAGATCTTCAATAGTAGCCGTATTTGCACTAGCATTATCAAAACCAATAGAAATTTTTTTTCTAGTAAGAGCATACTCATTTAAAATATCATGCAATTTATCTCTAATATTAACGACATTGTGTTCCGTATCAAAATCTCTATAAGCAATCAATCTTTTGTTAAGAGTCCATGAATCATCAATCCAAGTGCATGTAACTCCTATATAACTATGCTTTTGAAAATTATCACTCCAAATATCCGCACATATACAAACTTTAATATATAAATCGGCAAATATATTAATCAAAGCATATTTATACTCATAAACAACTTTAGCAACATCACGAGTAGTAGTATGACGTGAAACTTTTTTTGCCGCGGGTTGAAGACCAAGTTGGACAAAATCATTCCAAAAGAAGTTATCGACAAATTGAAAAGGAAGGTTGTGTGTGCACACAAATTTAGCTAATATTTTTCTATATTTCATTTGATCAAATGTAAATAGAGAAGTGGGGTTACTTACCTCGCCTTGAACTCCACCACCGCCACCGGTTGACGTAAATCCATGAAGTTGTGCTAGGCTTGAATTAATTCCAACTTTATCCGGATGATTTTTTTTCAAATGCTTCTTGAATGTCCCATATCCCCCTCCTTTGTTAAAAGAATATATTTTGGGACAATAGTTGCACTGAACTTTAATAGTAATAATACCATCTACCTCGTTGATCACTTTTTTAAAGTGACGTGCAAAAATATCCGATTTAAGTTGAGCTCGACTTGGAGTTGGGGTTGGAGTTGGCTTGGCCTTGGAGTCGGTTGGGTGGTTTTGACTTTCTTGAGTAGGACGTCGTGGTGGTTCCTCATCTTCAAGAGGATTCTCATAACCGGGACCAAGTGTGTGCTCAATATCATCTAAAGTATTCCACCCGATCGGTGTCGGTGGTGGCGGAAGACGAACGGAAGAGGTGGAAGAAGCTTTTCTCTTACCCTTGTTGCCTCGGCTTGCCATAATAATATGTAAGTGTATATGTAATAATGTAAATAATATATAGTGTAGTGTAATATGTAAGTGTATGTGTATCAATATATATAATATGTAAATAATATAAAATTAGAGAGATTAACTAGAGTAATTAGTAATATAAACTTTGAGAATTGAGTGAGAGTTGAGAGAGATGAGAAGAAAGTAATGCTTTGAATCAGCTTGGGGTGAATTTTGGGGTGGAATGAGGTGGTATTTATAGGTGAAAAAGTAAGAAATAAAAAAAAAAAGGCCGAAAACCGCTGGTTCAAACCGGAACCGGTGGTTCCACGGTTCGAACCGGCGGTTCCATAACGGATCTATCATCACAGCCATTGGATCTCAACAACTCTTTAATTTGGGTCGTTGGATCTCAACGACTATATTTTCAAAAAGCGGGCAGTTCTGGTTCGAACCGTGGATCCGACGGTTTCGGCGAGGTTCCCGGTTCTGATTTTGCTAGAACCGAAACCGAACCGTAAGTTTTACGGTTTCGGTTCAGTTCCGGAACCGGCGGTTCTGGTTTCTTTTAGCATGCCTAATCCAATAGGTTTCACCCCCATTAAGTGGTTCGACTAGCTACCACACTTGATTATGATCCATATAACCCATCTCATCTTCCATTGTTATTTGCCAGGAATCTGCATCCTTGTCTTGGATCACCTCGTTGTAAGACCAGGGGTCTGATTCATCATCACCGGGGACCAAGTCCGAGGACTCTCCCATCCCCATGAATCGCTCAGGCTGTCTAACAACCCTCCCACTACGACGAGGTTCCGGTTGTGTAAGTGTGTTGCTTGGTATGTCAACTTATACATTTAGCATTTGAGTTGGCCCTCTTAGCTCGTCTAAGGTAATCTCACTTCAGGGCTTTCTATCGTTCATACAGTCTTCTTCCAAAAATCTAAAGTGCGTACTAATTACGACTCTTTGATCTTCAGGACCATAGAACATGCACCATTTCGTTCCCTCAGGATACCCTATAAACAACCTTAATTCTGAACGTGGATCCAATTTACTGGCTTCCTTATCCAACACGTATGTCGGACACCCCCAGATTCTCATTTGTCTCAAACTGGGCTTGCGCCCAGTCCACAACTCTTTAGGGGTTTTGGGAACCGATTTGGATGGCACCAAGTTTAGAATGTAAGCCGTTGTTTCTAAGGCGTGACCCCAAAACAATTTGGGTAGATCCGCATAACTCATTATTGATTTGACCATTTCTAAAAGAGTTACGTTTCTTTGTTCTGCAACCCCGTTTTATTGAGGGGTTCCGGTTGCAGTCAACTGGGATACAATCTCTTCGTCTGACAAGTAGTTCAAAAATTCATCGCTAAGGTATTCGCCTCCACGATCAGATCGTAGAAACTTGATACTCTTTTCCCTATGATTCTCTGCTTGAGCCTTAAATTCTTTGAATTTATCAAAGGTCTCAGATTTATGTTTCATAAGGAAAATGTACCCATACCTTGAGTAATCATCAATAAAAGTAACGAAATACTCATAACCTCATCTCACTTTGATTGACATTGGACCATATACATCAGTGTGAACGATTTCTAACACTTCTTTGGCTCTATTCCCCTTGGCTCCAAATGCCCTCTTGGTCATTTTTACCCTCCAAACATGATTCGCAAGTTGAAAATGGTTCAACCCGGAGGGACTCCAATGAACCATCTTGAACCAACCTTTGGATCCTCTTTGGATCAATATGACCCAGTCTTAGATGCCATAGAAGTGTTTCGTTCACGTCTGTTGAACGTTTCCTTTTATTACTTGAAATAGTCGATGTGTTATAGGATGCATTTCGTGAGTGGTGTGCACAGTTAATTGTATAGAGATTATTCGACAACGTTCCATGACAAATAAACCCATTATTTAGAGCAATGGTAACAACTTTATTAAAAGTAACCGAATATCCATCATAAAAGAGTTTAGAAACTGAAATTAAATTCTTTCTAAAGCTAGGAACATAAAGAACATCTCTTAAAATTAAAACTCTATCTTCAAAAGATAGTTGCACTTCTCCCACTGCTTCAGCTGCCACTCTCGTAGCATCGCTCAGTTTGATGAGGATCTCACTCCCACTAAGTTGTCGGGTCCGCTTGAACCCCTATAAAGTGAAACAAACATGATCAGTGGCTCTCGTATCCACTACCCACGAATGGGAAGCATACGCCGCTAAACAAGTTTCAACAACTAGTGCATGAGTATTACCTTTCTTTCCTGTCCATTTGGGCTTGGAACAGGCCGACCTCCAATGTCCTTTCTCACCGCAGTTAAAACATTTCCCTTTAGCTAATTTCTTGACCCCACCATTTTCTTTCACCTTCTCTTTGCCCTTGGCAACGCTTGAGTTCGCTTGACTTTGGCCTTTTGCATTCTTCTTATTCTTACCACCCCTTGGCCTAGAAGAAGAAGAGGGACCATTTGCCACCAAGGCCTGATTCTGGTGCCCAATATCGCCTCAGCCGAGACTAAAGTTTGCAGCAGATCAGACAACGTGAACTTCTGATTGTTCATTTGGTAGTTCAGCCTGAACTGCTCAAAACTTTTCGACAGAGAATGGAGTATGAAATCGATTTGTGTCTCGATATCATATTCGGCACCAAGAACCTCAAGCTTGTTTTGGTGAGCCATCATCTGGAGTACGTGCTATCTCACAGGCGTTCCCTCCACCATTTTCATTGAGAGCAAGTCTCTCATGGTGATCTGATGAGCCACACGGTTCTGATGTCGGAACATCGCTCTAAGACTTTTCATGATGTCTGCAGCAGTTTCAAAGTTTTGATGCTGGTGCTGCAACACATTTGACATAGAAGCCAGCATGGTAAACTTAGCCATCTCATTTGAACGCTCTCAGTCAACATAATCTTTATTATCCATTTTGCTGGACTCATCAGTTGGCTTTTCGGGTTTAGGGACAGCAAGAACCCAATTATGATGTTGTGCAGTAAGGACAATAGTAAGTTTTCGATTCCAATCAACGAAGTTTTCACTAGTAAGCAAATTGTCTTTAAGTATTGAACAGTAGATTAAAAGGTTGCGACATGTCGAGACTGAAAATAAACATACATCTTGTGTCAATATCCAGATTAACACAAAGAAAATCACATAATTCGATCACATGAATCATATTAAAATCTTAAAAAAATATGAACATGCATCAACCAACATCTCAAAACAGTTTAAATAAGCCACGTGGGGTGGATCATTATTTAAACACATTTAAGCTGGTTACAAACAAAGACAGTTACAAACTTTTAATTTCCAAATTAATAGTTGGCTCCCACTTGACCAATATAAAATTGATAGGGACTTCGGGGAAGTATATGCATATCAATTTTATACCTAAGTAATAACCATGATTAAATACAGAATTATTATTTCATTTTGAACGAGCCTCGTGGGGAGGTCATCGTCGCCACTAATAATAATCCACAATCATCCTTTAGGAATTCATTCATGTGAAAGCTATCTTTTGGCCTTTCCGTGGGGGAAATTTCTCCAAAAGAATTCACAAATAAATAAATCATGGAGGTCAAAATTAATTCAATTTTATTTTCGGAATAAAATTGTCAATTAATTATTTTTAAAATACTTAGTAATTTTCGAAAGTGAGATTTTTCCAAACAATTTCTCATGCATCGCATATTCAAACAAATTAAATAAACATGAAAGTAAAGCAATCATCAAAACAAAAAATTAAACATATTGGACACATATATCCAATTGTCATGGTTATTTTTGTCATGTCTTGATCTTGAGAAATCGTCTTCGTAGCCTACATCCTTCGTCTTGAAAAGCTCCCACTTGACCGCAATAAATTCTTTAAAACGTCCTCCGTCAAGGTTCGAGACGACGTCCGGCAACGGGTAGCTCACGGCCCGGAATGCATGTCCACGTGCGCCTAAGCACAAGCCCACGTCCGAACTGGCCATCCCATCGCCCGTATTTGTCGGCCAGCGTGAGGGGATCTATGCGCGCCCATGTGCGTGCTCGTCTCATGCCCCGCCCGTACGCCTTTGGCAGTCTGTGCCTGCGTGTCCGTGTCTGTGTGCGCCTAAGCGCGCTCTCATGCTCGTTTAGCAACCCGCCTCGCCCGATGCCAAGCTTCGCCCAGCGCAAGGCCATGCCTTGGCCCGTGCCAGCATATGCCGTGCGCGTCCAGCCTGCCCCATCCACGACCGTCTAGCACAGCATGCGGTCGCTAGGCCTTCAGCCTAGCCCGCGCGTGTGCTTTGGCTCGCGTACGTCTGGGCACTTGGTCGTCCGTCTTTAATTCTTCATCTCCGTCTTCGTTATCGATCCGGTTATAATTTATTTACAAAAAATAAATAAAACTAGATCTAGACTATTCTATTACATTGATCAAATCAAACACATCATAATCTACTCATGAATTTTCTCACGAGGTAAAATGAATTCGAACTAATCAAATTAAAAACCACAATTATATGCATGCATAATTAAACATTCATCAAAATACCATGACAAGTGGATACCTGCAAAAAAGATATAACAATTCTACTATCCAATTTTAAATTTAATGAAATAAATGAATTAAATTACAATTCAAAGATCAGAGCCCGAAACCGAGGCTCTGATACCAGTTGTTAGGGAATTATTTGTCCGGATCTATTCAGAATGATATTTAAATACAAATTTAATTCTTACAATTATTACTAGCATGAATTAATCATATATTAATTCAAATAATAATTCGAACAACAATCATGCACATAATATAATCACGTAAATCCTACGCATGCGGAATTTCTAGGAAATTTACGCGGGCATACCTTTTGACAAATCAACGCGGAGAAGATGAGTACCCGTTCTACAACTCGGACCGAAGACCGGGGGAAGTTTAGGAGAGATCCCAAAGTCCTTTTCAAGTATTCCCACGTCCTTGTCCGATAATCCGGTGGGAGGATGCTCACGAACAATTAACAAAAGGGAAAAAGAAAAATATGTTGCACCACCTTTGTGGATTTCTAATTTTTCCAACTCATGGAACTGTGTTGGGGATGAAAAATTCATCCCCTATTTATAAACATAGAGGGGGACGAAAATTTAGGGCTTATTGACTTATGAGAAATTTCCTTGTATCTTCTCCAAAATACAATCTTGAATATATCTCATATATTCTATTTCCCAAAATAAATCCCAATAAAATTTTCCCCTCTATTTTTATATAGAATTTTCGAAAATTCCTAGGAGAGAGAATTAAGATTTTATTTCCTTGAATTTATGAGATAATCTTGTATTCCAAGAATACTTATATTTTCCATAAAATCTTTTCAAGAAAATAATTCATTTTCTTTTCTCCCTTATTTTCGAAAAATAGGAAAATTAAGCAACAATAATTTCTTTTATTTTAATCACCCTTTTCAATTATTGAACTTTATATTTGGGCTACTTGAGGGGTCTTTAAGAGAGTTAAGATTGAACATTCCAATGAGCTCTGATTATCAATATTGAGCCACAATATTATTCAGCTCAATTTATATTAATTAATTCCACTTACAAGATTTAGTATGATAGAACTTCTGAGCCCACCAATGAGACAAATCACGCAAGACGTACTTGCATACAATTCTCTGTATTAAATCTTAGCAATCGTCATGTAAATAATAATATTACCCAAAGCACAAAGTATTAAATCACATTGATTCTTTAGCCAACATGAATCAAAGCAATAATCATTAATTACACACGATCCTATTTAAGGGACAGAGATTAAGAAACAATCAACCACTAAGGTCTAATTCTTCCACTTTCAGTACTGAAGAATTTATCCTCGTTAATAGTCCTATTCAAATGATCATAATCTGTTAGTTCAATCTCTTGGTCAAGACAAGTCAATCTGAGCCTTACACTTCAACCTTTCACGATGAATTGTTCCTTACACTTCAACCTTTCACGATGAATTGTTCATCTCCATCCAGGTTGTGAATTTGTACTTATTTACAATGGACTATTAATGTGATCTGGTATCACCACATTAACTACAATGTAACTTATGCTATTATTTGACCAGTTATGCAATAAATATATATATAACACTCAATCATATTTAAAGAAACAGTGATAAATAATTTATTTCAGTAAATAAGACAGAAATTCAGTTTGGTTATACAAAGTAAAAACATACTTTCTAGTATAACCGAACAGAAATAAGAGTCCTAACAACAGGGATGAAGAACTCGGCCTAGGCGGCGCCTAGGCGCTAGGCGGCCGGCGGCCTCCCCGATTTTTCCAAAATCGCCCAAAAAAAGGCATTCCCGGTGCTAGGCGCCGTCTAGGCGGCCAAGTCGGTCTAGGCAGTCGGCATTTGCGGTGGGCGCGGTCGAGGTTTCGTCGATTTTGGAGGAGGTGCGGTGGCACGGTGGCTAGCGGTTTCTTCAATTAGTGGCTCGCGGTGGCGCGATCGAGAGAAATAGAAACAATTTTGGGGGTTTATGGAGAGAGAAATGAAAAAAAAAAACAGCAGCATATGTACACACACATACAGGTACGCATATTTTGGGGGTTTATCTCTCATAGGCTCATACACACTGATGTTGCTTCTTCTTCAATCAAACTGGGGTGTATATATAATTATATGTGTATGTAATTATGTATATATATGTGTATATATGTGAGGTGTATATATTTTAACATGGTGTTGCGTTGGAGAAGGTGAATTTGATGATGAATGTGGGGCCCTATTGGAGTGAAGAGGTGGGGTGACTTAACTACGCACACATAAACATGTCTTTTTTCTCTAGGCTGGGCCCATTGGGGTTGTCCCTATGCAACAGACTGCAGAGCATGTCTGTTTCTACTTTCTACCTATTCAATGTGAGCTACTGTATTATTAAAAAAAAATTAAAAAAATCGGACAGCCTTATGCGGCCACCAAACGTTCGACTAGCGCTTTCCGATTTCTACTCCCTTGCCTAGCACAATCAGGTAAGAAATTTGTTATCAAGTCTTCTTTAATTCAAGCTGCTACCAATATTGTTGCTAGTGTTACAGACAAGGGTAATGACAAGTAAGTGAAGAAGGGGAAAAAATAGACAATGGAATTTTGTTGATGGTTTTAGACAATTTGATACTGCTGGCTTTAGACAATTTGATTATGTTGTGTTATAATGTTTTAGACAATGGGATTTGTGATGGTTATTGTGTTGTTTAGACTATATTATGATGGATTGTGTTGTTTAGACTATGTTATGATGGATTGTGTTGTTTAGACTATGTTATGATGGTTATTTGTTGTTTAGACTATGTTATGATGGATTATGTTATGTTCTGTTGGAAAATTTGTTCTGTTTTCATTGAACAATAGAAGATAGGAGATAATATGTGCCCAAATAAGTTGGGACTTTTACAAAATAGTAGTAGGTGCCCAAATACATAAGTAGAGACTTTCTACACATAGCTAGCTAGATTCAACCCATCAACTTGAAGACAGTAGGTGCCCAAGATAGAATTATTACAATGTAAAGGATGACTTTTAGCTGATTCACTTTAGAGAGTTCTTCAGCCATGCATATTAGTTGCTACTTCATTTCTTCATCCATTTCAATTGCATTTCTTTCCCCATGAGCTGCATCTTTTAGCTTTTGAGTTAGGTCCAAGTTTTCAGCAATTAGGCTATCAATTCTCCTCATCATTTCAGAAAACTTGCCTTGCTCAGCCACTTCATGTTCATGTGCCCAAACAAAGAATTTGTAGCCACCACTTAGGGAGTCAACACAGGTATGAAACAACCTATCTTTGCTTCTTGGCTTTTGAGAAACATAAGTGACAGTAGGTTTGCACAATAACAGACAAGGTGATATGCCCATTTTTGTGTTGTGGAGGATGATGAAACTTCATCTTTACTCATGCTTATTTTTTTAAAGTTATGTTGCTATGTATGGATGAGTGAGTTAGTGTTTTGCAGCATATATATAGGTGGATATTGCGCCAATATTTCCCTCCACAAAGGCAAATAAATTCCCTCCAGAAAAGTTGCATTTTCCCTCCAGAGATTCTGGAAAATTTGATGAAAACATACAGAAAAAATCCTATGGGACCAAAAGTGTCATGTTTTTTCCTCCAAAAAACCACTCACGCGCTTCTCTTGACTGAAAATCCTATGGGACCAAAAGTGTTAACAGAGTTAACGAAAAAAGTGACGGCGGGACCAAATGTGTAAAAAAAATTGGCTGTGGGACCAAAAATTAAAGGTTTGGAACCAAAATCGTGAGGTGTCGTGTCCTGTGGGACCAAAACTGCATTAAACTCGTCCAATTGTGATTTACTATTACATAAATTAACAATCCATATATAATGTATATATTGTGTAATATTTAGGTTAGAAAATGAAAAACTAGAATTAAGATTATATATATAATGTATTATTTCGGTTCGAATTACGATTTTTTTGGTAATTTTACCTTAAAAACAAAAACTGAAAACAAAAAAATCTAAAATTAAAAATCAAAATTGAACCGAATACCAAGTTAACCAAACCAAAATTTTATTTCGGTTCGATTTGGCTCGATTTTTTGGTTTTTACCGGATAGAGCTCATCCATGCTTTTGGCAGCGCAGTCAAGTGGTTAGTTAATGGTTTTCTTTGACACAAACTCTCCTGTGAAACTTATTCATGTTGGGGTTATACTGGAAAGTATGCTTTTACTTTGTATAACCAAACTGAATTTCTGTCTTATTTGCTGAAATAAATTATTTATTACTGATGCTTTAAATATGATTGAAAGTTATATATATTTACTGCATATCTATTCAATAAATACATTATGTGTTACGTTGTAGTTAATTTGGTGATACCAGATCATAGAAGATCAAATTAACAGTTCCTCGTAACAAATGTACGTAATTCACAACCCAGATGGAAATGAACAATCCATCGTGAAAGGTTGAAGTGTAAGGCTCAGATTGACTTGTCTTGACCAAGAGATTACACTAGTGCATTATGATGCGCTGAATAGGACCTACATGTGGATAAATTCTCCAGTACTGAATATAGAAGAATTAAACCTCAGTGGTTCATTATTTCTTAATCCCCGTCCCTTAAATAGGATCGTGTGGAATTAATAATTATTGTTTTGATTCATGTTGGGAAGAGAATAAATGCGATTCAATACCTTGTGTTTTTGGCTATATTATTAGTTACATGACGATTGCTAAGATTTAATACGGAGAATCGTGTGCAAGTACGTCTTGCTTGATTTGTCCCCTTGGTGGGCTCAGAAGTTTTATCATACCAAATCTTGCAAGTGAAATTTGTTTCCGGTATGGATAATGATGTTGAGATGTCCTTACTCCAAGGAGGAAGATATTGATTAATATGAAGTTATTCAGTGGCTTAATTTAATTAATGGACTGGATAATCTTAAACACGGGAAATAATAACTGGGAGCCATATTAACAGTAATATGGGTTAAGATGGATAGTGCAATATTAATTATGTAGTGGGATTAATTAATATTTATGGGCTTAAATAATATTGTGGTTCAATATTGGAAATTCAAGGTCCATTGGAAGATCCAATCTTAATTCTCCTAAAGGCCCCTCAAGTAGCCCAAAGATAAAGTCCAATAACTGAAAAAGATGTTTGAAATAAAATAAATTATTGTTGCCTATTTTTTCCTATTTTTTCGAAAATAATGAATAAAAGAGGGATAAATATTTTCTTTGAATTTTGTTATGGAATGTAGATAAGTATTCTTGGAATACAAGATTATCTCATTAAATTCAAGAAATCTCCCACTTGGTTATTTATTAAGCAAATTTTCGAAAATCATGAAAAATAAGGAGATGAAAGATTTTCTTGATTTTCTTGAAAAGATAATATGGAAGATATGTATTATTGGAATACAAGAATATCTTGTAAAATTCAAGAAGATCCAAATCTTGGATTCCTAGTCCTCATATTTTTCGAAAAATCCATAAGTGTAAGGAGGTGGGATTTTTATGGAATATTTTAATTATGGGGAAAATAATATATGAGATATATTCAAGATTTCTTGGAGATCAAGAAAAAGATTTTCCTATCTTTATTCCTACACTAAAAATTGTCCAAACCCCTTATTATAAATAGGGGATGAATGTTTCATCCCCAATGCAATTCCATGTGTTGGAAAAATTAGAAATCCACAAAGGTGGTGCAACATAATTTTATTTTTCCTGTTGTTAATTGTTTGCGAGCATCCTTCCACCGGATTGTTGAACAAGGACGAGAGAATACTTGAGAAGGCTCTTTGGGTTTGTTAGTGTGAACGGGATATCCATCTTCTCAACGGTTGTCACTTCAAGAGGTTAGTTCACGTAAACTCCTAGCAATTCCGCATGCGTAGAATTTATGTGACTTGTTTATATGCATGATTTGTTGTTGAATTATTATTCGAATTAATATAGGATTAATTCATGCTAGTAATAATTGTTAGAATTAAATTTGTATTTAAATATTCACCCCGAATAGATCCGGGCAATTAATTCTCCAACAACTGGTATCAGAGCCACGGTTTCGGGCTCTGAATTTTAAATTGTAATGTTGGGAAATTTATAGTTTTGATGGAAGTTCCAAAACAGTTGTAATAGGACCAGTCGAACATGTTAGTCTACTGATGTTTTGATAGGAAACCAGCTGAACATGTTAGACAGCTGATGTAGTAGACTATGTCATTATTAAAGAAGAACTCAAGATGCTCAAGTCTAGTGAAGATAAGTAGCAAAGAACAGCAGAGAGAAGATAAGCAGAGCAATGATCAGTAGCAAGATCAGCAGTTGAAGATCAGTAGCGGTTTTAAATAGACTTCACTTGAAGACCAAAAGACCTACTCTATTAAGATTTCAGCAAAGTCGATTGGTTGAAGCTAAGACAACCATATCAGTAGACTCAAGGCGACTGATCAGTTCAGGCCAAGTCAGCAAGATGATAAGCTTAACTACTTATCATAAACATACGGGGTAAGCCAGACCAGAAGAATGTCAAAATTAGTTGGTGAACAAACACCGAAATGCTGTACTTGTCAACCAATGAGAAAATGACACGTATGAACAAGCTGACGATGCGGGACTCGGCGTTGCATAGTCAAACGGCTAGAAAGGACAACTATTCATGCTTTCGTCCATGCCGTCCCTGAAGCACGTCACATCAAATCCTGCATCCTACCAAATATAGCCGAAAATTCAAATTGCTATCCAATGGCTCTTTGATTTTGAGGTCTATAAATATGGGATTACTCTTCAGAGTGAAGGGACGGAAATTATCAAGAAGCTCATACTATAGCAAAATTTCCGCACGATGAACACAAAATTGAAGATTATTTCTAAGTGTTCATCCCATTGTTCTTAGCATAGAAATCTCATCCTTTAGCTTTAGGCTACACAAATACTAGGATAGATTTCCAGTTTGAACAACAACAAATCTTACCCAAACCCAAAGTTAGGTTAAGTTTGTTTAGCAAGATTTCAGACGGTTTCTAATTCTGATTTCTGGGATCGGTTGAGTGAGAACTCTATAAATATCTGCTGGTTGTAATGTGTTGGACTAACACAATAAACTAAGTCCAAGTCGGTTAAGTTGGTGCCCCTTGTGATATGGAAGAGTGGACGTAGGATTGGTTGTCCGAACCACTATAAATCTTGTGTGCATTTATTTGCTCTTAACTGCTTTACACTATCGCACACGACTTTGCTTAAAATCTCATACATATTCCGAGTTAGGATCAGTTCGCATCAAGCAAATGATCTGATCAATTTGACTCCTTGGTCAGCTGATTGAAAACAGACTCGAGAATCTGATTTGTTAAAACTGGTTTTTCACACGGGTATAAACTAGCTTTCGCACAATCAGTTAAACTGATAGACACCGAACTGATCACCCATCAGGGGATCAGTAAGTTGGATATCAGCCCATACTGACTCACTCGCACTCTGATCAGGAAACCTGCTTTCACACCTGATCCACTCGAAAAGTTTTTCAGAAGTCTATTCACCCCTCCCCTTTAGACTTCTGCCCTCACGAAACCCGTTCGGGACCTACAAGTGGTATCAGAGTAGTGGTTCTACGGACCACTGGCTTTGAATATCATCGGTTCTTGAGGAAGAAATTTTGTGGTCACTTGAACAAATCTTTAAAAACCGTTTTTAAACTTCATCTGATTTCTAAAACTCACTCAGAATGGATAACACATCCTGCATGTATCATGATCTTCCAAAGTTTACTATTGATGATTATGCAGATTGGACCTTAATTATGAGCAACCATCTGGGAGCCATCAACAATAGGATGATGGAAGTTCTAGAACAAGGACCAATCCTCATCTACCACAACAATCCAGCTGAAGGTGGTGACCCAGATTTTCCAGTTGGCGCTCGGATCGAAAAAGAGTCCGATTCGATGGATCTTTGAAGAAAGGAAGCTGTCAACACTGGATACGGTTGCGAGACACATAATCATGAAAATGATGGATAAAATCACACGTGAAAAGATCAAGTATCTCAAGACAGCCAAACAAATGTGGGATACACTTGCTGAAATGTGTGAAGGAAATGATCTGATTAAAGATAGCGGTATCGCCCGAGCGGTGAAGTTTGAGAAACTTAAGATGCTGCTAAATGAAACCATCAACCAGCTCGATGGAAGAATCACCATGTCAGTCAACAAGCTAAGTGAACTAGGACGAGAAATGTCAGACAAAGACATTAACTACAAGATCTTGAGATCTCTGACAAAGAAGTGGGATATGAAAGTTACAGTGATAAAGGATTGTCAAGATATTGCGAAAATGAAGCCAAACAACCTGTTTCTGAGTCTTAAAAGCCCATGAGTTTGATCTGATTGAACGAGGGCAAGAAGAAGAAGATGAGTCGCTTCTTAGAAACCACACCACATCAAAAGTCGTTGCATTCAAAAGCAACCGCAAAGAACTCAAAGTCTCATGAACGGGTTGGAAACATCATAAGTCAGATAGAACAGATTGCTTTGCTGACCAGAAAACTTGAAAAGTCCAACATTCAACTGGGTAAATATCTAAGATTCTACAGAGATTATCAAAACAGCAGAGGAAGAGATAGGAGGCCAACCGACGGATCGCAAGAAAGAACCAGATCGGATGACCGAAGAGATGATCCGCGGGGAGGATCGCAGAGAAGATAAGAAAAGAGATGATCGATCGATGAAAGGAGAGACAACATATCGAAAAAGACGAAATTGATTCATAGCGCACAGAAAGTCACCGACAGATTCTACCAAAACAGAATGACTCACCGGCGTAAGAAGTTCCGTGGATCGTGGAGCATGTTTCAAGCTGTGAGAAACCAGTCATTACAACCGCCTGCCCGGACGAACCGTAAAGAAAAAGAGGTTTTAACGAAGAGAGCAACGTTATAGAGATGAAAGCCATGGTTCTTGCGTCGTGGGATTGATGATTCTTATTCCGCGCCGAGGATTCGGATACTTTCATCTGTGAAGACTTCGCCGATGATGAGCAATGCGATGATTTCTACAACTACGATGATCTCGATATTCTCTTGATGATGAAATCTGCCTGATGGCAAAGGAAGAAGACCAAACTGAGGTAACTTCTAAACCTTCCATGTTTTCTGATTCCACACCCGTGTCTTTGAAAGCACACTTTGGAGAGATTGACTGCAACTCTATAGTGAGCAATTGCTTGATGATCTCTAACGCAAAGAGACACTTATACAATAGTGGAAGTTCGAAAACGATAAGCTAAGGATTAAGAATATTCAAATTGTTAAGGAAAATGATATCGAAAAGTCACGAATCAAATCACCAAATCGTTTCGAAAAATGACTAAAGAACTGGAAGTTCTGAAAGTCAGTTCTTTTGATCAGGATAAACTGATTAAGGATCAGCTAGCTATTAACAAACAGCAAGCTGATGATCTTAAAATCCTTCAGGCTAAGTTTGATGAACTCTTCCGACTGCATGAGAGTCTGAAAATAACTGAGGATAGTTTAAGTGAAGAAAATCTGGTTTTCATGAAATCTTCTAAAACCGTTCAAGATATGAACAACTATTTTCGAACGACAACTAATAAGAAGGGAATTGGGTATGAAAACCCTTCTACATCCTCAAAAGCCCCGTCTAGTTCACTTCATAAAAGTGTAATCAAACGAGTTTCTGATAAAGATACACATAAATCAAAATTTGTATCTGATAAGGGAAAGAGACCTGCTGAACAAGTAAGGCAAGTGCCTGATCAGAAAGGGAATAGAAATGGACCCCAACTGATCAAGCATCAATCAGGAATCGTGAAGAACCCGATCCCTCAACCCCGATCGCCAGATTAGGTATCGGAAAAAGACAACCTCTCAAAGGGAAACTGAAACTGTCCTAATCGGTCACCGCCTAACAAAGCAAGCTAAAAGGTAAACTACTAAGACCGGATATGCCAAAAAGATATGAATCTTTTAATGGTAGCGATCGTACCTACCCTTATAATCGAAAACACAGGTCAGACCGAGCCCCAATCGGATAAAAAAAGAAGACATATATCAATGAAAAGGCCCAAGTCTTCTGAGTCATCCAAGGCTCACACTCATAATCATACTAATCAGAATACATATGAAGAGACGTATGATTATGTAGATGTTTATCGGAGACAAATTAGGCCATTTGTTTTCAACAAAGGTGCGAGATATATTTTGGATCCCTAAAATTACCTCTAACCCCCAGGACCCGATTCTCTTTGGGTACCTAAAAACTGATTTGATTGCAGGTTCGCGTGGGTTTGGCCAATAAGGGAGGTGTATAAGCAACTATCTGGTACATCGATAGTGGATGCTCAAGGCACATGACATGAATCAAACATCTCCTTAGCTCTTACACAAAACAAGAAGGCCCACGTGTACTCTTTGGTGATGATAACTTTGGTTTTACCAGAGGATTCTGAACCTTAGAGAATGATGATGTCAAAGATTCTTTGAGTCTCGTATGTCGAAGGTTTAAAGCATAATCTGTTATCAGTTTCACAATTTTGCGACAATGGATTCAGTGTTGAGTTCTCGACTGATCAGTGCACTATCAAGAATCGAGCTACTCAACAGATCAGTGCACTTGAAAGGAACGATATATACAATAGATTGGAATAGTTGTCCAAGAAATGCATGCCTGATTGTTAAGAGTTCCAAAAGCAGCAGTTGGTTCTGGCATAATAGAATGAGCCATCTGAACTTTAAAACTCTTAACAAGATAGCAAGGATGTCTTTGGTTGAGGGTCTTCCTAATGAGGTATTTTCTAAGGATCGGACATGTGTCACATATCGGAAAAAAACAAAAAAAACCATTCAAGGAATCCCATGACCCGGCGTCAAATCAGAAAGCATCGCGAATCGCTCCATATGGATCTATTTGGACCCGATTACACCGTTAGTCTCGTGACGACGAAATATACTCTGGTAATCATGGATGATTATTCCAAGTTTACAGGTTGTATTCTTGTATAAGAAGAATGAGACAACAACAAAGATACTGAGTTTTGCTCAAGAAACTACTGAATGAATGAAAATGTGTCGATTATAGTGAAAATCGGATCGGATAAAGGTACATAATTTACGAACACTTTTATTCTTGATTTTTTGCACTAAGTTTGGAATACAACATGAGACATCACCGCAAAGAACACCACAAATGAATGGAGTAGCGAGAATGGAGAAACAGAACACTTCAAAAGAAGTTGCTCGAACTATGTTAAATTAACATGCAACTCAAGTCGCTTCAAGTGCGTAGCCATCAACACCGCATGCCATACTCGTAAATAGATGTTCTCGACTAATGCTCACTTTAAAACACCCTATGAACTGTGGAAGGGCGTAAAAACCTCGTGTTTCTTACTTCCATTTTTTTGGGTGCAAGTGTTCATACACAACAATGGGAAGAGCCATTGAAAACCTTTGAGGCCAAGTCGATGAGGTATATTCTTAGGATATTCCTCAACCAAAGAAGGCTTTCGGGGGTGTTCAACAGGCGAACCCTAGTTGTGGAAGAAACACCACATGTGGTCTTTGATGAGACATCTTCTAAACAAGAGAAATCGCGCGCTTAGAACAAGCAAAGATGCGATCAACCGCCGTACTTGATGCACAGAAAATGGATCAGCTAAGTATCAAGGAAAAGAGGATCAGATCACGTAACAGTGTATGTTCCAGAACTTGATCTTACTGATTCACCAGTTCAATCAGACCCTAAAGTACGTACAATTGTCAATGAAGAAGTTGGTGCAATTTGAGATGATATCAATTGAACCATCCGGTTCGGGGAGCACTGAAGTTCCTCACGGACGGACATCGACACATGATGAGTCCAACATCACCGAGACTTGTCCCATGCTCAAGTGGATTATAATTCTGCACCCACTCCCAATCTCTAGTGATGAACTACTATCGAAAGAGGATGATGTTCTCCAAACCGATGAGAATCGAAAAAGAAGGACTGGATAACCGGTCATCCAACCGGATCTCGATCATCGAAGACCCATCGATAGAGTTAAAACTAGACATCGTTGGTGAAAGTGCCATGTATTGTTGTTATCTGTCTTTGAAGGAACCAACCAAAGTAGAAGAAGCTCTACGAGGATCTGTTGGATTCTAGCCATGCAAGAAGAATCGAACAATTTGAAAGGAATCAGTCCGAAACGGGTGGATGAACCAACCCATCAAGATGTGATTGACACAAAGTGGGTATTCAAGAACAAGAGATGAGAATAATGTCATAACGAGAAATAAAAGGCAAGACTTGTTGCTAAGGGGTATTCACAATCGAAGGAATTGATTATGATGAGACCTTTGCACCAGCTTGCTCGCCTGAAGCCATTCGGTTGTTTAAGCATATCTTTTACCTGAGGGTTTATTGTGTATCGGATGGATGTAAAGAGGAATTCTTAAACGGGGTACTAGGCGAGGAAGTTTATGTTGAACACCCTCCCGGCTTTGAAAAAAGGCGACCAGTGTACCGTTTTAAAAAAGCTCTTTATGGCTCAAAAAAGCTCCTCGAGCTTGGTATGATACACTCTCTCAGTTCTTGATAGACAATGGATTCACTAAAGGAATAGTGGACAAAACCTTATTCGATTGAAGATGGAGAGATATTACGATGGTTGATTTATGTGGGCGATATCATTTTCGGATCTCCCAACAAGACTTTATGTGAAAAGTTCAGCAAGTTGATGCAAGGGAAGTTCGAGATGTCCATGATGGGCGAGATGAATTAATTTCTAGGTCTTCAAGTTAAGCAAAGTACAGAAGGGATATTCATCTGCCAGGCGAAGTATACTAGGAACTTGTTGGCTAAGTTTGGAGTTCAAACGTAAGGAAGCGAAATTCCTCGTTGATTTGGATTCAAGATGGATCCGTATGAGAATGGACGAAGACTAATCGAGAAAGAATCTGAGGGCTTTCATTGGATCTCTACTATACCGACCGCCAAACCGGATATAACTTTTGCGGTGAGTGTATGTGCAGTTCGAGCAAATCCAATGCAAAAACCACCGGAAGCAACTAAGCGGATTCTTAAGTATCTGAAGGACAATGAACCTTGGTTTATTTTATCCATCGATGATAATCTAGAAACTTAGTGGGTATTACGATTACGATTATGGAGGTTGCGTAATTGACGAAAAGTCAACCTCAAGTACTGTCGGTTCTTAGGAAGCAAATTGATCTCTTGATTTTCAAAAGCGGAGACATCGATTGTACATCTACTACTAAAGCGAGTATATGGCTACAAGAAATTTGTTCCCCAACCGCTCACAGCTAAATCGGCCGGTGAGGATTACAACATTGTAGCTAAAGAACGCATTACTATATTCGTGATGATAATAGTCTTTGCTATTGCAATCACTCGTAATCCGTTCTACATACAAGATGCAAGCATGTGGATGTCGGACATCATTTTATAAGAGATCATGTTGAAAGAAGAATATCGAAATGGAAAAGATCCATACCGATAAATTGGTAAAGTGATATTTTAACCAAGCCACTAGCTAAGGTCAGATTCAGAGAATTATGCAATGAGCTAGGGCTTCTGGATCTCGAAGAAAGTGCACCAGAAATGTTTGGTGGACTGGTCTCCAGAACCAGTTGGTTAAGAGACTAACCAAGATAAGAGGGATCATTTGAGTTAGGTATCTCAACTGATCAGAAGATCAGTCAAGGAACTGATCAGAAAAAGCTTTATCAGATCAGTTCAGGAACTGATCAGATTGGATGTTCAAACTTTGTAAGTCGATTTAAGCAAGATTCAACACGCAAGTTACATAAGTAATACAACTACAATCGCATAAGGTAAAAGAGTCAACACAACAATGGGTTAAAAGAACTTTCATTGATAAAGACCCGGAGGTCAAATTTTCATTACAAGTTACAAATACAAAGGACCCGGAGGTCAGTACATAAACCCTAAACCCTAAACCCTAAACCCTAAACTCTTGCTCTCTCAGAAGGGGTAAGAGAGGCTTTAAAATTTTCTAAGCCTACAAACCCTGAAGGGGTGAGAGAGGCTTTGAAATAATCCTAAGCCGGAAGCCCCTAGTCCTAAAATCAATGGGACTCCCAGCTTTAAATGGACACGAGTGTCATACATATGGTGCGGTACACCACATGGACACAAGTGTCACATGTAAATATTGGGTTTTAGTCTGATCTAGACCGTGTACTGTCTGATCAAGATTGAATAGGTCGGATCTAGATCGTATAACTAAACCCATGTTACAAGACAAATGGAGTCTGTTGATGCTAACTTCGTCATCTCGATAGACGCACAAGGCGCATACGATCAGGAGAAGTGTCTTCTCATTTGCGATAGCAGATCCGCCGCCTTGGTGGTAGAGAAGCTTGGCAATAATCGTATGAGTATTCCTCGATGACGACGAAAACAGTAATGAGGGAAGCACAGGGTTGATTTGAAAAGCTGAAATCATTTGAGTAGGGTAAAGGAATGATTTTGCAGGAAAACTCGCCGAAATCAAGGGTTCACCGGAATGTATGACTTGAAGAAGATAAGTATGGTGAATGGGTTATGTTGTGTATAAATCATTAGTCCTATTTATAGAGGACAAGCAGGGGTGAAAGTGCAAATTTGATTTCTCAAAGCCTTTCAGAGGAATTGGCACCGCAAGGACAGCGAGTAGGAGACACGCGATTGATGATTGGATGAGTTTACGGCGTGTGATATCACAATGTATCCAGATCATCATTGTGAATGTCAAATCATGCTGACTTAGGGAATCGAGACGACTCTTCGATTTCTCAAGATCAAGTTTTGGCGGTAGCACTCATCCCAATATTTGACTTGATCAACGTAGATCATTTCGGATAAATAGAAAACTTATCAGTAAAATGGGGCATTGTTGGAAAATACCAAGGGATAGGCTACCATCAGTAAGGTCAACAGAAATCAGGCCGACCAGATCAGAGAACAGAACAAGAAGCGTAGATCAAACTCAGACAATACTGATCAGAAAAGGGGATATCAGACGAAGGGAGAATGGATCAGTTAAGGAGGACAGTGTTGGGAAATAATAAAGATTAGGCAGAAAACTAAGATCAACAGGAATCAATCAGACTTCATGTGGTATTGACTGATTACAATATCAGTCAAACAGATACGCATTTCTGATTCCTCTACTCATTAAATAATTTGTTTTACCTAAACCTTATTCGTTTTTACTGTACACTTACTTTTATGACGCACGTCCTGCAGAACATTTAATGCGAACTCGAGGAACATGTATTAAATACATTAAATGCGCATTTTTAAATCCAAAAAGTTGCTATCTTTTATTTTTAACACCGCACGATTTAGATCTATCAAATCTGGACCGTTCATCTTAGATTAAGCGACGATTTGGTTATCTTTTTCAAAATCCCTCATTTTTTCCCTCTTACTTCTAAAAAGCTTCATTTGCACGATTACACACACACAACATTTTTATCTGCAAATTACTCAAGCGTTCAAATTTTTTTGCAAAACTTCTGCAAATCAATACCCTCTTCTTGCTTATTATCTCTTGCATATCCATATCTGGTAAGTTATGTAATATTTCACCATGAATATGTTAATCTGTATATGCTAGGGTTATCGTTTTCGTATTGGGGATTAAATTGGGACATGGCCATAGATTATTTGAATTTTCTGCAAAATTATTGTTTCAACTCAGTACATTTACGATGATTTGTGGATTTTGTTTCAGTAATGGCTTCCAAAGTACTTGCAATTGCAGAAACTGCTTGCTCTTCATCCCACGCTTCACCGGAACCCGAAGATCCAATCTTCCGGGACTTTGCCGATGAAATTATTGAGGAAAGGTGTGTCGATTTTTCCGGACCACCACAGATCCAGAGTCCCTCGAGATCCTCAAGTTGCTTAAGGAGTGCGGCCTCAAGACCTATTGCTCAGCAAGTGCCGACTCGATTTTATTAGATGGTGCTTTGGAGTTTCTATACAATCTACGATATCACGGAGAAGACGCTTTATATTCGGAGGTACAGGGTGAACCTCTGGAAATCACTGATGACGATCTCATCAGAATCTTCAGTCTTCCTGCACCAGTGGACGACATCATGCCCAACACTTATTTGGCTTCTAAAGAGAGCGTAGTTATCAGGAATCTTCTTCGACCAGCGGATGCTCATCATACTAAAGGCTTCAAGAAACCCATGTTGAGAAGGAAATATCGACTCCTATTCGATATTGTCCAGAAGGTTATTGTGGGCAACACCTACAGTTTGGATGCGGTTACACAGGAGAAAGCTCGAGTCATGACTGATATAATCAACAATGCGAAGATCAATTGGTTGGGATTCTTGAAGAGGAGATTATTGGAAGAATCTGAGAAATTTGTTGTGAAGGATGGAAAAGTGGTTCTTGCATCAAAGATCACTCTTCTCCATAAGGTTTCTTTGATTCTAATCGACATGATGAAAGATAGGGATTGGAGCGAGGATGAGATGATTAGTTATAAACTTTCTCACAAGAAAATGTTGATCATCAACCGTCAGCTACCTGGCCTACCTGATGATCTTGATGAACCTGCTGTTAAACCAGCAGTGGAAGTTAAAAGGGCAGGAAAAGGTGGTCAGAAGAGGAAGACAATGTCCAGAAAGCCTGAGAAGGGAGTTGTCATCAAAGAACCAGCAGCCAAGAAATCTAAGTCTACATCTGCGGCTGAAGTTGCTGGTAAAGGGAAGAAGAAAGTTATTCTGGTGGATGAGTCATCTGACTCAGATCATGATCACATCATCCTCAGCCAACTTCCTCCCAGAAGAACTGCTCATGCCGCTCATGCATCCAAGTTTGCTCAGACTGAGCCCTTACAGCAGACCACTCAGTTCACTACAGTATCCATCGAATCTGAGCACATGGATACTTCTGATCATCAGATGCCAGATCCTCAACCTACTTCTGCTAGGCCTTTCTCTCATTCTCTATCGCCCGTGCCTGAAATAGAAACACTCTCATTTACTGAGAAAATCATCCGACGACGTTTAGAGAAAATGCTCGAGGACATATCCCGAAATGGCCCTTAGTCTGCAAGCGAAGGCCACCGTTCTCGATGTTCTCACCTGGAGAGATATTCGTTTAAAGAAATTTGAAGACTTTGGAACTGTGCTGGAGCAAAAAGGTGGAGTTCGTTCCTTTCTGGATTATGAGCTGGAGATCAGAAAAATTGCCGGAGTGGAGACTGCTCCAGAACTGATTTCAGATGATGTAGTTGCTGGTCTAATTACTCGACAACTGGGACTTCCAGATACCCCCATGCACAGAGAAATGACCCACAAGATGGTCAAATACAATCGAAAGTGATCAAACAAATGAAGGTTTACATTATTCTTGAAGAACTTCTTGTTTGTCGAGCTCGTCGAGATTGAAGAGATATTCAAATAGGGCTGACACCAAAAAAAAAAAGAAAAAGAGATGATAATTATTGAGGAACCGAAGAAGCTTCCGATGAAAGGAAGTTGTGGGAGATCGACCACGATCCCCCATCACCGAGGCTCAATCGGTAGAGAATGTGATTGATTGACTTGATGGCGGAGGAAGTCGAATAGAGGAGATGGGTGTGGGAGCTCCTTCGACTTGAATCGGGTAACATATTTTTTACAAACTTCTCCCGAATTCAAGCAAATCGATGAAGTACATTAAGAACTCCTTTTAAATTAACATGGCTCAAATGTTTCAGCGATGATGTGAGCTTCTTTGTACCAAGACAACCTGGAGAAGGCCATCGAATCGAACGCGAACTTGATCCTCTCAACGCACCCGAATTTATGAAGAATTGAGAGATACAACAGCTGATAAGATGGTGGAGGTAAATGGGAAGCTGGCCAAGATTGAGGAAACCAGAAATCAGCACTTCACGCTGATGATGAATGAGAAAATGGCAGAATTGACCAGGTTACAAAATGATCTTGCTGGTGCTTAGACCAGAGTCAATTCTACTGCTGATAAATTTGAGAAACTGTTCGACAAAGTCAGCCCAATTGTGGATAAAGCTCATTCTTCCATGCTGACCGTGATCGAACAAGTAAGCCCATTCGGTGACTCTTACGCCTGATATTCAAGAAAGATCTATCTAAGCAGATTGGTGACCTCGACTCTGAAAAAAGCTTTTTGAGGAACCAAAAAGGAAGAAGAGAAGAATGTTTCTTCTGGCCGATACCATCCAGAGGCGAATCAGGTGGAAAATTATGTAGCAGGGATCCAGATAACTCTGGAACAGAAAAGAATGAAGAAAGATGCAAAGACTGCTGCAGAGTTGGAAGAAGTCATTTCTTCATCATCCATCGAAGTCACCGAGCATGCCCGAAAACAAAGAGACCAAATTCTTTGTCCTCGCTAAGAAAAAAAAATCTTCGAAGCGAGAGATCGGAAAAGGTAAGAACCGAAGAAGGCGGAAATGGATAGATGAAAAAAGAATGGAAGAAGCCGCAAGCCTTGACAAGACTTATCGCATGAAGAAAAGGAAAGGGCTTGTTGCTGAATCCGGAGAAGGCGCACATGTAACAGAGCAAATTCTTCCTGCTGATGTGGATGTCATTGTAAAGCCAGATAAAAATATGGCTAAGGAATGGCATCTGATCAAGGGGGAATGATACATCTCGGCCTACATCAATCAAGTTATTCCAACCAACGTGGATACAAATGAAATATTTAGGGATTTGTTGAATAACAAGCATCCAACTTTCTACAACAACATCATGAGAGAAGCCAAGAAGCTGAGTTGCATCCCAATAACTCCAGAAGTTGAAGTCATGGATTACAAGAAGACTTCAGATGGGAAGATTGACCAAATATCCTTCAATGCAGTACTCAACAAGTGTCTTGCACAAGATGACATCCTTGAAGAAAGTAGAGCTGCAGAAGTCAAGGCAAGATTGTTCGAGATATGTGCTGTCCCGGTGGAAGAGAGATTTTGAATCAGAAGACTTATCCTTGGTAAGATCAGAATAGAATTTGATGTACTTGTAAAAATCTTATCTTTAATGAAAATTCTACTTTTCTGATCTTAAGACAAAATCTCATTGTCTTCTGACTCTCTCTCTCTCTCTCTCTCTTTTACTTATGTTTAATATTGTTCAGCATTCTTTCTGAGAAATGTTTTGGTTCCATCAAAAAGGGGGAAATTGTTGGGAAATTTATAGTTTTGATGGAAGTTCCAAAACAGTTGTAATAGGACCAGTCGAACATGTTAGTCGACTGATGTTTTGATAGGAAACCAACTGAACATGTTAGACAGCTGATGTAGTAGACTAGGTCATTATTAAAGAAGAACTCAAGATGCTCAAGTCTAGTGAAGATCAGTAGCAAAGAACAGCAGAGCAATGATCAGTAGCAAGATCAGCAGTTGAAGATCAGTAGCGGTTTTAAATAGACTTTACTTGAAGACCAGAAGACCTACTCTATGAAGATATCAACAGAGTCGATTGGTTGAAGCTAAGACAACCATATCAGTAGACTCAAGGCGACTGATCATTAGGAGTTGTGATCAGTTCAGGCCAAGTCAGCAAGATGATAAGCTTAACTACTTATCATAAACATACGGGGTAAGCCAGACCAGAAGAATGTCAAAATTAGTTGGTGAACAAACACTGAAATGATGTACTTGTCAACCAATGAGAAAATGACATGTATGAACAAGCTGACAAGGCGGGATTCGGCGCTGCATAGTCAAACGGCTAGAAAGGACAACTATTCACGCTTTCGGTCATGCCGTCCCTGAAGCACGTCACATCAAATCCTGCATCCTACCAAATATAGCCGAAAATTCAAATTGCTCTCCAACGACTCTTTGATTTCGAGGTCTATAAATATGGGATTACTCTTCAGAGTGAAGGGACGAAAATTATCAAGAAGCTCATACTATAGCAAAATTTCCGCACGAAGAACACAAAATTGAAGATTATTTCTAAGTGTTCATCCCATTGTTCTTAGCATAGAAATCTCATCCTTTAGCTTTAGGCTACATAAATACTAGGATAGAATTCCAGTTGGAACAACAACAAATCTTACCCAAACCCAAAGTTAGGTTAAGTTTGTTTAACAAGATTTCAGACTAGGGTTTCTAGTTCTGAATTTTGGGATCGGTTGAGTGAGAACTCTATAAATATTTGTTGGTTGTAATGTGTTGGACTAACACAATAAACTAAGTCCAAGTCGGTTAAGTTGGTGCCCTCAGGATAGGGAAGAGAATGGGCGTGGGATTGGTTGTCGAACCACTATAAATCTTGTGTGCATTTATCTGCTCTTAACTGCTTTACACTATCGCACACGACTTTGCTTAAAATCTCATACATATTCTGAGTTAGGATCAGTTCGCATCAAGCAACCGATCGTCGATTGACTCCTTGGTCACCGATTGAAAACGGACTCGAGAATCGATTTGTTAAAACCGGTTTTTCACACGGTATAAACTAGCTTCCACTGACAGGTTAAGTGATAGACACCGAATCGACCATGAGGATCGATAAGTTGGATATCGACCCATAATACTCACTCGCCTTCGATCGAAAACATGCTTTCACACCGATCCATGCGAAAAAGTTTTTTAAAGTTTATTCACCCCTCCCTCTGAACTTACGCCCTCACGAATTCCGTTCGGGACCTACATGTAATTTAATTCATTTTCATTAAATTTTGGATAGTAGAATTGCTAGATCTTTTTTGCGGTATCCAATTGTCATGGTATTTGATGAATGTTTATTTATGCATGCATAAAAATTGTGGTTCTAAATCGATTCGTTCGAATTCATTTTGACTCATGAAAAAATCCACGACTAGATTATGATTTGTTTGATTTGATCAATGTAATAGACTATTCTAGATCTAGGTTTTATTTATTTTTTGTAAATAAATTATGTCGGATCGAGAACGAAGACGAAAGAATTAAAGATTCGCGACCAAGTGCCCAGACGTACGTGCAAAAGCAGTGCTAAGCGTCACGCATGAGGAGTTAAGGAGGCGCTTCGGCTCCACGGAATCTTGCAAGCGCCTTGGCGGAGAGTCAATTTGGACATGCACTGCGACGCGACGAAGTTTGGCAGGAGCTAGTTATCGAGCGAACTCGAGCGACGGGCCTTCGCCAAGACGGCGCCACGTGGATCTGAGTCCTACCGAGGGGCTACTCTTGGCGATCGGGGGGATGGCCCGGCTGACGCGGGCGTGCGCCTTGCACACGGATCTGCATTCGAGTCGCCGAGAGCTACAGTAGCAGGATGTCGTCTCGAACCTAGATGGAGGACGTTTTAAAAAAAAAATTACGGTCGAGTGGGAGCTTTTCGAGACGAACGATGAAGGCTATGAAGACGATTTCTCAAGATCAAGACATGACAAAAATTAATCATGACAATTGGATATATGTGCCCAATGTGTTTAGTTTTTTGTTTTGATGTTTGCCTTATTTTTCGTGCTTATTTAATTTGATTGAATATGCTATGCATGAGAAATTGTTTTGAAAAATCTCACTTTCGAAAATTACTAAGTATGCTTTAAAAATAATTAATTGACAATTTTATTCAGGATAATAAAATTGAATTAATTTTAACCTCCATGATTTATTTATTTGTGAATTCTTTTGGAGAAATTCCCCCCACGGGACGGCTAAAAGATAACTTTCACATGAATAAATTCCATAGGATGATTGTGAATTATTATTAGTGGCGACGATGACCCTCCCCACGAGGCTCGTTCAAAGTAAAATAATAATTATGTATTTAATCATGGTTATTAATTAGATATAAAATTGATATGCATATACTTCTCCAAAGTCGATCGAATTTTATATTGGTCAAAATCAGGAGCCAACTATTAATTTGGACATTAAAGGTTTGTAATTGTTCCTGTTTGTAACCTGCTTGAATGTGTTTAAATAATGACCCACCCCACGTGGCTTATTTAAACTATTTTGAGATGTTGGCTGATACATGTTCATACTTTTTTGAGATTTTAATATGATTCATGTGATCGAATTATGTGATAATTTTGTATTTATACAATCATTATTTATTTCAGTTCAGCATGTCGCAACCTTTTAATCCAGTGAAATATACACTCAAAGAACACCAACTTACTGGTGAAAACTATTCATTTAGAAACGTAATATGAAATTTGTCCTCATTGCACAAGAACACAATTGGGTTCTTGACGTACTCAAACCTAGCAAGCCTACTGAAAGATCAACCAATACGGAGAGACATTTGTATGATATCCGGGAGGCGTGCAGCGAGCCTATGAGATGTATAATCTTGACTTTCTTGTCTGATGATTTGAGATACATTCATGAAGGTGTTGAATCGCTGCGGAAATCAAGCAAAGTCTTGAAGAAATGTTTTTAACATAAAACCGCATGATCAGTCAATTTGAAAACAATGGCATGTCTAGGCTAAAAATGACGGAGGGAACACCCGTAAGGGATCATGTTCTCAAAGTCAAAGCGTCATTTTGACAAACTTGCTTATCTTGGTACTAAGTATTGTAGTGGGGCTCAGATCGAATTCTTGTTCCTGACTCTTCCAAAATGTTTCAATGAGTTTTATTGTAGTTTTGTGATGAGCGATCACATGTTCACTATGGACACTCTGCAAGAAGCTTTGGAAATAATAGAGAAACATTTGGGAAAAGAAGATGAAGCATTGGTGACTAAAATTCTCCTCTCAAAATCTAGGTCAATGGAAGACAAGATTAATGAGGAGATGAACAGTCAAGACCAAAGCAACCCCACTACTAAGAAAAGTAAAAGAAAGACGGTCAAATGGTTGGGTGTCAAGAGGAATCCAAAGGGGAAATGTTTCAACTGCAGTGAGAGAGGACACTGGAGGGATGCCTGTTCCAATCCCGGAGAGGAAAAAAGAAAGGTAATTCTCATGCACTAGTTGTTGAAACTTGTTTGGCGACGTATGCTACCCATTTATGGGTGGTGGATACGGGATCCACTGATCATGTTTGTTTCACATTACAGGGGTTCAAGTGGACCCGACAACTTAGTGGGAGTGAGATCCTCATCACACTGGGCGATCTTCTGAGTGGCGGTTTGAAGCGATGGGAGAAATACGATTGTCTTTTTGAAGACAAAGTTTTAATTTTGAGAGATGTTCTTTACTTTCCTAGTTTTAGAAAAAAAAAAAAAAAAAAATTAATTTGGGTTTTAAACTTTTTCTTGATGGATATTCGGTTACTTTTAATAAAGTTGTTACCATTGCTCTAAATAATGAGTTTATCTGTCATGGAATGTTGTCGAATAATCTCTACACAATTAACTGTGCACACCACTCACGAAATGCATCCTATAACACATCGACTGTTTCAACTAATAAAAGAAAATGTTTAGCAGATGTGAATGAAACACTTCTATGGCATCTAAGACTAGGTCATATTAATCCAAAAAGGATCCAAAGGTTGGTTCAAGATGGTTCATTGGAGTCACTCCGGGTTGAACCATTTCCAACCTGCGAATCATGTTTGGAGGGTAAAATGACCAAGAGGGCATTTGGAGCCAAGGGGAACAGAGCCAAAGAAGTGTTAGAAATCGTGGACACTGACGTATGTGGTCCAATGTCAATCAAAGCAAGAGGAGGTTATGCGTATTTCATTACTTTTATCGATGATTACTCAAGATATGGATACATTTACCTTATGAAGCATAAATCTGAGACCTTTGATAAATTAAAGGAATTTAAGGCTCAAGCAGAGAATCATAGGGAAAAACGTATCAAGTGTCTACGATCTGATCATGGAGGCGAATACCTCAGCGATGCATTTTTGAACTACTTGTCAGACGAAGGGATTGTATCCCAGTTGACTGCACCCGGAACCCCTCAATAAAACGGGGTTGCAAAGCGAAGAAACAAAACTCTTTTAGAAATGATCAGATCAATGATAAGTTATGCAGATCTACCCAAATCGTTTTTGGGTCACGCCTTAGAAACAACGGCTTACATTCTATACCCAGTGCTATCCAAATCGGTTCCCAAAACCTCTAAAGAGTTGTGGACCGGGCTCTAGCCCAGTTTAGGACACATGAGAATCTGGGGGTGTCCGGCATACGTGTTGGACAAGGAAGCCGGTAAATTGGATCCACGATCAGAATTAAGGTTGTTTATAGGTTACCCCGAGGGAACGAAAGGGTGCATGTTCTATGGTCCCGAAGATCAAAAGGTGGTAATCAGTACGCACTTTAGATTTTTGGAAGAACACTATATGAACGATAGAAATCCTAGAAGTGAGATTACCTTAGATGAGCTAAGAGGGCTTACCTCAATGCTAACTGTACAAGTTGACATACCAAACGACACACTTACACAACCAGAACCTCATCGTAGTGGGAGGGTTGTAAGACAGCCCGAGAGATTCATGGGGATAGGAGAGTCATTGGACTTGGTCCCTGGTGAAGATGAATTGGACCCATGAATATACAATGAGGCAATCCAAGACAAGGATGCGGATTCTTGGCAAATAGCAATGGAACCCGAGATGAGTTCTATGGATCACAATAAGGTGTGGGAGCTAGTCGAACCACTCAATGGGGTCAATCACATTAGATTCAAGTGGGTATACAAGAGAAAAGAGGACCGGACGGGAAGGTAGAAACCTTCAAGGCTAGACTTGTGGCAAAAGATTACACTCAGAAAGAAGGGATCGATTATGAGGAAACTTTTTCGCCTGTAGATATGCTTAAATCCCTCCAGTGATACATTTGTCGATAGTCTGCGCATCTCGATTTTGAGATATGGCAAATGGATGTCAAGACTGACTTTCCTTAATCAAGTCTTGAAGAAGAAAAATCTATATGAAACAACCCGAAGACTTCATTGAAAAAGGCCAAGAACATCTAGTTTACAAGCTCAAGAAGTCCATTTATGGACTAAAGCAAGCATCCCGTGCTTGGAACCAATGTTTTGATCAAGTTATAAAGTCTTACGGGTTCGATCAAAATGAGTAATGTAGAGTTGTATATAAAAAGCATGTCGGAACCGCATTGGTATTCTTAGTACTATATGTGGATGACATTCGCTCATTGGAGAGCGATGTAAAGGTGTTGTCGGGGCGTAAAGGCATAAATTTGTCAAAAAAGTTTGATATGAAGGACTTAGGGGAAGCGGTCACATCCTTGGGATCAAGATCACTCGAGATCGTAAGAAAAAGGATGATAGGCTTATCGCAAGTTTCATACATAGATCTTTTGTCTTGAAGCGATTGACATCTGCAAGATTCCAAGAAAGGTTTTGTACCCTTCCAGACATGGAATCCATCTATTCAAGAAAATGTGTCGTAAGAGCCTAAAGAGATAGATGACATGAAAGGCGTTCCATATGCTTCTCTATCGGAAGCCTTATGTATGCAATCTTTGTGCACGAGACCGGATATTTCTGCTTTTACCGGCATGGTAGCAAGATATCGAGTAATCCGAGGAAAGAACATTGAATTTGATTAAAAACGATTCGAAGTATCTGAAGAGAACTTCGGGATAGAATGTTGGTTTATCGATCGAGCGATCCGATTTCCATCGATTACGGACTCGATTCCAATCGACTTAGATTCCGTAAAATCTACCTCGGGTAGTGTGTTTTGCATGGGGAGAGCCATGACATGGAGAAGCGTTAAGCGAAATGCATCGCGGATACTACCATGGAAGCCAAATATGTAGTTACTTGTGAAGAAGAAAACAAAGCGGTTTGGCTCAATAACTTCCTAGTGGACTTAGATGTAGTTCCGATTTGCCCGACCATCACGATCTCTTTGTGATAATGTCGAGCGATTTGCAAATTCAAGGGAACCAAGAGCCCACAAGGCCATCAAACACATTGAAAGGAAATACCATCTTATACGAGAAATGGTTAAGAGATGAGATATAGAGGTGGCAAAGATCGCATCAGAGGACAACCTAGTAGATCCATTCACAAAGGGTCTGCCTCAGAATACATTCGAGAGACATGTGGAAGGAATGAGTGTCAAGAGAGTTGCCAATCTGCTTTGAGTATAAGTGGGAGAGATATTATTAGGTTCGTGTAGGTGGCATTAGATGTCATGTATGCTTTTACTTTGTATAAAAAAACCAAAAGTGGGAGATTGTTGGAGTTGTCTTTGAAAGTATGCTTTTACTTTTGTATAACCAAATCGATTTTATTTGTTGAAATAAATTATTTATCATTGATGATTTAAATATGATTGAATGTTACATATATTTACTGCATATCTGTTCAATAAATACAGTACGTGTTACGTTGTAGTTAATTTGGTGATACCAGATCACAGAAGATCAAATTAACAGTTCCTCTTAACAAATGTCTGAAATTCTAGCCCGATGGAAATGAACAATCCATCGTGAAAGGTTGAAGTGTAAGGCTCGGTATTGACTTGTCTTGACCAGAGATTGCACTAGTGCATTATGATCTTGTTGAATAGGACCTCTGAGGAGGATAAATTCTTGATCTTGAATATAGAAGAATTAGGCCTCGATGGTTCGTTATTCTTAATCCCGATCCACTTAAATAGTGTTAGAAATTTGTAGTTTTGATGGAAGTTCCAAAAACAAAGTTGTAATAGGTCGATCGGACTTGTTGGTAGTGATGATCTAGAAATCAGGTTAAGATGACCAGCTGAGATGTATAGACAACTGATGTAATAGTTATGTCACATATTGAGGGGGAACTCAATATGTATAGGTCAAGTCACGAAAATTAGAAGATCAGACAAGTCATGAAGATCAGAAGATCAGACAAGTCACGAAGATTAGAAGATCAGACAAGTCACGAAGATCGAGGAAGATCGACAAGTTAGAAGATCGAAGATCGAGACCGCGTCCATATGATAGTCGAGGGATCGAGGTGAAGACATGAAGCCGAAGACTCAGAAGACCTGAAGATCAGATGATTACCAGAAGAACAAGACCAAGAAGACCTCGGTTACATTACGACATCGGAAAAGAAGGAAATAGAGTCCGTAAGTTGTCTTAAGACAACCTACATCGAAGACTCAATCGGGTAGAATTTGTCGGTTATGGCCGATCGTCACTCAATCTGGTGACAACCAAAAGGTTCACCAAAGTCATCTGAGTCCATCGGACAAGAAGAATGTCAAACTAAGGGTAAATCAAACACCGAATGAGTGTACTTGATAACCAATGGTAGTAAGACATGTATATGCGGAGGACAATGTGGGATTCGGATCCGCAATCAAACGACTATAAAGTAAAAACTTGCATGCTTTTGGCCATATCGCCTCTGTGCACGTCACATCCATCCTGCAATCCTACCTTAAATAGATTGAAATTTGTATTGTTCTCCAACGGCTAGTTCGATTTCATGCCTATAAAATGGGATAAACCTTCATAGTAAGGTTATGGAAATTATCATCAAGCTCATGCTATTCGCAATTTCCGCACGAAGAACACAAAATCAAGATATTTTCTAAGTGTTCATCCCATAGTTCTTAGCACAGAAATCTTTCCTTTAGCTTTAGGCTACTCAAAGACTGGGATAGATTTCCAGTTGGAACACAACAAATCTTATACCCAAACCAAAAGTTAGGTTAAGTTTGTTTTAGCAAGATTTCATACTAGGGATTCTAGTTAGATTTACAGGATTGGTTGAGTGAGAACTCTTGAAACATTTGTTGTACTGTGTTGGACTAACACATTAAACTAAGTCCAGTTGGTTAAGTTGGTGCCCCTGCTGATAGGGAAGAGTGGACGTAGGACAAGTTATCCGAACCACTATAAAATCGTGTGTGTCTTAATCCGCTTTACCTGCCTTACACTAATCTGCACACACCTGTTTAACTATTGCATGCATATTCTAAGTCTGGATCAGATTTGCATCAAGCAAGCGATCGTCGGGTTGCACTTTGTCATCTGATCCAAAACAGATTACTTAGAATCTGATTTGAGAAAATGTTTTTCACACGGGTTAATCTTATCTTCTTAGCACATTAGTTAAACTGACACCACCGTCGATGCCCCTCGGGCGATTAGTAAGTTGGATATCAGTCCAAACTGATTCACACGCACTCTGATCAGGCAACTTGTAATTCACACCTGATCCCACGAAAAAGTTTCAGAAGTTTATTCACCTCCCTCTAGACTTACCTTTCACTAAAACTCCGTTAAGGGACCTACAAATGGTATCGGAAGCGGGTGGTCGGGACCATTGGCTTTGAGTATCATCGATTCTTGAGGAAGAGCCATTGTGGTCACTTGAACAGATCTTGAAAAACCTATTTTTAAAACTCATCTGTTTCCAAAACTCACATTCAGCATGGATAACACTTGGGTATGTATCATGATCTGCTAAGTTTTCTATTGATGAGTATCTTGTTGGACCATACTCGCGAAAGCAACCATCTGGGTGTGATAATCAACAAAATGATTGAAGTTCTTGAACAAGGACCCATCTTCATCTATTACAACAACCTAGCTGAAGGAGGTGATCCAGAATATCCAACTGGAGCTAGAATCAGAAAGAGTCCACCACTGATGGATGCCGAGGAAAGGAAATTGTCAATCTGATCTTTGTGGCAGGACATATCATCATGAAGGCGATGGACAAGATAACACGTGAGAAGATCAAGTATCTCAAGACGCGCGGATGTGGGATACTCTGTTGAATGTCGCGAAGGAAAGGATCGATTAAGGACAACAGATTGCAAGCTGAACTGGTAAAGTTTGAAAAACTAAAGATGCTGCCAAATGAAACCATAAATCAACTCGATGGACGAATCACCATGTCTGTCAACAAGCTTCGTGAACTAGGATAAGAAATGTCTGACAAAGACATCAACTACAAGATCCTGAGGTCCCTGACCAAGAAATGGGACATGAAAGTAACTGTGATAAAGGACTGCCAATATATTGTGAAGATGAAGTCAAGCAACCTGTTTCTCAGTTTAAAGGCTCATGAATTCAATATGATTGAAAGAGGTCAAGAAGAAGAAGACAAGTCACCTGCTGAAGCTACACCTGCCACATCAAAAGCAGTTGCATTCAAGTCAGCTAGCAGCAGTTTGAAGTCTACTTAACAAATAGGAAATATCATGAGTCAGGCTGAACAGATTGCTTTGCTGACCAGAAAGTTTGAACGATCCAATGTTCAAACTGGGAAGTCACCTGACAGATCCTACCAAAGAAATGATTCACCTGGAAGAAGAAATTCCGCGGAACCTGGAACATATTTCAACTGTCAGAAACCAGGTCATTCTGATCGCGATTGCCTGACGACGACTCCAAAAGAAAGAGAAGATAAGTAGAACAAGAGCAAAGACACAGAGACAGAAAAGCCATGGTTGATGATACATCTGGGATAGATGATTCCTATCTTCCATCAGATGATTTTGGTTATTCATCCATGAAAACTTACTGGCGACCCTTCGATGATTTAGACAACTTCGACGATCGATGTTCTCATCGGATGATGACATCATCTCATGGCCAAGGATCTTTGATTAAATCGAGGTAACTTCTAAACCTTCGTTTTTTTCTGTTTCTACACTGTTGTCTTTGAATACACTTTGGAGAGATTGATCTGCACTCTACAATGAGCAATTGCTTGATGATCTCTAATGTAGTAAACACTTATACAATAGTGGAAGTTTCGAGAACGATAAGCTAAAAGGATGAGAACATTCAAACTTTGTTAAGGATAATGTTGTAAGTAAAGCTCTTTTGAATCGAAAGCGATTGAGGCTACTTTCGAGAAGATGACCAAAAAACTAGAGTTTCCGGTGACTCTTACATCGGGGTAAAGCTGGTTAAGGAACAACAAAAATTATTAACAAAACGGTGATGATCTCAAAATCCTTCAAGCTAAGTTTGATGAAATCTTCGATTGCATGAGAGTTTAAAACAAAGTGAGGATTTGGTTTGCGAAAGAAAGTAGAGATTTTGGAAAAACTTCTAAAAATGTTGATGAAATAACAAGCTACTTTCGGAAGCCAACCGATAAGAAGGGTATTGGGTTTGATAGCCCCTTCGGATCCTCACACGTCAACCCGGTTCACATTCGAAATGTGAATTTAGGAAGGATTTCGACAAGATACAATCATACGCCAAATTTGTATTGAAGAAGGAAAAAGACCCATTGAATAGAAAGAAAAAAGAGTGACGATCGAAAAGGAACGAAATGGACCTCATATGATCAAGCATCAGGTAGAGAAATCAACGAAAGAATCACGTTGTTCCAAGAGACCTCGAATTTAATTAGCGATTAGGAATCGAAAAGAACAATCTCAAGAAAAGTCTAATTTGAGACCTAATCGGTCAAGTCGCCTAACCAAAGATCTTAAGGATAAATTGCGAAAAACCATTTGTGCAAAAGTGATATGAATCTTTTGATGGTAGCGGTGCATTTTATCCCTTCAACCGAAATCCAGGACATCCGTGCGTAACCACCTTCGGATTAAAAGAAGACAAACTAATCAAAAAAAAATCTAAGTCTTTCGATTCATCCAAGGTTCACGCTCATAATCATATTGACGTAAAGCACATGAAGAGATGTATGACTATGTAGATGCTTATGGGAGACAAATTAAGCCTTCGATCTTGATGATTACCATAGAAGTGCCTATTTGTTTGATCCCGAAAGGTAACACTAATCCTTCAGACCCAATCCTACAGGGTACCCAAAGCCCGATTTGATTTCGATCCGGGTGGGTTTGGCCAATAAAGGAGGTGTACAAGCAACTATCTCGGTACATCGATAGTGGATGCTAAGGCATATGATTGGGCAACAAACATCTCCCGGTTCATACATAGAACAAGAAGGCCCGTGTACTCTTTGGTGATGATAACTTTGGTTTTACCAAAGGATTCATAACCTAGAAAATGATGATGTGCAGTTCTTTGAGTCTTGTATGTCGATGGTTTGAAGCACAACCCATTATCGGTTTCCGAATTCTGCGACAACAAATGACGTTGAGTTCTCGAAGTTCTTTAACGATCAATGCACTATCAAGAATCGAACCACTCAATGATTTTGCTAACCGGTTCTAGAAAGGAACGATCTACACCTTATTTGAGCAGGTTGGTCCAAGAATGCATGCTTTATTGTTAAGAGTTTCAAAAGCAATAGTTGGCTCGCACAAGAGAATGAGCCATCCGAACTTTAAGACTCTTAACAAGATATGAAGGATGTCCCTTGTTGTCTCTCGAATGAGGTATTCTCTAAGGATGGGACATGTATCCATGTCGAAATGGAAAAAGTTAAAACCTCATTTAATGGGATCCCCGGACCAACATCCAAATAGATACTACAAACCGCCTCCAATTTGTTTGGACCCGACGGTTACACCACTTGGTTTCAAATGGAGCAAATACACTCTGTAATCGTGATGATTACTCCAAGTTTACTCAGGTTGTATTCTTAGATAAGAAGAATGAAACTACAACAAAGATACTCCGAGCTGCTCAAGAGGTTCTGAGAATGAGAAGGGTAATAAGACAAAAATCAAAACAGATAAAAGTACGAGTTTAAGAACTCTATTATAACCGATTTTTTGCCTTTGAGTTTGGTATACTACATGAAACATCGACCACTAAAACACCTGGCAGAATGACGTAGCGAAAGGAGAAATGACTCTCAAAGAAGTTGCTCGCGCAATGTTGGTGAACATGCAACTCAAATTGTTTCTCAAGCGTAGCTATCAACACCGCATGTCACACTCGGAACATATGCTCTCGACTAAGATTCACTTCAAAAACACCCCTGGAATCGTGGGAAGGGCGTAAAACCCGTGTTTTTACTTCCATATTTTTTGGTGCAAGTTTTTTTATTCACAACAATAGGAAGAGTCAGGTTGAAAACCTTTGAAGTTAAGTCGGATGAGGGTATATTCTTAGGATATTCCTCTACCGAAAAAGCTTTTTCGTGTTCAACAAAGCGAACCCTAGTTGTGGAAGAAGACACCTCATGTGGGTCTTTGATGAGGCATCTTCTGAACAAAAATAAATCACCGAAACAAAACACGTCTCAATCAAAGACACGATGATCAAAAAATGGATCGATTAAGTATCAAAGAAAAGGGATCGATCACGTATAAAGGTATGTTCCAAATTTGATCTTAATGATTCACCAGTCAATCGAGACCTAAATGCATTCTGTTGCCGATGAAGAAGGCTGGTACAACTAAGATAAGAACAATCGAACCATCTGTTCGGAGGAACACGATGTTCCGCGGATAGACATCGACTGTGATTATTCCAACATCACCGAGACTTGTCCATGCCAAGTGGATCCTATTATCGCACTGCTCCCCAACCTCTAGTGACTCAATATCGAAGAGGATGACACGTCCAAACCGATATACATCGAAAAAGAAGGACTTGGTGAGAGACCATCCGACCATCGGATAATCGGCAATCCTAATGCCTTAGTCGAACTAGAGATCGGAGTTGGTGAAAGTGCTATGATTATTGCTATATCTCTTTTTGAAGGAACCTACCACAATAGAAGAAGCTCTACAAGATGCCAAATTATTTTATGCTCAAAGAATCCAGCGATTCGAGAGGAATTAGGTTTGGGAACTTGTAGACAGACCAACTCATCAAGATGTGATAGCACCAAGTGGGTATTCAATAACAAGAAGGATGAGAATAATGTCATCACGAAAATAAAGGCAAGACTTGTGCGAAGGTGTTCACCAATCGGCGGATTTATTATGATGAGACCTTTTTGCGATTATTTCGCTGGAAGCCATTCGAGTATTTAAAATATCTTTCAGAGGGTTTACTGTGTGTCGGATGGATGTAAAGAGTGTTGGGGTTATCTTGGAAAGTATGCTTTTACTTTGTATAACGGTCAATTTCGTGACTTATTTCTTTGAAATAAATTATTTATCCTTTATTCTTTTTAAATATCATTGAATGTTACAAATATTTCTTTTGCATAACTGTTCAATAATTAATCGTGTTACATTGTAGTTAATTTAGTGATACCGATCACGAAGATTAAATTAATTGAATCTTTGTAACTATAAGTCAATGAATTCACAACCTAGATGGAAATGAACAATCCATCGTGAAAGGTTGAAGTGTAAGACTTCGAGATTGACTTGTCTTGACCAAGATATTACACTAGTGCATTATGATGCATGGAAGAGGACCTACAGGAGGATAAATTCTCCAGTGCTGAATATAGAAGAATTAGACCTCAGTGGTTAGTTATTTCTTAATCTCCGTCCTTTAAATAGGATCGTGTGGAATGAATAACTATTGCTTTGACTTACGATGGGTAGAGAATCAATGTGATTCAATACCTTGTATCTTAAAGCAATATTATTAGATACATGACGATTGCTAAGATTTAATATGGAGAATCGGTTAAGTGCAGTCGTCTTGTTTGATTAGTCCCCCAGGGAGGCTCGGAAGTTTTATCATACCAAATCTTGCAAGTGGAATTAGTTTTCCGGTATGGATAATAATGTTGAGCCGTTCCTGAACCAAGGAAAAAGATATTAATTAATGTGAAGCTATTTCAGTGGCTTAAATTAATTAATGGACTGGATAATCTTAAACGTGGGAAATAATAACCGGGAGCTATATTAACTATAATATGGGTTAAGATGGATAGTGCAATATTAATTATGTAGTGAGATTAATTAATATTTATGGGCTTGAATAATATTGTGGCTCAATATTGGAAGTTCAAGGTCCATTGGAAGGTCCAATCTTAATTCTCCTAAAGGCCCCTCAAGTAGCCCAAATATAAAGTCCAATAACCCAAAAAAGGTGTTTAAAATTAAATAAAATATTGTTTATTTTTTCCTAAATTTTCAAAAAAAATAAATAAATAAAGAGGAGAAATATTGTCTTTGAATTTTGTTATGGAATGAGGATAAGTATTCTTGGAATACAAGTTTATCTCATTAAATTCAAGAAATCTCCCACTTGGCTATTTATTTTGTATTTTTCGAAAATAATGAAAGAATAAGGAAGGAAAGATTTTCTTGATTTTCTTGAAAGAATATTATGGAAGATATGTATTCTTGGAATACAAGAATATCTCATAAATTCAAGAAGAACCCAATCTTGGAAATCTTGTCCTTATTTTTTCGAAAATTCCGTAACAAGAGGAGGTGAGATTTTTTGTGGAATATTTTAAATATGGAGAAAAGAATATATTGGATATATTCAAGATTTCTTGGAGACCAAGAAAAAGATTTTCCCATCTTATTCCTAGGGCAAAAAAATTGGCCACCACCTAGTATTATAAATAGGGATGGATTTTTCATCCCCATGCAATTCCATGTGTTGGAAAATTAAAATCCACAAAGGTGGTGCAACATAATTTTATTTTTCCTTTTGTTAATTGTTCACGAAGTATCTTTCCAAATTGTTGGACACGGATGAGGGAATATTTGAGAAGACTCTTTGGGTTTGTTCGTGAACCCGAATATCCATCTTCTCAATCTGTTGTCACTCCGAGAGGTTAGTTCACGTAAACTCCTAGCTATTCAGCATCCAAGGATTTATGTGATAAATTTATATGCATGATTTGTTGTTGAAATATTATTTGAATTAATATAGGATTAATTCATGCTAGTAATAATTGTTAGAATTAAATTTGTATTTAAATATTCATCCCTAATAGATCCTGACAATTAATTCCCCCAACAAAGAGTGCATTCTTAAACGGGGGTACTAGCGGAGAAAGTCTATGTTGAACAACCTCCCTGCTTTGAAAAAAAGGCAACCAAGTGTACCGTTTTAGAAAAAAAAAACTGGTTTATGGCAAAAACAGGCTCCCCTCGAAGCTTAGTATGATACACTATCCCGCCTCTTGGTAGACGGTGAATTCACTAAAGGAATCATATACGTAACCTTATTGAGAATAGAAGATGGCGAACACATTGATGGTTGGGATCTATGTGGACGATATCATCTTGGATCTCCCAACAAAAGCTTATGTGATAAATTGAAAAACCGATGTAAGGAAAGTTAAGAGATGTCCATGATGGGTCGGATAAATCACTTTTGGGACTTCAAGTTAAACAAAGTACGTATGGAATATTCATCGCGGGGCAAAGTACACTAGGAATCTGTTGGCTAAGTTTGGAATTGATCAAGATGGTAGCCAAATTCCTATGATGACCGGATTCAAGATGGATCTAGATGAAAATGGTCGAAAAAAACTAATCGAGGAAAGGATATAGGGCTCTCGTTGGATCACTCACTATACCGTTGCCCGGCCAGACGAGACATAACCTTTGCGTAGGTGTATGTGCGGTTCGAGCAAATCGATGTGAAAGCCACTTTGGCGCGGTAAGCGGATTCTTATGTATCTGGGGACAAGAAAACCTTGGTTTATTATACCCGTCGATGATAATCTAGAGCTTAGTGGAATTCGATTAGATTATGGAGGTTGCGGGAATTATGAGAAAAGTCAACCTCAAAGTACCTCCGGTTCTTAGGAAGAAAATTGATCTCTTGATTTTCAAAAGCGAGACGACATCTGTTGCCACGTCTACTCTTGAAAGCGAGAATACGTAGCGAGAAATCGTTTTGTTCTAACCCGCCCGCTTAGTCAGCGAGTTGAGGATTATAACATTAATATAGGCGCGCCCGTATTCTATTAGCGATAATAGTGTTATTGCAATCACTCGAAATCAGTTCTACATACAAGATCAAAGCGATGTGGACGTCGGACATAATTTCATAACGGTCATCATGTGGAAAGAAAGAATATCGAATGGAAAAAGATCCATCGCGATGGCGGAGAGGCGATATCTTAACCAAGCCACTAACTGGAGTCAGATTCAGAGAACTATGTAATGAGCTAGGACTTCTGGACTTAGGAGAAAGTGCACCAGAAATCTTTGGTGGACTGGTCTCCAAGACCAATTGGTTAGAAAACTGATCAGAAAAGAAGGATCAGTTGATAAATGAACTTAATCGTCGAAGAAAGGATCGATTCGTGGACTCGACTAAAAAGAGATAACAGTTGAAGGTGAACTTCCTTCGACGATAGGATCAAAGAAACCCATCGAAAAAGTGGGACATTGTTGGGAAAATACTAAGGATTAGACTACCTTGATGGTCAATAAGACCGCAAGCCAAATCGGAACAACGTGGTAACCGCGGTGACACAATACGAAATCGAATAGATAAGTTTTCTGATTTATCTTTCTATAAGTCTATGCTAATCTATGCTAGTTATTACTGTGCCCATTACTTTGTGACGTCATGCCTGCAAGCATTAAATGCGGACGTGGGGTTTTTGTGTTAAATGCATTTATTGCGAGTTTTTAAGTCCAAAAGTCTACCTTTTAAATCCCGACCAAGACGCAGTTTAATTACTTTTCAACCGCTGTCTCTTGGCCCGTCTAATAAAACAAGGACACTCAAGTACTCTAAAAAATATTCGCGTAAAATTTTTTCCCTCCCACCTATTTAAAACCCTAAATCTCATTTTTAAAACCTTTCGCATTTTTAGATTCAAACACTTCAAACTTATCTAGAAAGTTTTCCAAATTCAACATTCAACATTAAAAACTTATTTCAAAATCTTCAAATCGCTTTTTTGGTAATTTGTTTACTTTAAATTTATCATTCATGAATATTATGCATTAGGGTTATTGTAGGTCCCTTAACGGGTTTTATGAGGGCGTAAGTCTGGGGAGGGTGAATAGACTTTTGAAAACTTTTTCGTCTCGCAGATCGGTGTGATTGTAGTTCTTTGATCGCAGTACAAAGTGAATCGATGCCGATCGATATCAACTTATGATAACTGAGCCGGATCGGGTAATGATCTATCCGGTTTAACGGTTGTCGCGGAAACTAGTTTATACTAAGTGAAAAACTAGTTTATAACAAATCGATTCAAAGTTGTTTTGAAATCGGATGACTATGGAGTCAATCCGATTAGATCATTCAACTTGCTAAATGATCCTAACTCTTCGCATTATGGATGCGCATTTATTCAAGTTGTGTGCAATAGTGTAAAGCGGTTAATCAATCAGTAAATGCACACAAGATTTATAGTGGTTGAGACAAATCATCCTACGTCCGCTCTTCCCTATCATCCTGAGGGCACCAACCAACCAACCCCGGACTTAGATTATTGTGTTAGTCAACCACATTACACCAACATATATTTATAGAGCTCTCCTCAACCGATCCCGTAAATCGGAACTGTAAAACCCTGGTAAAATCTTGCTAAACAAACTTAACCTAACTTTGGGTTTTGGGTAAGATTTGTTGTTTTATTCCAACTTTAAAATCTATCCTAAGATTTAAGTAGCCTTCGAAGAAATTAGAGGATAAGATTTATGTGCTAAAATTATGGGATGAACACTTAGAAAATAATCTTCAAGGTTGTGTGTTCTTCGTCGCGAAAATTGGCTATAAGATGAGCTTCTTGATAATTTCCGCCGTATTTACTCGAAGAAGTAATCCCGTTATAGACCTCGAAATCAAGAAAAGTTGGAAAGCAATTTGAATTCGGGCTATATTTAATAGATTTGCGGGATTGATTTAACGTGCTCGAGGTAAGCATGGCGGCGTGAATAATGTCTTTTTTGTACCGTTTTGACATTCTTATTGCCGAATCCCGGCATGTCGGCCTTTTTGGCGTCGTGTCGCTCTCTCATTAGTTTCAAAAAGTCTGACACTTCAACGTTTGTTCTAACTAAATTTTGACATTTCTTCTTGTAGAAAATTAAATGCGATACGGTGTAACATTTAGTAAACACCACACAGTGTGGTGACTGATCGGATAATTGACGATCAACCCCGATAAGTCCTCTTGATCTGACGTCTTAAGACAATTTGCGCACTTCGCTGATGTAGGTCTTCGGTCTTGTCTTCTTGAGTCATCGATCTTGAGTCTTGAACTTGAGCTTTATATCTTCACACCGATCATCCGACTTCTTCTTGTCTTCGACTTGTTTAGTCTTATCATCCTCGACCTTATCCGGTCATCGATAATTTGACTGACCTATACATATTGAGTTCCTCAATATGTGACCTAACTTTACATCACCATTCTATACATTTTGGTGGTCATCTTAATCGATTCTAAATCATCGATCGACTAACAGATCTGACCGGTCCTATTACAACCTTGCTTTGGAACTTCCATCAAAACTTAATACAAATTTCCCAGGTTATAGATTGTGTATGTATATGTTGTATTGTTCATATGTTCATGTTTCATTGAATTTAATTTGCTATATGTATGATGACTGGCTATGAAACAACATACGTATTGGGGATTATTTGGCAAGTATCTTATGTTTGGAGATGAAGTTAATAGATTTTGATTAGATCCCCAAACCCTTGAGTATGATATGTTCGTAATAATCTTGATAGTCAGTAGAAAGGTTTCGAGATTAGAACGCGTTTTCGCATCATGCATAGTGTATAGTCGAGATATTACTTAGATTAATATATGAAGAATACATTAAGGGGGAAACTCGATTATCCCCTCAAGACTTAGATTTCCAAGACTTCGATTACCACTTTAAAGACTCGGGGGTCGCTGAAGACTCGACGTCTTGACGCTTTCGAAGCATACGAGACTCGGATCGCCGAAGACTCGTAAGAATCGAGGGACACCAAGACTCGGTAAGAACTCGATGACTATCTCCAATCGAGGACATCTGGACCAATTTGAGTTCTAAACATTTATTGACATAAAAAGTTGTCCAAATAATTGATTTGCGCAAAAGAATTAGAACTAAAGTGCCTTTTAAGGTTGTCTCATTCGGAAGAGATTGACCCCAAAGAGCCGTTTGTTTGTCTATATTCACCCAAGATCTCAACCAATCGGAGCTTAAAACATCTCTTGTACTTTCCACCGAAAGTGACACATCCCATGAAAGTTAAGGTTGTTGGGTTCAAGTCTGCTTGAATCTAAGTGATTGGGCGCATTGGTTACATATTACCTAAACCATGCAAGGCGTGTTCAAACCCTAATAGAGGCATTTTTTACAAACTAGAAGAGGAAACCCTTGAAGTATCTCCTCCAACGGATAGTTTTTTAAAGAGTGACCTGGTGAGTTGCCTATAAATACCAATGACCTTCGCCATTACAAGGTTACGAAAATCAAGAAAACTTTAGAGCTCATTCAGATTCTTGCATTTGAAGCACTTTCGAAAAACCTAAGATTTCCCAAGTGTTTCACTTTGAAGAGAGCTCATTACTAAGCCTAGAATCTATTAAGTATCCAAGCTTAGTAAAAGATATCTAACCTTTGCATCTGTTCTTATTTGTAAAAGGATATCTCATCTTAGTGACCCACCCAAACCAAACCCTATCGTTTAGTAGTTTGTGTGTGTGATTGTTGGAAAGTGAGGTTGTAAGAGTTAGTAAAACTGCCGTTGAGTTCAAATTTGAAAACTACTGAAAGAAGTTAGTAAGCCGCTTGTGTGACGGTCACGAAAGCTTGTGTGTGTTTGAGTTAGTAAAAGGCTGCGATGTAGTTAAATTTCAAAAACTCATAAAGAAAAGAGTAAGGCTGGCGAGTTGATCTGGCTTGAGGTAGTAGTAGTAGTGGGTTAAGGAATTTCTCACGAGATCGGAGAGAGTGGGCCCGTAGGAGCTTGAGCCTCACGAACTACTATAACTTCTTTGTGTTATTGCTTTACATTTTTGCATTTTTATCGGTGCATATTTTCCTTTGTATCATCTTGAGTTTCGATATTCGATTTGGAATCAATCACTTGAGTTTGCATTGAGCGATCTTTACCTTAACCAACTGATTTACTAGGGCATAAAGATTTTTGACAAGATAAAAGCGA